>CAWUFW010018109.1:0-235110 GCA_963921515.1 Calotriton arnoldi | reverse complement strand
GGTTTCTTCCTGGTGCGTGTCGGTCGGTTCGATTTGTGTGGTTTCCCGGCCGGATAGCTTGTTTCCGTCCAGGTCGGTCGTTCGCCTTGAGTTCCGTACGAGTCGGTCGGGATTCACATGCATTTCATCGTACGTCCCAGGTCGGGCAACGCCGGTACGTGTCGGTCGGACTATGATCCCGTACCGAGTCGGTCGGTATTTTTTCCGGCCCGAATCGGATTCGGCCCCTTAGTAGAGTCTTTCGCGTACCTAGCAGTGTTCTCTTAAGCGCAGTACACCCAAAACTAGTGCAACCAACTCACCTCGCTTGCTAAGGTAGGAAAGAGGCATTATACTGGGCTGAACCTCTGCACAATGCCTGGCACAAAGGATACATGTAGCAGATACCAAGTGCAATACTTGCTATTAAGAGAGAACTGCGTTAGCAGGGTATCACCATTCAAAATACAATACAGTTGAAAAATAAAAAATTTAACCTTTGATGGAGCAGGGTTTTGAGAAAATAAAACCTGCTTGGATTGGACCCTCAGTAACATTTATTAAAATATTATTAAAAACGCTAAATAAGGAGAAATGCTTATGCGCATGTGCAAAAAACGAATGCATGTACTAATGCATACCACGGGTTGTGTAATGGGTTAGTGCAAATGCTGGGATGGTGTGTAAAATGAAAATACATTTCGTGAAATAATACATGTTTGTGTTCTGTTCTCGTAGAAATACAAGCATGGGCCTACACTTCTGCATGCCAGATTTGGAGTTAAAGTTTGCTGAAAGAAAAAGAATATGAAATAAATGGGCTTTGAATGAGGAGAGAATGCAAAAGCATAGAAATGTCCTTCACGATGTGCTGACTGTCTATCAAGGTTGCGGAAGAAGGAGGATACTGATAAACAAATGGAAACGTACAACTGCCTCATGAGATGTCAGAGGCGAACAAAAGAGGCGTAGAGACTTGCAACATGAAGAATATGTAATATGATTGTGTTCAAAGTTGTTTCCTAAGAAAGATCTGTCATCATGTTGAAAGTCTAAAACAATAAGCTAGTGAATAAAAGTGATCATGCTGAGAGTGGTGTGACAGAACATCCCCATTATTAGCCAATGAGAGACAGAGTTTGGTTGGTAAATGAAACAAATGTGGGTTGGACATTTAGGTTTTGGGGTATAATTGAAAGACCCCGGGGGGTGTGGTTTAGGGTTGGCTGGTGTTTAGCTAGCGGGAGATCGTCACTGTCGTCGGTTTGCTGTTTCCAGATAGAGGCCTACCTGTTTCCTGACTCCTAACCTAATCTTTGTCACTCGACTCTACTTGAGTGGCCTTCCTGCCCTGACTGGCCAGTGGGGTAGTTTCCCTGATACTTACTTGGGTTAGTATAGATAATCTTCTAAAATTTGCATATTCATTTGCAAATGTATTTTGGCTCTGAAACCTTTCTCTCTTCGCCTATCCACTCCTTCAATGCATTGTTTATTTGACATGAGTTTGAATTTATATATTGCCATTGTTTTCTCTCTGTGATAATCCATGATTTGCTTTTTCGTGTAACTGTACTCGATGAGCATTTATTCTTACATTATTTTTACGAGAAACAACATGAACTACACATTGAGTCTGTTATTATTTTGTAGCATAGATTTAGTACTTATTATTGTCATCAACTCTTCAACTTTAGGTTCATCACCACATTTATTTGTAAGGAGAAATGCAGGTTCTAAAGTGTATTTAGTGAGTTAGGAATAAACTTGCATCACACTGAACCCCAACGTGAAGGGATTAGTTGGGTAGTGTAAATGGGCCTGTGTTTGTAAAAATTATCGATCCCTGATCGCTGGGTCACCTTCAAACAAAGATATAAAAAAGCCTGAAACATATTTCATGCACTGTAATGTTTCAAAATCCAGTGAGAGAACTGAAAGTTACATGGCCTTTGAAGATAAACTAAAAATAGCATTAAAGAAAAGGAAGCACATATTACATGCTATTAATCTTTACTTGCCTACTGTCAGCAACTATACATCACCAAGGACTCAGTAATATAATGTTAGAAAAAGACATTGGCTACTTTCATATGTCTTCTTTCTATTAATGCATCAAAGCAAGAGGATGACTAAAAGAATTTAGGAAAAAAAAGTTTTATCAAACTTCGATTTCAGATAAACTATTAAATCCAACTTCGGACAGGGAAGTGTAAACTCGAGGAATTTTAGCACATGGCTGACATTGTCATGTAAGTTTGACCATGGACAAGGTGGGAGTCTCAGCATAAAAGAGACTTTCTCCTGCAACGGTAACAGGAGTTCTGGGCAAAGAAAAGGAACAACATGATAAGATTAGAGAGGTTGCCAAGTTTGACCAAGGGGACTACACGTAGGAAAAAGACAAAATGTGAAAGTATGCTAGCAAAAAAGAAATCGGTAAATCAACAGTATTGAGAGCAGGTAGAAAATGTACCATTTGCCACATGCATTCCTTAGTTTCAGAGGTTCAGTGTTCAAAGGAGAAAAAGTAATTCACCACCTTTTATGTAGATGGCCTTTCCACATAATCGTTAGTTAATAGAATATTGTTTGGTGAGGAAGAGATATAGGGGCATATTAGCAAGACCCACGTTAAAATTATCGCCGTTTTAGCGGCAGGAAACTGCCTCTAAAACGGCGATAATGGGCTTGATAATATGCGTTATAGAATTCAATAGAAGCCCAGGTTAGATGTGCAGGACATCTAAACTGGGCTTCTATTGAATTCATAACGCATATTAGCAAGCCCATTATCGCTCGTTTTAGCGGCAGTTTCCTGCAGCTAAAGCAGCGATAATTTTAACGTGGTCTTGCTAATATGCCTCATAATCTTTGGCTCCTTGTCTTTAATAAAAATTTGAATTTCTCTGTGCAGGCCAAGAAAATATAAAATGTTTACGGTGACCACTGTATATACATTCAAAGTCTCTCAAGCACTATGGTAGGTGCATACTTGATAGGCTTGAAATGTAAGGCGTTATAGTAAGAGGCAACTGACCAATCAACGAGTTTCTGCATGTAGGCTACACCCTATTACAGAGCTGATGCTCTGAAAGTTATAAAGAAATGGACGGAATTCGCAGCAAGCCTTAATACATCAATGTCGACTTCCACCAGGACACAGCAAACCACTGGGAAACGTCAGAAGAAGAAATGGCCTGATGAGGCTTTCTGAAACATTTCTAAAAGTTGGAAAGGTCATGGGAGACTGAATAGTTATTACTTGCCCCTCATGGTCCCCTAATCATCATGCAGCACATATTTTAACGCAGTCCTGAAACTTGAAGAGTTCTGAGAACTTCTACTAATCGGGGGCTCTTTCAGCAACCTTAAGACTATGTCCATGCTATTTATATTTGTATTCATGGCCCATCACCATTAGGAGAATCTAGGTGATGAACATCTAAGAAGCTATTATTTTCTTCATGGGTGTCTTATGCTAGCAAATGCAATGTTCGGCCACCTTGATATGAGCAGATTTGTACATGTTATTGTGATATTGTGCGCAGTCCTTCGTGATATTATTTTTAAACAAGCACACTTGTGTGAAAACCCTCATTATTGGGCTATGCATTTCACATGTATTTGCTGTTTGCAGGAACTGTAAAACAGATTGTTTGTACAGCCATGTACACTGCACTACAACATTCACTTTATCACTTTAGAAAATGATTGCATTTTACAATGAGGTGACTTTTGCGAGGGTTGGCATATCCTACATACAATTTTCATGCAAACACCAGGGTTCCTGTGCTACTAATGCAAAGAAAACGCGATTACTCCAAGGCAAGGGGTGGGAAGTGGGCACAACAGGGTGTAGTTAGTCATGCAAGTTTGACAATGCCCACAAGCTAACCCTTATCTACACTGGAAATGGTCAGAAATGTACTCCAGCACTGGAATTGTGGAAGTACCCTTCAAGGTTTGGAAGAGGGACAGATCACCTTAAGGCTTACAGCTTGGTGCAGATGCAGGGGGAAAGGTTTTTCAACAGAGAAACTGTTTTTCTCATTGACGAAAAAAGTAAAAACAAATATGTTTGCACAATGAGCTCAATTTCCTTAGTGCCTGACTCTATACTATTCTATTTAGATTTACCCTTTAGGAATATAGAAAGCTTGGAGATATGTCACATCACAAGCTCAGTTGTATGTAAGCCTGCAAACCTGAACATGATGGAGCTGCCCAGGTATATCACTGGTAAGGTTTGTGAAATAAATCCAAAAACAGTAATTCTGCCCTTCTTCGTAGGAGAAGATTTATGAGTGCAGATTTACTCATTTTTTGTGCATTGCCTCCTCGGTGTCTAAAATATTGAACTTTACCAATCCTGCAACAAGGACTTTTTGCATCTGGATTTTTTCTGAATTAGCAAGTTTGAGCATTCGGCTCTGCAGCCTGTATTGAAGTGTTCGTTTTGAAACAAATCAGAGAACTATTAGATCTAAATTTGAGTAAAAAGGGACATTGCACAGTTGGAAATAATATAACAGGCTGCAAAGACATCCACACGTGGATGAGGTCGATTCTCCAATGGTAATAGTTGAAACAGTCACCTAACCTGAAAGATAAGCTAATCGCTTGCTGGCGATATGACCTGTTATATGGAGTAAAATTGAAGTGCAATCTCTGCAAGTTGATTGAGTGAACTTAGATTGTACATTGGCCTATACGTATTCCTTTTTCATTCTGCTGTTTGTTTTACTTAACCTCGTCTCATTCTGTAAAAGTATATGTACTTTTGCACGCTAAGTTAATGCACTGCCGTGGATAATGTCAATGTGTTAATCATAAAACCAATAGATCATTTAATGAAAAAAGTGAGACTGTTAAATAACATACGTTAGACATTCCTTCTGCACACAGTGACGCACAGAAACAGATATTCTCAGTAAAATAGGACAGCTGCGAGCATGTGACAGAAGAAAGACTACGGGGTATATTCACAAGAACGTGTGCTAAACATCTCCAAAAAATGTTAATGCAACTTTACACATTGCAGCTGATCACGGGAAAATAACCCCGTGTTAACGTGGAAGACACAACACGGCGGTACCATGCGATAGTCACCTGAAACCGCGGACAATGTCCGCGATACAACCACCGCGACGGCGATAAAAACACAAACCCCAACACCAAAAAACGTGCGATGAGCCCATTCGCGATGAGGAAATCAGCGATAAGCATCGCCAGGCCTGCCATACACACACTACATGCGGGAAAAGCACTACAAAAAGAGAAAAAACACACAAACACAAAATGACCAACACCCAAGCACCATGGAGGCAGCCGGAGCAGGCGCAGAGGACGAGCGCAACCCCACAAGTACCCCGGATGATCAGCCCGGGACAACGGTGACAGGGAAGGGCAAGGACAAGAAGAAGAGGAAGACGAAGTACAGTCCGCAGGAGAATCGGATCCTGGTCATGGTGGTGATAGAACACCATCAACAACTGTTCGTCGCCTCCAATGTGTCATTGGGCACCAAAAATGGATTATGGCGGTCCATCGTGGACAAGGTGAACGTCGTCAGAGAGCATAAGAGGTCAATGGACGAGGTCAAGAGGCGATGGAATGACATCACGCGCAAGACCAAGGAGAAACTCGCAGCCAACCAGAAGGCAGCAACGCAGACTGGAGGTGGGAGCCCAGCGCCACAGCAGGAGCTGGATGACATGGAGGAGCTGGTGTCGACAGTCATCAGTGAGGAGACCATGGCAGGAGTCGGGGCACCGGACACTGCTCGACAGGACACAACACAACACAACAGCAACAGGGTGAGTAACCACCAGGTACTGGGGGACGGGGAGAGATGGCCACAATGGCACACATGCACAATCAAGCAGAGCACAGTGCACACCCACAATCACTCTGGATCATGGCCCTGATCAACAAACTGTCACAATGTACATTGCCATGCTGTCTGAATGTCAACATGTACCATGCGGCCACATACATGTGGACACAGTGTAACCCAGCATTTCCCCTTCACATTGCAGGGGCACCGTCTACGCCACCTGCTGAGCAGTCCCAGCCACTCTTCACTGATGACGAGGAGGACACCACCAGCATTGACACCCAAGCCCTCCAAGACATCATTGATCTCATCCGCCAAGCACCTCCAGGACCAGGGCAGCCCAGCAGCATCAAGGAGACCCCACCCACTCCACAAACCACCCAGCAGGAGGCACCCACAACCCCGGCTGTCTCCCAAGACCCCCTGAACAACACATGGCCTTCCAGCGCTGTGTGTTGGAGGTCCAGAGGGAGATGGCTGAGCAGGTGTGGGTGGGGTTCGACCTCATGGCTACCAAACTCAACGCCATCCATGGGTGTCTGAGTCCCATCAGGGACCACCTCCAGTCCCTAACGGACACCCACACGCCGCTCCATGGTCTCCAACGAGACCTGGCTGACATTGCTGGAGTCATGACTCGGAGACAAGAGCACCTGTCTGCTCAGGGTGGCTCCAGCGATCTCAGCCAGGAGACGGCACGCATGCGGAGGCTCATGGAGGACATGGTGCGGATGGAGGCGGAAAGGATGGCAGCCACCGCTGCACATCAGCGGAATGTAGCTGGGATCTACCAGGCCCTGCATGTCGTCATCATGGCATTGCTACCACAAGGCGTGGCGATGATGAATGCTGCTGCCCCCACACCATCCACATCTCCGCCCCCTGGTGTGTCCATGCCCCACAGTGCGGCAGACATTCCACCTCCAGCACCTGATGTGTCACTGCCACACAGAGCAGCCGGCAATCCACCTCCGGCCCCTGATGTGTCAGTGGCACACAGTGCCGCAGCCGGAACAGCACCACCGACAGGTGGGGCAGAGCACACATCCGAGGACGTGGATGGGCTTGAGTTCAGAAGGAGGTACTAGCATTCATGTCCGCCACCTGGCCTGTTCTCCTTGGTGCCGCACATGGCCCCATGACCTCCCACTGACCCCCAATACACTCTGCGGCACTCACCTTGGACCACGACATGGACTTCCATATCCTGTTTGGTGACCAATGACACGGCGACCAGTCTGCGGACTGTAGTCTTCCTCATCCTCTGTCCTTGTCATTCCCCGATGGACTCTGGCTGGCCCTCCACGGGCCCATATTGTGAAGTGGGGTTGACATGGCCCTGTACTGCTCCAGCTGCTGAACTCCACTGGATGTGCAATAAACATTCAGGAACGCACTGCTGTGTCATGTCTTTCATCATTCAAGTATGAATGTGTGGAGGAATTTAGGGTCAGTGATTCCCCCTAATGGCAATGCTGCTCATCTAGTGGGATTCCAGTCACAGTGTGCTACGTTGCCGATTGCGTTGCGGGTGCCGTAGACACCACAACAGAGACACACGCATTAGTCACTTCCTTGTCCGGACATGGACTGCACCACACCCAGAGCCCCCGAGTCATTGTTGCAAGCCCTGCGCTTGTCCGGCGTACGCCATGACGGACCACTCCGCTTACGCTCCAAGGGGGGGTCCACATCACCACATGTCGCAGGTCTACAGGCTAGTGGTCTGCAGGTCGCTGGTCTAGTTGTCAGCATGTCTAGGCCACTCCCTGAGGGCAGGTTTGCACACACACCACACCCATCCGGCGCAGGCGTCACAGGCCATGTGACCCCGCCAATATAAGGGGCTGACAACATCACATTCCCCTCTGCCGGTGGTGACTGGATGACGGACGCTCCACGGTTCTCAATCATAAAGGGCCCATGACTTGTTGCGCACAGGGTTAGTGGCACCCGAAGCCTTGCGGCCGTCACGGGCCTACCACCACATGGCGCTGACTGGGGTTGCACAGGGTTAGTGGCACCCGAAGCCTTGCGGCCGTCACGGGCCTATCACCATGTGGCGCTGACTGTGGTTGCACAGGGTTAGTGGCACCGAAATTGCTGAGCGGGTGTGCAGCCTGCGATGATGACGTGTGCACTGATGTGGTCTCTGCCATTGATGCCTCAGGACTCAGCATCATGTGTGGGACCTGCTGGGCCACGGTGCGGGTCCGCATGATGTGGACCATGCCATGGTGGCGGGACCGGGGCCTGGAGCTTGCACGGGCACGTGGTGTGCCCACTGGTGGACACACCGTTGGCGGCAGGTGAGCAGTGGGGCCTGGGTGCGCAAGTGCGGGCAGACAGCGCTGGGCGGCGGGAGGGGGTAGGGTGTGGCTGCATGTGTGCGCAGGACGGACAGGCGTTGTTGCCGTGTGCAGTGAGATGGACTCTGCAATGATTGACTCTGGCCTCGTTTACAGATTGCAGACCTGGTGGCTTGCAGTGTGTACCGGCACGTGGTTGGAGACACACCGGTGGCAGCAGGTGAGCAGTGGTGCCTGGGTGTGCGGGGGCGGCAGTGTCCCTCCTCTCTCTCCCCCTCCCTTCCTTTCCCTCTCCCTCCCTCCCTCTCCCTTCCTTTCCTTCTCTCTCTCCCTCTCTCCCTCTCCCTTCCTTTCCTTCTCTCTCCCTCCCTCTCCCGTCCTTTCCCTCTCTCTCTCTCCCTCTCCCTTCCTTTCCTTCTCTCTCTTTCTCTCTCTGCCTTTCTTTCCTTCTCTGTTTCTCTGTGTCTCGCTCCTTTGATGTGCGCATGACACACGTTCTGATTTTGTGCTTTATTTTCCAGGCTGTGACATCATGATTGTCCCGGACGGACCCGACAGGAGTCTTCCGCATTGTTGTTTTGTGTTGTATTCAATAACGTTTTTGGTTGTTACTTCAATGATGAGTGACTGTTTCTCGTTCTTCTGACCACACATGTGTGTTTCTTTGTGTCATTGTGCGACGTCATGCGCTTTTTGTGTCTCTTGTGTCATGCACGGTATGTGTTTGTCCGGGGGAGGGATCCGGGGGGAGGGCCTGGGAGTGGTGATGGTGGGTGTTGTGGTCCTCATGGGTCTCCGGGCTGCATGGTCATTGTCTCCATGGCATCTGTGGGTCTTCAGATGTGGCTCTTGACTGTGCTCCCTTTCATGCTGCAGGTAGTCGTCCAGCTTAACACCAGCAAAAGGCAGGTGTTGATTCCCTGGTGCTAGCGTGGCTTATCGCCTGTTTTTGGTTCGCATCGCAGATCTGGCAGTTCGTTGTGAAAGTGGTGTTGTGGTTTTTTCGTGTGTTTTTGCACGGGTATGCCTACTCTGCATCTCATTAGGGTTAGTTGGTGGTGTCCACCGTGGAGAGAACTTTTGCGGCAGTTGTCGCGGGAATACTGGCGATGTCTGCTGTTTGCACCCGCTTGTGAATGGGGTGTTAAATCTATCTCCACTTTTGTTGAGTTAAGGTGGCGATAAATCGGAGATAAGTCCTTGTGAATATGCCCCTACGTTTTGTGTTTAAAAGACAGATTATGCTCTGTGCTTCATATGCAAACATATGGCGGCCACTCAATGAAATGAAAAAGCTTCAAAAAGTGCCAAGACACACTAACAATGAAAATGGGCATATTCGAAGTGCATGTCTGCAGGTGCTTAGAAGGACTAATCAGTATTTGTGCTACATATGCTATCTCCACCCCCACGCACATACCTACTATATCATGTACCCAAACAAATTATACAAACTGTCTGGTTTAAAGAGAGAATAACCTCACTATCAAGCTCAAAGGAACATGTCCTGTGAAACCCACAATCCTAGGCATTCCCAGATGGAATATTAGTAGCAATGTGCATGGACACACGGTCATGGATCTGAGTGGGTTTGTGTGTGTTTTTGTTTCTAAGTGATGTATATGTTTGCATGGGTCTCTCTCTCTCTCACATTCTCTCTCTCTCTCCACATCTATCTCTCTGTTTGCACCTCTATTAGTAGTCCTATTACATCCTTTGTGAGGGAGGCTGTTAGAATAGAAAAAATCATGTTTGCGCATTGTTCTATGTATGTTAGCATTCGCGGCGCCATTTTCTATGTCGGCAACATTTTGAGTTATAATCAAAACTTATTCTTTGCTATTTCTGAGAAAAGGCCTCTGTTGAGTTGTGTTTCTCCAAGGCTAAGTTTTGCTTCACTAATGAATACACTGTTCTAATTAGCGCATACCTTTCCCTCTAGATAGAGGCCTTCTCCCACTTGTCTAGTGGGGGGCACGGGCAGAGCAACCTTGAGTAGTAGATAGTGTGTGCCCGGCCTCAGAATCAAAACGTATTCTTTGTACTTCACTGTTTTGCTGCATCTGCTTGGAAAAGTCCACAGTGGGCATGCCTTCATTGGGATGAACATAATGTATCTTTATGCTTGCTGATGCCAGTCCCTCTGCAGCACTCCTAAGCGACTGGGCTCCACTCTGAGTGCACCTGGATAAACAGATATTGGTTTGTATTCTGTACTGTCTGACCGACTCTTCATTTGGTATGGAAGGCTGAGAGGTGGTTGTGAGTTTCCCGGGTGACCCTAATCGGGCCACTTCCTTCAGTTGGCGCCCGAACAGGGACTCCTTCGGGTGAGTGACCCATCCCCTTCCGCTGACGGGGGGAGGTCGAGGCTATCGTCGGGTCGGACTGACGGATTAGGGATCCCTGCACGAAGAGTTTCTGATACGTGCAGCTGGCCATTCTGTCCAGCCGGAAGGTGCCTCGCCCAGCGGTCATCCCGACTGGAGTCCTAAACGGCGAAACTCTTGGATCTGACCGTCTGGTCTGAAGAGTCGGCAGTGGAGAATTAGTTTGCTTGACTTACATATATCAGGTGAGTTTGTTTTGGTTCTTTGTGGATATGGTACCATTTTGGTTTGAATTTGGTACGGTCTGAGGACCACCTTTGGGATAAAAGCATTTGCAATTGCTTTGCCAGGCATAAATAGTGAACTTGTTTTCTTTTGAGAATGCCTGGTATCAGTAAACTGGTTTCTTTGTGCTGTCGCTGTTGTATGTTCTGAAGATGCTCGATTGGAAGAAGCTCAGCCGGTGTCTCCAGAAGGACCGCCTAATTTTGATATGTATGTGAAGTATGGTCTTGGTCCTATTATGTTTAGTACATTATGGCACAAATATACGAGGGACAATGCTGAGTTGCAGTGGCCATTGACCGGCACTTTCGATGAACAAAAGATTGGGTATTTACAGGAACAGTTGTTCAAGAGACAAAGTAGACAGTCTATGTTTGATTCCCATAGAACGTGGCAGAAAGCAGCTAGGTAGAGATGATTGAAGACGAAGAAAGAGGCACGGAAAGGGAAGATGCAGACGCTGACTCAGAAAGCTGTAGCATATGATAGAGAAATACCGGAGAAGGGAGTTTAATATGAAGATAGGAGATTTCGATTGCATGTTGATAAATCGTATATGGCCCAGGAAGAAACTGATACTTTTGTGGAAGAATTGTTAGACACTGGACTCCCGCCCCCATATGCCCCACAAAGGATATATCCTACTGTCCCTGTGCCATCACAGCCACCTGTTACAGCTGTTCCCACTGTCCCTATATCTACTGCTGTCGTCTCGACGTCTGTGGCTTCGGCTCCTCCTCCTCCTTCTTTGCCTTTGCTGTCCTTGGCAACTGTGACTGTTAGCACCCCTATCACACCTATTGTCTCGGCATCACTGTCTCCAGCTCTTTCTCCTGCGGTGCACCCACCTGCGATTGTCCTACCCGGGGATTCTGTTGCTTCTCCATCTTTGATGGTTCATTTCCCAGCATTATTGGGTGCTCAGACGCCAACCCATGGATTTGAGGATAGAGATTTGACAAAATTTAATGAGCGTATGGGCCCTTTTGTATGGTCTGTGGTGGGGGATGAGGAAAAGAAGGTAGTAGCTAATCAGGCTGCGCAGTGGGGTCGTAATCCCATTTACAGTGTGGAGGATGTTTGGGGTGTGATGAAAGATTATGAGCCTTTTATACAGCAGCACGCTCTTAAACATATGTCCTCTACATTGATTGGCCTTTGGCAACAACATTTTGGGGACGACACGCCACAAATTTTATTCAATAGTAGAGATTGCGTGTATGCCAGTGCTCTCCATGCCACTGGAGTTAAGCTATCCTGGCTGATGAGGGCTGAAAGCCCGAAACCGGTCCTAGCATGCTTGTTTCCAGTCCACGGAGAACCTGGCCTGGCAGTTCGGGCTGGACTGTTCCCATTGGGCGCAGGGTCAAGACTGATTTGCATATGGCTGGGTCCAAACTGGAATAGCATGGTGAGCAAAAAAACGATGGATTTAGGCCCAGATCTTTGTACTGGGGTGAATGTATGACATTGTTCTGCATTCTGTCCATCAATTGTTGTTTTTGCATTTGTCACCCCGAGTGGGACGGGTATGCCCAGACGTGCGTCCCGTGCTCTTCATGCCACGGGAGTCAAGCTATCCTGGCTGATGAGGGCTGAAAGCCCCAAACTTGTCCTAGGATGCTGGTTTCCAGTCCAGGGAGGACCTGGCCTGGCAGTTCGGGCTGGACTGTTCCCATTGGGCACAGGGTCAAGACTGATTTGCATATGGCTGGGTCCAAACTGGAATGGCATGGTGAGCAAAAAAACGATGGATTTAGGCCCAGATCTTTGTACTGGGGTGAATGTATGACATTGTTCTGCATTCTGTCCATCAATTGTTGTTTTTTCATTTGTCACCCCGAGTGGGACGGGTATGCCCAGATGTGGGTCCCGTGCTTTCCATGCCACTGGAGTCAAGCTATCCTGGCTGATGAGGGCTGAAAGCCTGAAACTGGTCCTAGTATGCTTGTTTCCAGTCCAGGGAGGACCTGGCCTGGCAGTTCGGGCTGCACTGTTCCCATTGGGCGCAGGGTCAAGACTAGGCCTGGGCGGAAAACTACGCTACGCTCGCGTAGTTTGCGAAGTTTGCGCTACTTCGCACTACGCGAATTGCACGTAGCACAGTGCGAACACGCATAGCGTAGCGTAGCGTAGTGCAGCGGTCATTTTTTGCTTGCTCGCGGTCCTCAACGTCAAGTTGGCGACCGCGAGCAAGCAAAATGACATCCCGCCGAGACTTTTTCCTCGTTCGCGATCAGCAACATCAAGTTGCCGATCGCGAGCGTGGAAAATAAACCTCCGGCGAGATTCTCAACGAGGGAGGTCAGGTTTCTCATTGCGAGTGGTCGCGTATGCTCGCGACCGCTCGCGATGAGAAACTACCAGTCAGCGTTGAGAAAGCTGCCGCTCAAGTAAAAATCTACTCGAGCGGCAGTAAAAGACAGCTCGCACTGTGCAAGATGCCGTTTTCAATGATTGCACAGTGCGGACAAGCATCCGGCACTGTGCAATCATTGCGAACAGTGCACTACGCAGTTCGCGTAGTGCTACGCGTAGCTCGCGTAGTGCGAACTGCACTTTGCGTAGCTTCGCGAAGCGTTACTTCGCGAACTACGCCCAGGGTTAGTCAAGACTGATTTGCATATGGCTGGGTCCAAACTAGGATGGCATGGTGAGCAAAAAAACAATGGATTTAGGTCCAGATCTTTGTACTGGGGTGAATGTATGACATTGTTCTGCATTCTGTACATCAATTGTTGTTTTTGCATTTGTCACCCCGAGTGGGACGGGTATGCCCAGACGTGGGTCCTGTGCTCTCCATGCCACTGGAGTCAAGCTATCCTGCTGATGAGGGCTGAAATCCCAAAACCGGTCCTAGGATGCTTGTTTCCAGTCCAGGGAGGACCTGGCCTGGCAGTTCGGGCTGGACTGTTCCCATTGGGCGCAGGGTCAAGACTGATTTGCATATGGCTGGGTCCAAACTGGCATGGTGAGCAAAAAAACGATGGATTCAGGCCCAGATCTTTGTACTGGGGTGAATGTATGACATTGTTCTGCATTCTGTCCATCAATTGTTGTTTTTGCATTTGTCACCCCGAGTGGGACAGGTATGCCCAGACGTGGGTCCCGTGCTCTCCATGCCAGACAACTTCCACGCTATAGTAGACAGTCCACCACAACTCCTTTGGGGCCGAGTGTCCTGTGCTTGTGCAGAAGGTGGCGGTTCCGCGAGGGCAAGGCTCTCGGCGATGAGGTCGAGGGATGTCTTACAGCTAGGACAGCCAGGGACAGAGTGAGGGACCAGTTCCAATACCTGTAGACCAGCGTGGTCCTTATGTAACAGTGGAACTGCAAGGTTCGACTAAGGAATTTTTGGTGGACTCAGGTGCGAAAAAAAGTTCTGTTACTCAAAATATGGTCCCTGGGGCGGCTCTGTCTGGCCATAATAATGTTTCGGGAGGCTTTTCAGGTGTACCGGTTGAGAGCCCCAGTTCAAGACCTCCTGCATTGACTATTGGTCCTTTCACTGTGGATTCTCCCTTTTTGCTGACATCTAATTGTGGTGATAATTTGATGGGTTTGGATTTGTTGAAGAAATTGCATGCCACTCTTTATTGTTCCCCGGCAGGTGTCTATATGACAATGTGCCCAGACGTAGTAGGTGTTAAACAGAGTTTGTCCAAGGATGCGCCTCTTCTTGTTGAATTTGCTGATGTGCCACCCACTTTGTGGGCGACAGGTGATACAGACATAGGGCTGTTGCATAAACGATAAGTTTTGATACAGGTCAAAGACAATGCTATTTTGCCTCGTATTTCTCAGTATAAAATTCCACAGGCAGGAGAGCAAGCCTTATTGCAAATTATTCAGGATTTGATCAAGAAAGGAGTGGTTAAAGAGACGTCTGCCAATATTTGTAATAGTCCCATTCTTCTGATTCTCAAACGGGCACCCTTGGGTTCTCCTGATGATCAAGAAGATGTTTACCTTTTGTGATTGACTTGCGCGAAGTTAATAAAATAGTGATTCCCCAGTTTCCATTGGTTCCAGAGATTACCACACTTTTGACGGACGATGATTCCTTCCACTGCCAAATTCTTTTCTGTGATTGATTTGAAAAACGCATTTTTTAGTATTCCTATTCATTCAGATAGCCGGTACTTGGTTGGGTTTACACTAGCTTCCAGAAGGTTTAGATTCTGTCGAGCTCCTCAGGGCTATACTGAGAGTCCAAGTATTTACAGTCAGGCTTTAAAGAGTCATTTGGATTCCCTTTTGCTTCCTGCAGGTAATGTATTGGTGCAGTATGTTGATGACCTCCTTATTGCTACTGATACAGAGCAGTGGTGTAAAGATAGTACAGTTAAATAATTGTTGCATTTGGCTCAACATGGACATAAAGATTCTCTTTCTAAATTTCAGTTTTGTCGACAGGAGGTCACCTACTTAGGTCAACTACTGTCGAAGGAGGGTAGGAGGTTGACCCCTGAGGCGCATCAGTACCATCGTTCAAATGCCTATTCCACAGACTCAGAAATTTGTGTGCGCTTTTATAGGTATCACTTCCTACTGTCGACAGTGGATACCTAACTACTCCCTACTAATCAAACCCTTGCTTACCTTAACAAAGAAAGAAGTGCAGGAGCCTTTGCCTTGGACGCCTGAATGTCAGCAGTCTTTTGAGCGATTGAAAACTGCGCATTGTTCGGCTTCAGTACTTGGCATCCCTAATTATGTGCATGAGATGGCTGGTTGTGAGCTTTCTGTCTTAACACAAAAATTTGGAGATAAGCAACGCCCGTGTGCTTATTTCTCTGCTGTACTTGATCCAGTAGCGAGATCCCTCCCAAGTTGTCTAAGAGTGGTCGTGTCCGTGGCCACTTCGATCAGACAATCGGCTGGACTTGTGCTGGATACTGACCTCACAGTCATTGTACCCCATGCTGTGGATACACTTCTGAATAAGACAAAGACACAGACCAGCGCACATCTTACTGGCTATGAATTGACATTGTTTGCTAAACATATCACGATCAAAAGGTGTGCTACTCTGAATCCAGCCACGTTACTACCCCTCCCTTCTGAGAGGGATGAAGTCGACAAACATGACTGCATCTTCCGGACGGAAGAAGAGACGAAAGGACGGGTAGACTTGACTGACGTTCCCTTATCTGACCCACAAGGGGAACTATATGTTGATGGCTCTTGTTTCAAATTACCAGATGGCACTACAACTACGGCTTCTGCTATTGCCACGCTGTGTACAGTAGTAGAGACATCACAAGTCCCTTATCAGTCAGCTCAAGCTGCTGAGCTTGCTGCCCTTATTCGAGCTTGCGAATTGAGTGAGGGGCTGTTTGTCAATATCTATACTGACAGCCAGTATGCCTTTGGCGTTGCGCATAATTTTGGACGAATATGGGCTGAGAGAGGGTTCCTTACTTCCCATGGCACCAGAATCCAGCATGGGCACCTTATATTAAGGCTTTTGTCTGCTTCAACGCTCCCCAAGAAATAGGCAATAGTGAAGTGTAGCGCCCACCGGCAGGTCACGGGTGATGTAGGTAGGGAAAATGCTTTTGCAGATCAGAGAGCTAAGGAAATGGCTCGGACAAAGATGAAAAGAATGTTTGTAGCAGGTCCAGCTAGGTCAGGGAAACAGAGATGGGTGTTACCCAATGCATATGTTCTCCCTGTGGTTACGATGGCCCATGGTCCAGCCCATATTAGTGCTAAGGGTAATTGCAATTTGTTGGACCCTGTATGGCAGAATGACAATATCCCTAAGACAGCTGCACATTTAGTGAAGTACTGTGTGGTGTGCATGATGCTCAATCCTGTAAAGGGTACCCCTACACCGCCTGGTAATTTTGCACCGCCCACCTTTCCTTTTGAAGTCCTTCAAATGGACTATATTGAACTAGAGAGATGCAATAATTTGAAGTATGTTTTGGTGGTTGTCTGTGCATTTAGTAAATGGGTTGAGGCTTTTCCCACTAAAGACAATACAGCCATTACGACTGCAAAGGTACTCCTGAAGGAGTTCTTTCCTCATTTCGGCTTGCCCCGATGGATTTGGAGTGATAACGGAAGTCATTTTAATGCAAAAGTGATCCAATTGATTTGTGATGGTTTTCACATAAAGCAAAAGTTCCATGCTGCCAATAATCCACAGTCTGTTTAAACAAAGAAGGCTTGGGTCCTTACACTACCTAGACTGGACCACTATAGTACTATATAACATGCAGGCTGTCCAGCTAGAACATTCTTAACAAATTAATGATTGAACGCGACCTTCGACATTTTTAATTCCAAAGCCTGAGTCGTTTATTTCACTTTTCTTTTACCATTTTTTGTAGACAAGATTAAACCATTATTTTCATGTCATCTTGTAGAGCAACACTTGTTTATAAAGGTGACATTTTGATATATACAAAAAATCATACACAAACAACTTATAATGCAAGGTTTGAAACAGTTTGAAACAAGGACTGGTTTGAAACAGTTTGAAACAAGGACTGGTTACTTGTATTTTAGTATATATCACACGTTCATTGTGTTGTTTATTGCATTTCACTGTGTTGCATTATAAGTTGTTTGTGTATGATTTTTTGTATATATCAAAAATGTCACCTTTAAAACAAGTGCTGCTCTACAAGAGGACATGAAAATAATGGTTTAATCTTGTCTTCAAAAAAAAATAATCATCCACAGTCAGCAGGTTTGGTTGAGAAGTACAATGGTACTCTCAAGCTGAAACTGGCAAAAATTCAGGAGACCACAGGGTTAAAGTGGCCAGATGCTTTACCGTTAGCTCTTTTGTCAACGAGAACGACAGCACATTCTAGAATAGGATTGTCACCGTATGAGATCGTGTTTGGACGCCCAGCAAATGGCTGGGGCGCCCCGCACCCTTGGCAGTTTTCTGATACTGAGTACCCATTGTTGCTTGATTATCTTAGCCAGTTAACAGAAAGTTTGCGTTCTATTCACCAACATGTCTGGGATACCCTGCCAGCTGCACCAGAGGGGCCCGGGCACGACATCCAGCCTGGCGATTTCGTTTTGATTAAAAACTTCCAGAGGAAGAAAAGTTTGGAGCCACGTTGGAGGGGCCCGGAACAGGTCCTGTTAGCAAAAGTCGCTGTCCGTAAGAACTGGATTCACGCGACTCATTGTAGCAGGGTCCCTCTGCCTTTGCCCTATGATCAGTGGGTGAAAGACAGCATCAGGGACTCCGAGACTGAGCAGGTGCCTCAGTTTGTCCCGTTCAGCGATGCCCAGCTAATTTGGACTCAAACGGATCAGGAGAATGAAAATGTGCTGAATGCGGCTGTTCCTCCGGAAATACAAGCTATCAAAGAGCCGTTGTTTGTTGATCCTACAGTGCCTTGGGCTACCAGGTACAATTTGCACCCTCGGCTGGGGGACGGTGTACCAAAAGAGAATAAAGATTAGTTAGGGATGGACTGTGTAAGTCAGGACGTACTTTGCTATTTTACCAACGGAGTTAGTTTAGGGTGATGAGCGTTTTGTGCACTGTTTGAACATTGGACAGGATAGATTGAAGTATCCCTTGGGGTATATTATCCTGGTCGGCGTGGGATACGAGCTTAGGACAGAGCAAGCTCCACCGCTGGTGCTCAAGAGCGCCAATGTATTGATGGACAATAGGAGCCTGTACCAGTGTGGCTCTAACGGACACTGGGAACTTGCATATTTCCTTGTATTTTGCCCCCATTGCATCATTTGTTATGCATCTCTTTGGTAGAATGGTTGCTGAGGAAGAGCAGCCTGTGATTCTTGTTGCCCAGCACAATGCAGTGTGGAGCCATAAACAAAAGTTAACATGTATTGCCCTTGTGATTTTGCTGTTAATCATGTTATGTGGGGTATCATGGGTTTTGAAACGTTATCAAAGTGTATCTTTACATAGTAAGGATAAGTTTGTTCCGCAAGTCCGAAAGAAAAGGACAGCCCCAAGCAATGTGTTTCTAGATTAACCCTGGGCGAAGTTTGCGGAGTTGCACTACGCGGAACACCGCAAAGTGCGAAAAAACTCCGTCGCACTACGCAGAGCTCCGCGAGCGGCGGAGTATAATAGAAAAATTCTGTTTGCGGTGATTGCACAGAACCGGATGCTTGTCCGCACTGTGCAATCATTGCGAACGGCACCATGCACAGCGCAAGCTTTCCTTTTCTGCCGCTCAAGTATATTTTTACTCGAGCAGCAGCTTTCTCAACGCGAACGGGCAGTTTCTCAAAGCGAGCGGTCACGAGCATACGCGACCACTCACAATGAGAAACCTGACCCCCCCGCATTGAGAAATCTCACTGGGATGTTGATTTTCCACGCTTGCGCTCGCCAACTTGATGTTGACGATCACGAACGAGGAAAAATCTCGCCGGGATGTGGATTTTCCACGCTCGCCATCTTGATGTTGACGATCGCGAACGAGGAAAAATCTCGCCGGGCGGTTGATTTTCCTCGCTTGCGGTCACCAACTTGACGTTGACGAACGTGAGCGAGGAAAAAAACTCCGCTCTGCAAAGCGAAGCAGAGTTTTTTGGAACTCCGCAAACTCCATGGGCGGAGCGGAGTTCACCGCCCAGGGTTATTCTAGATACACACAAGAGGTTCTTTGGAGAAGGGACTGCTTGTTACCCCACTGAATCTGTCACTAGTCTATGGACAGCATATCCATTGTCAATTGCCAATTATACCTATACGCGGCCCCTTGACTTCATTGAAGTGCAAGGAGTATTTGGGTTTGGCTATTCAGGTCCTTGTCTATATCATAGAAAGCCACGAGGCTTGGGTTATCCGGGGTGTGACAACAACACTTATTGCGACAACTTCTATATGGAAAAACAGAATGTAACTCTGGTGGATTACCAGTATAAGGATTGACAGTTCCCAGAGAAGCTGGTTATTACCCTGCTTGTTGTCCAATTATCAATTTTACTGACACTATATTGTATGTCAATTGTTCCGGGATAGTATTGCGTAAGGGCACATACTCTTTGGTAAACACAAACAACCCCAGTACCTTTGGAAGGAATTCAAGGTATTCTGCAGTAGATTATATTAGACCGGTGTATGCACACTCAGAGTTTTTCTTTTTTTCTAATGGGACTTATTCGAATGTCCATGATGGTGTGGATGATGTGGCACTTTGGATGGTACTGCCTTTGGGTGTACCTTGCGAACATGTGAAGCCTGAAGTAAAATGGGATAAAAGGACATTTACCAAATAATTTTGTGAAGGAGTTAAAGATTTCGAAGTCAATAACTACAGTAATGGTATTACTTTTGGATACATTCTTTCCTCCATAATTACATTTGGTGGTACTGCTATGGCCAGGGGTGAGAAAGCTAGAGAATATTTCGATGTAAGCTGCAAATATTGTCTAACTCCACAGTACCAGCTTTGCGTGACATCACCACCCAATTGGAAAGTATGCGAATATATTCCGAGCAGACTAGATATGCAGTCGATTTCATCCTAGCTAAGAGTGGTGGTGTGTGCGCGGTAGTAGGAGACCAGTGTGTAGTCGGGATCACAAATATGGAAAAGAATATTACCCAACACAGTTTAGATATCTTAGAAAATGTTAAAGGAATGGAAAGTGGGAACTGGAGTTGGTGTCTTTTTGGCAGCTGGGGTTGGATTCTTGAAAAGGTGATTTATTTCATTGTGATCTTGGTCTCTTGCTGTGTCCTTGTTCAAAGCCTTCCCTTCTGTTGTTCTTATTGCACCATTCTTCTCACTCCTAAGAGGAAAACATCGATTAATTATACCAATGCTGCAATTATGGTTCAAAAGGAGATCGATGACCTCATGCAGATAGATAAGGGCATGTTCGAGACTTCTTCCCTCCTTACGGTCTCTCTTCCTGATGTTGACAATATGGAGTGCTCTTAAGAAGTTTACATATGGTTCTCTGTTTTATTGATTTATATGCTCTTTGCTATTACTAGAAAATGTTTTGTTCATGCTAAAAGGAGGGTCTGTTAGAATAGAAAAAGTCATGTTTGCGCATTGTTCTATGTATGTTAGCATTCGCAGCGCCATTTTCTACGTCGGCGCCATTTTGATTTATAATCAAAACTTATTTCTTGCTATTTCTCAGAAAAGGCCTCTGTTGAGTTGTGTTTCTCCAAGGCTAAGTTTTGCTTCACTAATGAATACACTGTTCTTATTAGCGCATACCTTTCCCTCTAGATAGAGGCCATCTCCCACTTGTCTAGTGGCGGGCACACGCAGAGCAACCTTGAGTAGTAGATAGTGTGTGCCCGGCCTCAGAATCGAAACGTATTCTTTGTACTTCACTGTTTTGCTGCATCTGCTTGAAAAATTCCACAGTGGGCGTGCTTTCATTGATTCTGGGATGTACATAATTCATCTTTATGCTTGCTGATGGCAGTCCCTCTGCAGCATTCCTAAGTGACTGGGCATACTGGGCTCCACTCTGAGTGTACCTGAATAAACAGATATTGGTTTGTATTCTCTACTGTCTGACCGACTCTTCATTTGGTATGGAAGGCTGAGAGGTGGTCATGAGTGACCGGGGTGACCCTAATCGGGCCACTTCCTTCAAGGCTACTGTCCACTCTACCGAGACTATGTGTGAACTGACTGTGGTGACAGCATGATTGGCAGCACTACTCTCACTCCATGACATAGCTAGAGGGGTTATATGCTGGAGGAGAGGTTGTTCCACATATCTACTTCATGTTACAGGTGGGATGCTGAGAAGCATGGTGGTGCTGTGACAGCCAGTGAAGGATTTCTGGCTGCATGCTGCTCCTGTCTCAACATCCGCTAGTGGGGTGATGTCTGTCTTCTCCCTTGGCTGAGACTTTGTCCCAGATTGAGACTGCCATGACCAGAAAATACAGGGAGGGCTACAGTGGCTTGCCCTGGCAAATCCAGTGCAGGCAGAGAGCTGGGATCACAGGGAAATGTTTCCACCTTCCCACGGAGTAATCCAGCTAGGGCGAAGGAACCTTCACCACACAGCTTTGAGCGCCAGTGAAGATGTCCTGAAGCCTGACATGACATGGAGGCAGTGTCAGGGCCTCAGTTGTAAGTGCAACTGTGGGTTGCTTCATGGATTAGTCCCTACCTATGCACTATAGCATGTGTTAGTCTTTTTGGTTTGCTGTGACTTTAGGCCAAATTGCAGTTGAGCACTTGGAGACGAAGGGCCAGATTTATCATACATAGTATTGTGTTGCCCTTGCATCACACATGGTGTTGCAAGGGCAAGCAATACAAAAGTCAGTTTTACCAAGCAATGCAAGGTCAACTTGCATGACCCTAGTTGCGTGGTAAATCTGGAACTAGCAAGACAGCGCAAGTCACTGCCTTGTATTACTCTGCCCAGGGAAGGCGTTCCATGGGAGGAGCGTGGGTGTGCCCACACATCCACCAATGGATTGTGGTGCATTCCCAGATTTACCAAGAGTGGTAAACCTGGGAATGCTCAAAATTCTACGTCTTCACGCGGGAGGAGCAACAAGGAGAAATATCTTTATTTCTCCTTGTTCTTTCCTCTTTCTAAGTGTGCTGCATTCTTAGAAAAACAAACCTCAGAGGATTGTTTTTGTGCAGAAATGTGTCTCTTTCTGTAGAAAGCATTCCTGCCTGCAATGCGGGCACCCTTGCACAATGGATTAAGGGTGTCTGCATTGGTGCTAGGCAGCAGATTTCACGCCAGAACAGGCATTGAGCTGGAATGTGCCACATATTGGTAGATATGGTTGATTCCTACCGTCTCTCTTTCACGCAGTGCTGCAAGTTGACTAGCTGCATTGCGTTGCATGAAAGATTGATAACTCTGGCCCAAAGTCTCTACATGTGAGGATTTAGATTCCAGATGCGATAAGCTTAAGTTGGTAAAGGATCATCGATTAGTCTGCTGCCAGATGGCAGAACTCATAGAAATAGCTATCTGTATTTAAGACACAACCGTCTGCACTGTGAGCCCAGTTCCCTGACAGCACTGGATGTGCCAGGGAAAGCCACTGTAGTCCTCCCTGTATCATCTGGCTGCACTGCAAGAACATCCTCTTTTTCTATCACTGATGAAACCATTTGATGGGACTCACATGTCTTACTAATAGTTGGGAGTCTTTCACACTGGCGTCTAATTTCAGTAACCGGCATGGCACACTAAACACAGACAGACATTTTATGCCAAAGCAATGTAGCTGACAATATCATCACTGACGCAGAGGGCATGCCAGGATTTCACACATTACCCTCCTCACACAACACAAGCAATGCAGTAGCCCCTCCTACACACAACAAAGGGAAATAAATACCCCATAAACCACAAGCATAAATTAGGCTTAAACAACAGAATTTGGGCACATGTTCACCTATGCATTGCATTTAAGAGCAAGGAAAATATTACATTCACAACTGGGTATCCCACAACTAATCTATTGCAACACAGCAAATAACAAGCTTGTTCCTGATACATTTCAGCACATGATAAGAGGTATAAAGTCTGTCAGACTCAGGGTATCTCTTATCCCACCCACTCATAATGTAGAATAATATCAATTTGTGGCAGAAACTACAGTATATACAACACAGGCAGTCCTTTAACCCACTAACTGACTACATTGTGTTTTCACCTTCTGCAAAATAAGAGGGTAAACTCCTTACAAGTCATGTACCTGAGCCTCACCCATTGAAACTGTCTACTTGGCCAATTCATATAACAATCACAGTATATGTTAATTACAGATTACATAAACTGTTTTGTGCACAGAAAAAGCAAAAATAAAATAAACAGGAAACAGTAATAATCCTGAAACATTTCAGACAGGGCCAGGTTCCTGTAAATGGAGCAAAATAAATTGGTACATCAAACAAGGAAAATAACAACCAAGAATAACAAATCACTAGCATAGTACTTCATACCTGATTGTCAATTCTGATGCACAACACCTATCGTGGCTCTAATTGATTCAAAGACTGGTTATGCCACAGAGATTCTTCTACCTTGAGCTTTCAAGGTCTTCCACAATACACCCAAGTAAAAAAACAAATAATTCAGTTAGAAGCTGAGTGCATTGTGTCAACTGCCTGCACAAACCTGATTCCAGATTGTCCCTACAGATAATGCCCTGGCTTCCTAATCGTGGTTGGCTTGGACCAAAGTGTTACTTTAGGCTGAATTTTCAAAGCAGTGGTGGTTGGATACTTCAGGTAGATCATCCTAGACAAAGATTTTACCTTCTGACTTAGCCTCTGAAATCGAACTCAAAATCCTCCAGCAGGGCACATTTGCAGGCTGTATGCAGCAAAGTCCTCTCGAAGCTGGATAGGTGTTGGATGAGCTCCAGCCGAAGACTTTGGTTTTGGCCATTGTGAGAATCTGCCTCTTTTTTCATGGTCACCCTCATTTATTTGTGGACTGATGCTGCTGTATTTTTAATCTGTGCACTGGGACACACCTATCAAGTCCCAAGTGCATCTGCTCTAACCCCTAAAACATGTTGAAATTGGCTAATATCTAATTTGCAAATTTAACTTTCCTCGAAAGCCATAGTACATGGTGCCCAAACTACACCCAAGGTATGTAAAGTTAAATGTTACCTATAAAATAAAATAACACTGTGCTTTCTACCAGTGTGAACAGGAAAACATGATTCCTGAGCTGCCACTGTGGCATGGCAGCTGAAGTTTAAAACCTGCAACTAGACCTGTCAAAATAAAATTTTTGAGCAGAGTAAATCTTTCTTTTCAATATGAATAAGTCACCCCGATGTATGACTAGTAGCCCACATGGCATGTTGCAAGGTACTAAGAAGTAGGGCATGTAAACATTTAGGGGTCAATTACGATGTCAGTTGGAAAGCCTCTGACCGCTAGTCGGAAGCTTTCCAACCGACACAGTCAGTTTGCAATCCGACGTCCACATTATGATGTCGGCGGTCGGAGCGTAAACTGGCTGGTCATTCTGATGCGGTTCTGACCAGCTCTCGGAGTCTTCCGACGGGTCAGACCAGTACCGTAATCCCCTATGGACGGCATGGGCAGAAGATGGATTTTAATCTGAGATTGGTGTCCCCTTCGGTGGTTGTTTTTTCTTGGTTGTTGAAGAAAGCCTTAAGTTTCAATTTTCAACAGAATTCAGCTCCCTCCCCATGCACACGGAATTTTTCGAATGTGGGTGTGGGGACAGATTCTAATCCCTTAGGACTGCAGTTTGATCTTCATTTAGGGGAATTTTAGTCAGAATCAAGATCAGCGACTTTTGTTGCTCGTTCCTGGGAGTTGTTCTTTAGTTTTTACTCCTTGTCTGTACTCCAATGCTGTTCAATGCTGTCCACCGGGCATCTTTTCTCTTGGCTCTTTGTTGTTGTTGGCCTCTTCCTAAAAAAGGTCTTGGTGTAGGTGGAAAATGTGGAGGTCGTCCTCCCACATATGGATTATTCCAGCTGTCAAACGGTGGGGGGAAGAGTTGGTAGAAGGGAGGGGGCTTGTAAAAATATGGGGGCATATTCTCAAAGACTTATGGCCGATTTATCGGCACATAAGCGCCGCAAAAGTGGTGATATATTTATCGCCCTATTCTCAAGCTGGTGCAAACTGCCGATATCGCCAGTTTACCAGCGATAGCTGCTGCAAAAAACATTGCCACGGATGAGTGCGACAACTAACGCTAATGATATGCAGAGTAGGCGTTCCCATGCAAAAACACACGAAAACGCCACTTTGCGATATTCTCAACGACCAGCCAGATCTGCGATGCGAACCAAGAACAGGCGATAAGGCCCGTTAGCAGCAGGGATTTAATACCTGCCTTTTGCTGGTGTTAAGCAGGACAACTACCTGCAGTATGAAAGGGAGCCCAGCCCAGAGCCACATCTGAAGACCAACAGATGCCATGGAGCCAATGATCATGCAGCTTGGAGAACCAAGAGGGCCACAACACCCACCGCACCACTCCCAGGCCCCCCCGATCACCCCCCCCAGATTACCACCTAGGCAGTGCAGGACAGCGGACGACCCTAAAACGCACCAGCCCCAGAGACTCAATGCCAGAGGAAGCCATTGGCCAACACAGGCTCAAAAGGACAACCATCCACCGCATCCTGACCCACATTGCCCACAGGCTGACGGTACCAACACAGCGGACAACCTACATACCCCCGCAGACAAAGTTGCTGGCTGTGCTGCACCTGTTGGCCCCTGGTACCTTCCAACCAACAACTGCCGGAGTCGGAGGAGTCTCACAGCCAGCCCCATCAAACTCCCTCACATATGTCATGGATGTATGTCCACAAAAGCAACGGCGGGCCCCTGTATCCGCACCACACGATAGTTCCAATTCGTAGTGTACCTGCGCAACCAACCCCAACGCCAGCCGTGCTAGACGCCTCCGTGCCCCAGACCCAAGATCGTAGTAACCGAAATGTGGGTGCGCCAGGTCATGAAGTCCAGTAGTCAACAGTAGTGTAAAAACAGAACTTTATTACAAATACACCAACAAACAAAACGAAAAGCTCAGCCAACGCGTTCCATTCCCAACGGGGAACTTCAACAGGGCAACGTGTCTTCAGAAACCTGTGGGAGAAATTGTGACAATGGTCAAACTTCCGTATAGTTACATGCCTAATCTGGTACAGTGTACTGCACTTGGACAAACCAGAATGCTCACAGGCATGATAAACCATGCATGAGAAGACCGTAACAGAAGTTCTTGTGGCTGCAACCGTCGTAGGAATGAAGAGGAAGGTAACGACCACACGAACTGCTGTTACGGTCACATCATGCAGGACTCATCATACCTGAAAGCATCACGGTGTGTGTCAGCTCGATACCCCTGCCCCTCACTCCCCCCACAATGCGCAGGAACATCTTGAGACCACGCAAGGGAACTACGCCATAGCTGGCGTCATGCACGTGTTGGGGGCATTTCACAGCATACGTGTATGACTTGTGCCCCCTGCCGACACTGCACACAATCACCGCAACAGCAACCACATGCATGCCATCACTGTGCATACAAAAGTGGACCACCGTGGCCTGTCCACCAATGTCGTCGCAAACTCCCCAGGCAGTGTGCATGATTCCCACAGGTCCGCAAGTCCACCACCAACCAGCGCTTTGAGGATGGCCCCCATGAAATGCACTGCCCATCGGCAAGTACCAACTGAACACACCACACACCTCAACTCCACAATCCCCCAACTCACAACTGTGGGAATGCACACGTCACAAATCCACCACCAAAGTGACTACTGCGTGTGTCTCAGTCTCCAACCTGTCCATAGGCCTACACACACGTGGCTGACCACCTTCAACGGGCACATTCACACTGGAGACGAGCTGGCTACATCCCAAACCAACCCGCGCACATCACGATCATTGCATGCAGGGTCGTGTCAGCAAGGGCGGCGCCCCCCACCCAGCCACGAGTCTGCCGCCGTGACCGGTGGGGCCTGCGCGCTCCTGTACGCCTGCTGCACCCCAGCCCTGGTCCCCAGACCGGTCCTCCGCCCAGCGATGACTAGCCGCCCCTGCGCACCCAGGCCTCAATGCTCACCTGCCGCCACTGGCATGTCTCCAAGAGGGCCCACCACATGCCGGTGCATCCTCCTCAGCCGATTGCTGGATTCCACGCCACAGGCTCACAGTGCACCCTGCGGCACCGCACCGCGGAGTCATGTGTGTTCTGACTGCTAACTTCGGCGTGCACTATGGTCCAGCAGGACTCACAATTCAAATCGAACCACGATTAGCAGGATGGCTCATCGAGGCCTACGCATCATCACAGGCTGCACACCCGCTCAGCTCTTCAGGTGCCACTAACCCTGTGCAACGCAAGTCATCGTCACGTGGCGGTAGGCCCCTGCCAGCCGCAGTGCATCGGGTGCCACCAACTCAGTGCACCGCAAGTCATCGTCACGTGGCGGTAGGCCCATGCCGGCTGCAGTGCAGCGGGTGTCACCAAGTCAGTGCAACGCAAGTCATCCTCCCGTGGCGGTAGGTCCGTGCCTGCCGCAGTGCATCGGGTGCCACTAACCCAGTGCGCCACAAGTCATGGACCCTTTATGATTGGGTCTCGTGGTGCGGACGCCATCATGTCATCACCGGCAGTGGGGAATGTGATGTGCTAGGCCCCTTTTATTGGCAGGGTCACATGTCCTGTGACGCCTGTGCTGGATGGGTGTGGTGTGGGGTAAACAGTCTATATATCGAATTTTAAATATCGAGTTGCCAAAATATCGTATTTTAAATATCGAGTTGCCAAAATATCGACTTACAAAAATATAGTGGTGCAGAGTATCGAAATGCAGGTAAGAAATATTGTTTTTTATAATATCGAAGTTAGTAATATCGACAGTCATAATATAGTTGTAAAAAATATCGATTTTTTTTTAGTGTTTTAAGTGTTAGTATATGTGTTAAAAGTATATATTATGTTTGTAATGTATCTTGGAATTTTTTAAAAGTTATGATTTTTATGTTAAATTATTTTTGCGTATTTTAGTTCCGTAGCAGGTTGTGGGTTTATAGGGGAATAGGGTGGGAAGTAATTTAATTATAATATATTAATTAAGAATTTTTTGAATTAATTACTTATTTGTTAATTAATTTTTGTGTAATTTTATTCCGTAGCGGGTTGTGGGTTTATAGGGAATAGGGTGGGAAGTAATTTAATGTAAATTAATTAATCAATAAATTCATTAATTAATAATGTTGTATTTAATAATTTATAGTGTTAATTGTGTTAATTAATTAATTATTAATTAATTATAAAGTGATTAATAATAATTAATAAATTATTGGTAATTATGTTTAATGTGTAATTTTTTTATTAATTAGTTATTAATTTGATATCAATTATAAATCATTAATTTGTTGATATGTGAATTGTGTATTTTTTAGGAGTGGCTTGTGGGTTTATAGGGGAATAGGGTGGGAAGTAATTTAATTGTAATTAAGTAATTATTACATTTTATTTATTGGTATTGATAATTAATTTATTGTTAATGAATTATTATCTGGTAATTTTTATATTAATTATTATTTACTGGTATTGATAATTAATGTATTGCTAATTAATTATTAATTGGTAATTAATATATATTAATTGATTAATTGATCATTATATTAATTATGAGAAATGTTATGTGGAGTGGGTTGTGTGTTTATTGGGGAATAGAGTGGGAAGTAATTTAATGTTATTAAAGTAATTATTAATTTTTATTTATTGGTATTTTCAATTAATTCATTGTTAATTTATTAATAATTCATTATTTAATTACAAAAATTATTTAATTTATAAGTATGTCATTTTTAACCCCTACACTATGCAACGCTTTCCCTACTGTTGCATTCTTTGGAGTGGGAATAGTAATTTTTACCCCTATGCTATCCAACACTTTCCCTACTGTTGCACTCTCTGGAGTTGGAATAGTAATTTTTACTCCTACGCTGTCCAATACTTTCCCTACTGTTGCACTCTTTGGAGTGGGAACAGTAATTTGTATCCCTACGCTATCCAAAACTTTCCCTACTGTTGCACTATTTGGAGTGGGAATAGTAATTTTTACCCTCCCGATGTCCAAAACTTTCCCTACTGTTCCACTCGCTGGAGTGGAAATAGTAATTTTTACCCTTCCGCTATCCAACACTTTCTCTACTGTTACACTTGGTGGAGTGGGAATAGTATATTATTCCCACCCGCTATCCAACACTTTCCCTACAGTTGCACTCACTGGAGTGGGAATAGTAATTTTACCCACCCGCTATCCAACACTTTCCCTACTGTTGCACTCACTGGAGTGGGAATAGTAATTTTTACCCTCCCGCTATCCAACACTTTCCCTACTGTTGCACTCACTGGAGTGGGATTAGTAATTTTTACCCTCCCGCTATCCAAAACTTTCCCTACTGTTCCACTTGCTGGAGTGGGAATAGTAATTTTTACCCTCCCGCTATCCAACACTTTCTCTACTGTTACACTTGGTGGAGTGGGAATAGTACATTATTCCCACCCGCTATCCAACACTTTCCCTACTGTTGCACTCACTGGAGTGGGAATAGTAATTTTTACCCACCCTCTATCCAACACTTTCCCTACTGTTGAACTCACTGGAGTGGGAGTAGTAATTTTTACTCACCCGCTATCCAGCACTTTCCCTACTGTTGCACTCACTGGAGTGGGAATAGTAATTTTTACCCACCCGCTATCAAACACTTTCCCTACTGTTGCACTCGCTGGAGTGGGAATAGTAATTTTTACCCACCCGCTATCCAACATTTTCCCTACTGTTCCACTCGCTGGAGTGGGAATAGTAATTTTTATCCACCCGCTATCCAACACTTTCCCTACTATACCACTCGCTGGAGTGGGAATAGTAATGTTATCCCCTACGCTATGCAACGTTTTCAGTATCGTTATATTTTATGTAGTGTCAAATATGATTTTTTTTTTAAATATTTATTTTAATGTTTTAACTTATTATATATAATTTATTTTTATATTTATATATAGGTTTATTTATTTATATATATCCACATCTCCAAGCTCATTTCGCTTAAACCCACGGCGCATCACATCGGTGCAGATTTCCAGGCAGAGCTACGCCAGTAAATATTCCCACAGTCCTTCACAGACAATAAAATCGCACTCACAGAGAGAGTTCAGTTCCAAGTTTCTTGTTTATTCTTCAATAGTATCCAGGTTGAGAGACCAACCGACGCGTTTCGTTCTCACAGAGAACTTGATCACGGTAAAATGGCGATGTTCATTTCAACCAATAAAAATACTTTTAGAACCCATGTGACTTAATTTTAAACTTTGAATACAAATGAGGTGTTCTGGGAATTGTAGTGCTATACTACCTTAATATTCCCTGCTCTCTATTTTTGTGTGTAATGTGATGTAAACATGATTTTTATGTGTGATTATGTGCGCCCATTCATGTGTTAGAAAATTATTTTAAATATACAGTGAAGAGACATATTCTTCTCATCACAATACTGCCCAATTTTTCACTCGCAGTACGCTTTATATTCGTTTTCCAAACCGCTCACAACCAATTAGGTCACACCCTCCAGTGTGCATCCTTTCTTATCTTATCTCTTTTAGCTAATACTAAAAATTAAATTGACGCAGTTTTTATGATATTCCTATTTTGCTTTATTTCTCATATTTACAATCTTAAGGAGCCAACCTAATTGCGCCCTCTGGTGGGCATTCTCTAAACCATCATGATGAATTTTAATTAGGGGTGATGATGCTTATGTTTTATTATTAGGCGTACATGTAATTAACTTCCTATATTTACAATTATTTGATTATGTGTGTTGTGTTTCCTCATTTGTGAGATAATTCAATGCAATTCATAAATGGACATATAGTTCCTCACTCTGGTTAAGACCAAAGGGAGTAAAAGTTCTGAAATTTAGAATTTGTCTTGACTCTCTTTGCCGTAATTTCTTCTCACGGTGACCCCCTCTAGCATTGTTCGTTATTGTTTCAATTGCATAGAAACTCAATAGTTTCCAATTTCCTTCATGTTCAGCCTCCATGTGCTTGGCTATGGCATTTCCTCTGTCTTGATTTACTGTTGCTCGTACATGCTCCAAGATCCTCTTCTTCAATTCACATATTGTGCTTCCTATATATTTCATAGGGCACGGACACTCTATCACATAGACAACATATTTGCTTTTGCAGGTTATTAGGTCTCTTATTTGCCATGTCTTATTATTTGCCATTTTGACGTCCGTCATGTTTTTTGCTATCTGGCAAACTTTGCAGTTGTGGCATTTGATAAAACCTCTTGTTTTTAACCATTGAGTTCCCTTAAGTTTTTGTTGCTTTTGATAGTGGCTATGGATTAGTTTGTCCTTTAGGTTCTGTGCTCGTCGATATGTGATGTTTGGATGAGGTCCCATTATTTTCCCTACTGTGGGATCGAGTTGCAGAATCTTCCAATTTCTTCTTACAATGTTTGCGATTTTTTTAGAATCACAGGAGTAATCCATAATCAACCTCACAGGTTCCTGATTCTGTGGCGTTGCCTTTGCTACCTGTTGATTTGTAGTTTTTATTTTTAGTGTTTCTTCTCTTGTTTTTTCATTTGATCTGGACCAGCACTTCCTTACAATGTTTTCATTATATCCACGTTTCTTAAATCTCATTGATGTTTTGGTGCTCTGTTTTTTCCATTCGATTCTTCTGAACATATCCGACGGATTCTCAGAAATTCTCCATATGGTATGTTCTGGATAACTGATGCTTTATGAAAACTATCTGCATGCAGTGTGGCATTTGTTGATGTAGCCTTGCGGTGTAGCGTTGTCTGGATTTTATTATTGATAACGTATATTTCTGTGTCCAAAAATACGACCCTTTCTTTACTAATCGTATAGGTAAATTTTACGTTCGCTTCAGTTGAGTTCAAGATTTCAAAATACTCATGGAACTCTGCTGCTGTTCCATCCCATATGATTAGAAGGTCGTCTATGTACCGCAGCCACATTGCAGTTTTATTTACATATCTGTCATTATTTGGGTGCCAGGCAAGTTGTTGCTCCCACCATCCCATGACCAGGCAGGCATATCCAGGACTGAATGAAAAACCCATTGCACATCCCTTTATTTGCTTGTAAATCTCATCACCGAACATGAATACATTTTGAGATAAACACATCTCAATCATATCCAGAAGCATTTGGTTATGTTGATTATACTGTATTTTGCGTTCTTTTTAAAAAGAAACTGCATGCCAATAGACCTATACTGTTTTCGATGTTCGTGTATAAGGATATGACATCCATGGTAATGAGCATGTATGAGTCTTGCCATGATATTTCTTGGAGGTGTCTTAGGAGGTCGGTGGTATCCTTTAAATAAGAATTCAAATTTAACACAAACGGCATCAAAAAGAAATCAATATAGTTTGCTATTGGTTCCATTAGCGAACCCTTTGCAGACACAATTGGTCAACCCGGAGGTTTGAGAGGATTTTTATGCAGTTTTGGTAGGAAATAAATTGTTGCCATGATTGGGTATTCTGTTGTGAGATATTTTCTTTCCTCATCATCAATTAAGTTTTTGAGAGCCATTGTGTGATTTTTCTTATCAAGGGCATCTTTGAAAATAGTAGTTGGATTTTTGTCTAATTTCAAGTAATATTCTCGATTTCGTAGTTGGGAATGTGCTTCCGATTCATAATCAGTAGTATTCCAAATGACAATGTTGCCGCCTTTGTCGGCCATTTTTATAATGATGTTCCGGTCATCTGTTAAATTTTTCAGTGCAGTTCTTTCTTCTGATGTCAAATTGTCCCGAAATTTAGTTCGTTTGATTTTATAAAGGTCTTGGACTACTGCTTCCTGAAATAGGTCCACCTTGTTTCCAGGCGCTAGTTGAGGATAAAATCGAGATGTTGGTTTTTTACCACTGTTGCAGGAATGGGGAGATCACATCTTGAATGCTTCATTGGGCCTCATAACGATTCTGGTGAAACACATAGAAGTGGCACTAATGAAAATAAAGGAAGAATTACAAGAATTAGAGAAAGAACTAGCAACCTTGGATATGAATCCAGAGATGACAAAATTAAAAGGAGATTTGGAACAATATATTGAAAAACATGAAGAAGTTGTAAAACTAAGAAAACAAACAAAGTTCCAACGAGACAAGGATGATTATTTACAAGGGCGGATTTTTACATATGCCCGAAAATTCGACACATTCAAACAACAAGATCGGATGGATGGCGCCGCTCAAAGCTCAAGCAGCATTACATCCCTAACATCAACGGATGCTAGTGAGGGAGAACAAGAAACAACCATGGATCAAGCAAAACGCACTTTTTTAGGGGATATGAGGTTGGTCCTCCAACAAAGACATTGGGAACAAAACCGAAATCCTCAACAAAGCCCAAGAGGGAGGAAGAGGTCACCGATGGGACTCCAGAAAACAACAAGAAGGGGAAAAAGGAGAAAGTGGCTCAACGGAAAAAAATTGGTACCAAGACAAGGAGCATGCGTCAGAAAAATCCTTAATAAATGAAATGGATGAATTGGCAGTAGTAAACCTTTCCAAACGAACAATCTCAGATTCAGAAATATCCTTATTGAAACATGGGATTAATTTTTGCCCTACACAACAAATGGATATGGCACAAACCAGAATAGACATTTATAAATATGTGAGGAAAATCAAACTAGCCAAAACATTCAAGGAAAACAAAGAGATGGCAAACTATACAAAAAGAAAAAAAGCTCATCACCACAAGCATCAAATTTAATAACAACAGATATGGATGCTTTACTTACCTTGATTAACCTGGATATAACAGATGAACAAGACAGTATACCGGTGGAAGTAGCCTGTCCCCAAATGGGAGCAGGTTTGAGTGGTAAAAAACCAACATCTCGATTTTATCCTCAACTAACGCCTGGAAACAAGGTGGACCTATTTCAGGAAGCAGTAGTCCAAGACCTTTATAAAATCAAACGAACTAAATTTCGGGACAATTTGACATCAGAAGAAAGAACTGCACTGAAAAATTTAACAGATGACCGGAACATCATTATAAAAATGGCCGACAAAGGCGGCAACATTGTCATTTGGAATACTACTGATTATGAATCGGAAGCTACATTCCCAATTACGAAATCGAGAATATTACTTGAAATTAGACAAAAATCCAACTACTATTTTCAAAGATGCCCTTGATAAGAAAATCACACAATGGCTCTCAAAAAACTTAATTGATGATGAGGAAAGAAAATATCTCACAACAGAATACCCAATCATGGCAACAATTTATTTCCTACCAAAACTGCATAAAAATCCTCTCAAACCTCCGGGTCGACCAATTGTGTCTGCAAAGGGTTCGCTAATGGAACCAATAGCAAACTATATTGATTTCTTTTTGATGCCGTTTGTGTTAAATTTGAATTCTTATTTAAAGGATACCACCGACCTCCTAAGACACCTCCAAGAAATATCATGGCAAGACTCATACATGCTCATTACCATGGATGTCATATCCTTATACACGAACATCGAAAACAGTATAGGTCTATTGGCATGCAGTTTCTTTTAAAAGAACGTAAAATACAGTATAATCAACATAACCAAATGCTTCTGGATATGATTGAGATGTGTTTATCTCAAAATGTATTCATGTTCGGTGATGAGATTTACAAGCAAATAAAGGGATGTGCAATGGGTTTTTCATTCAGTCCTGGATATGCCTGCCTGGTCATGGGATGGTGGGAGCAACAACTTGCCTGGCACCCAAATAATGACAGATATGTAAATAAAACTGCAATGTGGCTGCGGTACATAGACAACCTTCTAATCATATGGGATGGAACAGCAGCAGAGTTCCATGAGTATTTTGAAATCTTGAACTCAACTGAAGCGAACGTAAAATTTACCTATACGATTAGTAAAGAAAGGGTCGTATTTTTGGACACCGAAATATACGTTATCAATAATAAAATCCAGACAACGCTACACCGCAAGAGCTACATCAACAAATGCCACACTGCATGCAGATAGTTTTCATAAAGCATCAGTTATCCAGAACATACCATATGGAGAATTTCTGAGAATCCGTCGGATATGTTCAGAAGAATCCGAATGGAAAAAACAGAGCACCAAAACATCAATGAGATTTAAGAAACGTGGATATAATGAAAACATTGTAAGGAAGTGCTGGTCCAGATCAAATGAAAAAACAAGAGAAGAAACACTAAAAATAAAAACTACAAATCAACAGGTAGCAAAGGCAACGCCACAGAATCAGGAACCTGTGAGGTTGATTATGGATTACTCCTGTGATTCTAAAAAAATCGCAAACATTGTAAGAAGAAATTGGAAGATTCTGCAACTCGATCCCACAGTAGGGAAAATAATGGGACCTCATCCAAACATCACATATCGACGAGCACAGAACCTAAAGGACAAACTAATCCATAGCCACTATCAAAAGCAACAAAAACTTAAGGGAACTCAATGGTTAAAAACGAGAGGTTTTATCAAATGCCACAACTGCAAAGTTTGCCAGATAGCAAAAAACATGACGGAGGTCAAAATGGCAAATAATAAGACATGGAAAATAAGAGACCTAATAACCTGCAAAAGCAAATATGTTGTCTATGTGATAGAGTGTCCGTGCCATATGAAATATATAGGAAGCACAATATGTGAATTGAAGAAGAGGATCTTGGAGCATGTACGAGCAACAGTAAATCAAGACAGAGGAAATGCCATAGCCAAGCACATGGAGGCTGAACATGAAGGAAATTGGAAACTATTGAGTTTCTATGCAATTGAAACAATACCGAACAATGCTAGAGGTGGTCACCGTGAGAAGAAATTACGGCAAAGAGAGTCAAGACAAATTCTAAATTTCAGAACTTTTACTCCCTTTGGTCTTAACCAGAGTGAGGAACTATATGTCCATTTATGAATTGCATTGAATTATCTCACAAATGAGGAAACACAACACACATAATCAAATAATTGTAAATATAGGAAGTTAATTACATGTACGCCCAATAATAAAACATAAGCATCATCACCCCTAATTAAAATTCATCATGATGGTTTAGAGAATGCCCACCAGAGGGCGTAATTAGGGTTGGCTCCTTAAGATTGTAAATATGAGAAATAAAGCAAAATAGGAATATCATAAAAACCGCGTCAATTTAATTTTTAGTATTAGCTAAAAAGAGATAAGATAAGAAAGGATGCACACTGGAGGGTGTGACCTAATTGGTTGTGAGCGGTTTGGAAAACGAATATAAAGCGTACTGCGAGTGAAAAAATTGGGCAGTATTGTGATGAGAAGAATATGTCTCTTCACTGTATATTTAAAATAATTTTCTAACACATGAATGGGCGCACATAATCACACATAAAAATCATGTTTACATCACATTACACACAAAAATAGAGAGCAGGGAATATTAAGGTAGTATAGCACTACAATTCCCAGAACACCTCATTTGTATTCACAGTTTAAAATTAAGTCACATGGGTTCTAAACGTATTTTTATTGGTTGAAATGAACATCGCCATTTTACCGTGATCAAGTTCTCTGTGAGAACGAAACGCGTCGGTTGGTCTCTCAACCTGGATACTATTGAAGAATAAACAAGAAACTTGGAACTGAACTCTCTCTGTGAGTGCGATTTTATTGTCTGTGAAGGACTGTGGGATTATATATATATATATATATATATCTCACAACGATCCCGGTTGGGTGCAGAGGCTGTCACGGGCGGTCCGAGTGCGGGTTACCGGCAACCCTGTATTTCAATAGCTCCTTCTTCACTTCCACAAGAATTACTCGGACGCTCTTGCTTGCTCAATAAAGTTTTAATGGCTCAAACGACGCGTTTCGGCTTACGCCTTGATCACGCTCATGAAAAGCATTTAGAATACGAATTATATACACAGTGCTTTGAAAAAATAAACATAGATAGTGGACTACACCAAAAAGTGCTATTTAGAATAATGATACTAAGCGTGGCCATTTTAACAAAGTAAAAAATACTATAGTTATCATTCTCTCTAGCACACAAATCTTATTTATCAATCCTACGATCTAAATCAACGGCCAATTTTAAGAAAAACAATGTATCGTCCTTCCTACTCTGTATCAATGTTATATACATTATTTCAGCTCTAATCTCTCATTACTGATCAATTTTATACAAATAACCACTTTGTCCTATAATGGGGTGGCAATCGCGAACTTTCATTGCGCAAACTTGAATCGAAATACATTATTGATTTTGAAACTTTGGTACCTAAAGGTTTAAATTCAAGTGAGGAGTTGGCCATCCATTTGTATGATTAATTGCATTTCATGACTTTATGCTAGAATCGTTTTTCCTTCCTTTTTTTAAATTGGATTTTAATGTAATGTTTTACTTATTTTTTGTAGGTGTTGGCACTTCTCTTTTCAATTTGGCGGCCATATAAGTATATATGAAGCACACTATCCGATTTTCTTCGATATGGGATATATGCCCAATGGGGCGGGATTGTAGACAGCGTATTCCCGTAAGGTATACAGATGGGGCCAATGGAACTTTTTGTTTGTCTCTCTTAATCTGCATGATTACCTAAAGCCCACTGGGGCATTATAGGACAAATTGGCTATTTGTATAAAATTGATCAGTAATGAGAGATTAGAGCTGAAATAATGTATATAACATTGATACAGAGTAGGAAGGACGATACATTGTTTTTCTTAAAATTGGCCGTTGATTTAGATCGTAGGATTGATAAATAAGATTTGTGTGCTAGAGAGAATGATAACTATAGAATTTTTTACTTTGTTAAAATGGCCGCCTCTAGTATCATTATTCTAAATAGCACTTTTTGGTGTAGTCCACTATCTATGTTTATTTTTTCAAAGCACTGTGTATATAATTCGTATTCTAAATGCTTTTCATGAGCGTGATCAAGGCGTAAGCCGAAACGCGTCGTTTGAGCCATTAAAACTTTATTGAGCAAGCAAGAGCGTCCGAGTAATTCTTGTGGAAGTGAAGAAGGAGCTATTGAGATATATTATCTACTGGCGGTCGCCAGTAGATAGTTATAGTTACAACCTATTATCCATAGGAAATCCGCGACATTCTATTTGAAATAACTCTCTTGCCGGTTGACGTATTTTCGCAAAATTTTCAAACTTTGTGGCCCGCTCCGGTCCGCTCCTACCCTGAAAGTCTCGGGGGATTCGTCAAGCGGGGGCCGAGAAAAAGGGGGTCCCAAAGCGCGTTTTCCCCATGCAATTTTCCATAGGAAACTTTAGACACGGCTACAGCCCGAACTGCTGAACGGAATTACACCAAATTTGGCAAAGAGGTAGTTCTTGGTTCAGAAAGAACCCTTTTGTTAAATGGTGTAAATCCGTTCAGTAGTTGCTGAGAAAATCAAAAGAAAAAAGATAGGTATATCTAGGGCCGCGGATCCTCCCGAGCACGAGCTTTATGTTAATTGGCTGTCAACACTCCAAATCAGGAAGTGTTGGCAGCCATTTTATCCCTCGGTAGAACCGAGGGACAGAAACAAGTGCGCAAAGCGCACAAAGGGAGCAGGGTAGAAACACCCTGACCCCTAGGTCTGCTCAGGGGTCCCACAAGGACCCCCTGGGCAAAAAAATTTATTTATTTTTTTAAAAAATCGGCAGGATGCGCTCAGGGAGCGCGAATCCTGCCGAAAAAAAAAAAATCGAAGCGCGGTCTCCTGCGATTCGATGTTAGTGGCCCCGGGTGGGCCAAGTCCCGAGGGCATGCTGGGGGGTTAATTTTATGTGTGGGGGCCTCTAAGGGCCCCTAAGCCCCGAGGACCACCACCCCCGGGGCTTTATGGATAATGGTGCGGGAGGGCTCTGAGCCCTCCCGCAGCCCCGAGGACCACCACCTCCCGGGGCTTCTTTTTATATTTAAAAACCTGTGTGGGGGCTCCAGCACCCCACACGCCCGGGACCACCACCTCCCGGGGCACTAAGAAAAATGAAAATGGGGGTCCGTTTTGGACCCCCAAGCCCCGAGGACCACCACCTCCCTGGGGCTTTCTCGATGTAGGGAGGGGGCGCGTGGCCCCCTCCTGGAGCCCTTGATGGCCCTGGGGACCGCCACCCCCAGGGCCGGCTCCTGCAGTGTCCCGGGGTGCCTACCCCGGGACACTGCTGTTTGCAATGACAGGACGGGAGCCTCGCGGCTCCGTCCTGTCATTGCAAGCTACTTGGATATTGGAAGAGAGAGCAGGAAATCTGCTCTCTCTTCCAATATCCAAAGCCGATTGCTTTCCACATGGGGAGCAGCATGTTAGCTGCTCCCCATGTGTAAGCAATGCCGGCTCCCGTAGGACACGGGGAGCCGGCGGGACTGTGGGGGGTTTGGAGACCCCCACAGTCCCCAACGGAGGCCAGGCCCCGGGGGATGGGGTCCCGGGGCCTAAAAATAGGAAAAAGGAAGGGGGCCACACGGCCCCCTTCAGGAAAAAAAAAAAAAGACGATCGGGCCCGCAGGCCCGCCCCCTTCCTTCACCACTCTGCAAACGCGCCCCCTGGCGCGTTTGCAGAGAGAACAATTCCCCTTGAATACTGGGGGTCCCTGGGGGCCAACTAGCCCACCAGGAACCTCCAGTATGCGCCAGGGGCTGCCTTGCAGAGAGGTGTACAGAGGCCACGCCTCTTTTACACCTCTCTGCAACGCAACTCTGTGGCGCTTTTGGAGGAACATGGTGGGCTAGTTGGACTCCAGGGACCCTCAGGATTCAAGGGAGTTAATCCCCCGACTTAAAATGCGCCACGGGCGCGTTTGCACAGTGGTGAAGGGAGGGGCGGGGCTTCAGGTGACATGTGTGCAAACAGGCCCCGTGGCGCGTTTTAAGATGGGGAATTAAATCCTCTTCAATCCTGAGGGTCCCTGGGGGCCAACTAGCCCAACAGGTACGTCCAGAAAGCGCCACAGAGCTGCGTTGCAGAGAGGTGTAAAGAGGTGTGGCCTCTGTACATGTCTCTGCAACGCAGCCCCTGGCGCATACTGGAGGTTCCTGGTGGGCTAGTTGGCCCGTAGGGACCCTCATGATTCAAGGGGACTTAATCCCCCAACTTAAAACGCGCCACGGGGCGCGTTTGCACAGATGCCACCTCAGGCCCCGCCCCTCCCTTCACCATTGTGCAAATATTCCTCTAAAATCAGCCGAAATACGAATTCCGATTTACTCACCTGTTATCAGGAGAGACCTCAGTGCTGCATCTTTCAGCCCAGTACTGATCCTCAAAAGTAATTTTAACCGTACTTACCGGTAACTTGAATTTCCTTCATAGGCTAACATTGACTGGTTTCACTTGGAAATTCTTCTAAGTGTGGAGTTTTGGAACTTTAAAATATTCCTCTAAAATCAGCCGAAATACGAATTCCGATTTACTCACCTGTTATCAGGAGAGAACCCAGTGCTGCATCTTTTAGCCCAGTACTGATCCTCAAAAGTAATTTTAACCGTACTTACCAGTAACTTGAATTTCCTTCATAGGCTAACATTGACTGGTTTCACTTGGAAATTCTTCTAAGTGTTGATTTTTGAAACATACAAATATTCCTCTAAAATCAGCCGAAATCCGAATTCTGATTTACTCACCTGTTATCAGGAGAGACCTCAGTGCTGCATCTTTCAGCCCAGTACTGGTCCTGAAAAGTAATTTTAACCGTACTTACCAGTAACTTGAATTTCCTTCCATAGGCTAACATTGACTGGTTTCACTTGGAAATTCTTCTAAGTGTGGAGTTTTGGAACTTTAAAATAGTCCTCTAAAATCAGCCGAAATACGAATTCCGATTTACTCAACTGTTATCAGGAGAGACCTCAGTGCTGCATCTTTCAGCCCAGTACTGATCCTCAAAAGTAATTTTAACCGTACTTACCAGTAACTTGAATTTCCTTCCATAGGAATCCATTGTCTGGTTTTCAGCAGAAAAGTTTCAAAGTGTCGATTTTCACAAACTACAAATATTCCTAAAAAATCGCCTGTATGACTTAAACGCATTCTTTCAACTGTTTACAGGAGATGCACCAGTGCTGGATCCAGGATCCAACACTGAGTAAGAAAAAGTAACGATAACAGTTTTTAACTTCTAAGTGAATTTCCTTCCATAGGATAACATTGGTGATTCTATGAGAAAAAGTTTCTAAGTGTGAACTTTTAAAGTACAATAATATTCCTTAAAAATCACGACTGTAACCAAAACGCTTTTACTCAACTGTTTACAGGAGATGTCCCAGGACTGAATCTAGGATCCAGTAATGTGGTTAGAAAAGTAATCCATAAAGTAACTAATTGCATTTAACTAGAAATTCACATTGAGCTGAATATTGCATTGTGTTTGAAAATGTGTTGCCCATTGCAACAACTGTAACTACTGTACTTAAAAGTCTATTGCCTATGTGCAAAGTAATTAAACTAAAGTAATTCATTCTGAGAAAGTATTTTTTGTAATGTAATGTATAATGTAATTACAATGTAATTTAAAAATAAAATATGTAAAAAAAAATTGTTTCTAAAAAATTTGGAAATCAGTATGAAAAAAATGTATATAACAATTAATACATTTAAAAATTGTCATTTACAAAACCTTTGAAATTCACTGAAAAAACTGTAGGTTTCAGACATGTTATAGTTACAAATTAGCATTTAAAAAACCTTTGAAATTCACTGAAAAAACCATAGGTTTCAGGGACGTTATAGTTACAAATTAGCATTTAAAAAACCTTTGAAATTCACTGAAAAAACCATAGGTTTTAGGGACAGTTATAGTTAGTTGGACATTGCACTCGTACAAAACCCGTGAAATTCCCCCGTTATAGTTAGTCCAGCTAACTATAACTCGCGCCCGCAATGCACTGCTGATGACGTCACATATTACATTACTCATGACATGGTCAGTGACATCACTGATGACATCACTGATGACATCTCAAATGACATCACTGATGACATCATCCACGTGATAATCTGATGCACCTCCTCACACTCTAATATAACCTTTGATACATCCACTCTAAATTACAGACTGCCATTCGCAAAACCATAGACACTCCAACACCAATAACTACATACCCACTCACTGATTCTTAGGTCTATGCACACATCCACTCACTCACCCGTACAGTCACTCATACTTACGGTCACTCAGTACAGGACTATCATATGCACTCATACTCCTATATAGACACTCAAACACCGCCACTCATCCATAGAGGTACTCACACACCTAGTCAGTCATGCAAATAATTAAACACACTACCATTTACTCACCTTTACAGTTATACACACACCAGCTCACTTACTCATACAAATAGTAGCACATTCTTACGCTCTTATACAATCACTGATACAAGCACACACTCATCCATACAGCCACTATCACAATCACTCACTCTAGCTTATAGCTATTTATATACTCCAACACACATATATACTGCCTTTCACATATGTAGTTACTCACACATGTACCACTGGGACATACATTCACTCACTAACACACTCTTACACACACTTACCCACCCATACAGTCTATCACAGTTGCACTCTTGAAACCATCCACCCAGTGAATCACCCACTCACACATCTATGCACAGAGTTGCACACACCCCTCCCACACAAACACTCAGGCACCCATACAGATACTCAGACAAGCATTCAATAACTCATATAGACACTCATGTAGCTATTCACAAACACATGCAGCCACTTACACAGCAACAGACACACGGATACAGACATTCACCCAGTTTAGTCACTAACCCATGCATTCAGTAAGATACGTTAAATCACTCACTTATAGAGTCAGTCACGCACCTACTAAATCATCCATACAGACACTTACACACCCACTCATTCTTCAATACGTCTTTTCCTATATATATTAAAAATATTTAAACTTTACAGAAACACACAGTCACTGGATGATGTCATCAGTGATGTCATCAGTGATGTCATTTGAGATGTCATCAGTGATGTCATCAGTGATGTCACTGACCATGTCATGAGTGATGTAATATGTGACGTCATCAGCAGTGCATTGCGGGGCGCGAGTTATAGTTAGCTGGACTAACTATAACGGGGAATTTCACGGGTTTTGTACGAGTGCAATGTCCAACTAACTATAACTGTCCCTAAAACCTATGGTTTTTTCAGTGAATTTCAAAGGTTTTTTAAATGCTAATTTGTAACTATAACGTCCCTGAAACCTATGGTTTTTTCAGTGAATATATATATATATATATATATACCAAAAACAAGTTACTCCTTCGGAGTTTGTAGCCCTTGGAGGGGTGGCGCGATGCCGGCGGAGTGGGCCGGTATGTCAATTGCCAAACGAACGAAGTTCCAATCGCGCTCTCAGAGCAAATAAGTATCAAGTCCAGGTTACATCCAAGAGGGGTTTATTTAATTCATAAACCCGCCGTGACACGTTTCACCCTCAAGGGGCTTGTTCACACAACGGGCACAACACAGGAAATGCTTTACATACTTTTGTGAAACATGTGCATAGAAAGCGGACTGGTGTCCTATGGCCTCAAAACATTACCCCGGACATTATACAAGCGCCATTTTGAAGATAGTCAAAAGCCGATCTGTACGTGCAATGCTTGCACTGATAAAGTTTGCATCATTTGAAGTAAGACGCTGCGTGTATGAGCCTGACAGATGTAAAATGTGCATAGAAAGCGGACTGATGTCCTGTAACATCAAGCACTACCTAAGACATTGTGCAAGCGCCATTTTGAAGAGTGCGAAAACCGTCAGAAGTCGGTCTGTGCGTGTAATGTTTACATTAGTGAGGTTCGTATCGTTCAAGAAAAGACGCTGCGTGATTGAGCCTGACAGATGTGTATGTGCGCTCCATGTTGGGAATAAATACTTGCTGTAGGGCCCGTTAGTCTTCTGATCAACTATGTCACGCAAAGAGCATGTCCGGTCACTTGATGTCCGGCAAAGCATGTCATGTTTGTACAGACATGAATGGCATTAATAGTGCTCAAATTATGTGTCTACACCATAGTGGTGATATGATAGCATAATCATGCCTCTTGGTGAATTTCAGAAGTCGAATCGAATGTGCCTGTAATTATAATGGTATAGTTAGGTAGTGGAATGCCAACCGAGGCACATGTCTTGGCTGTAAGGATTCACTATACGTTCTCTGTGTTGTGTCCCCTACTATCCATCAACCCTAAGTGACATTGTAAAACGAACAGATTGCTAAAATTGATAAAGATCATATCTGTGATTGGGACGCAGCTGAAGAAAAGGGTAGGGATCTCTGTGCCACTTGTCTCAGACATGGTCCCTTCCTTTCCTCCTGTGGAAGATAAAAAAAACAGTGTAAACTATTTACAGTGAGACAGAATTCGCGCAAGGCAGCTATGCACATAAACCATTGTTGAACCATTGTACACCCCAGTGGCATGTTTGTCAAGGGTCTCATGTTGTTACTGTCTACATGTCATGCAAGTGCACAGCCATTTCTTCGTCAATGTTATGCCCATTGGGCTGACGGGTCATCATTCCTATAATGTGTCTTGACTCCCTCTGTCTTAATTTCAATACCCGGTTACCTCCCCTTCTGTTGGAGATGACCTGTTCTATTGCATAATATGACAATTTCTTGGGATCAGAGAAATGCTCAGCCTCAAAATGTCGTGCAACAGGATACTGCTGGTCCCTATTAGTTATTGCCCTCATGTGTTCAAGGACTCTTTTTTTTGCCATATGTGTCGTACTTCCCACAAATCGTAAATTGCACGGACATTCTAAGACATAAACTACGAATGTACTACTGCAGGTGAGAAATTGTTTAATGTTAACCATCCTGCTAGTGCTTGTGTTCCAGAATTCCTTTCGCATGCGGCTGTTCCCGCAGGCCTTACAATGGCCACAGGGGAAGAAACCTTGTAAATCGATACCCCTCTCCCCTGTGTTGTTGGGTAGATCATTGTGTACTAATAGATCTTTGAGGTTGCGTCCTCTCCTGTAAGTGATTGTGGGACGTGGTGATAATGTATTCCCTATTACTGGGTCACATCTAAGTAAGTTCCAATTTCGTGTTATGCTCTTGCGAATTTGTTCCGAGTTCCCATTGTATGTCAATATCAGGCGTGTCTCTGTGTCGTTACCCTCATCCTCTGCTGCCTGTGTGTTCTCAAGAATCGCATCTCTATTGACAAGCCCGGTTCTCTCTATTGCTTTCTTGAGAACCCATGTGGGGTATCCCTATCCTTGAATCTCTCAATCATGGTTGTTTGTTCGCTGAGAAAACCTGCTTCCGTGCTGCAATTTCTTTTTGCACGGAGTAATTCCCCATAGGGGATACTCCACTTCAATGTTTCAGGATGGCTACTCAGAGCGTGCAAAAGTGTGTTCCCTGCAGTAGTTTTGCGAAAAAGGTTTGTCACCACTTTATTGTTGACTATCTCTACTCTTGTATCCAAATACTCAACCTGTTTTTTACTGATGGTACTTGTGAAAGTGAGATTCTTTGTGTTATGGTTGAGTTCCTCGAGAAAGATTTGGGCTTCCTGTTTGTTGCCTTGCCAGACAACAAACAGGTCGTCAATGTATCTAAGCCAGAGCTTGACCCTGGTAAGGTAGTTGGTCATATTGATATCTGCCCTGATGTCCTCCTCCCATGCTCCCATGAAGAGGTTCGCAAAACTGGGAGCGAAGCTCATACCCATCGCAGTACCGAGGGATTGTTTAAAAATATCACCATGAAACATGAAGTAATTATTGGTCAGACAATATCTGATGATATCTAAAATCATCTGTGAATGATTCCAAAATTTTATGTGTTTCCGTTTTAGGAACCTAGCGCAAGCTTCCACTCCCTGGTCATGGTTAATCACTGTATACAGCGAATTAACGTCCATTGTTATAAGAAGAAAATCAGATTCCCATTGTAAATTGTTGATTTTACCCAAAAATCCTTGGTATCCCTCACATACGAGGGCAAGGCGATTACAAATTCCCTTAAGAAATGGTCCGCATACCGGGAAAGATTCTCTAGAACACTTCCTCTAGAGGAAATTATGGGTCTGCCTGGGGATTGGTTCTGCTTTTGTGAATCTTAGGAAGCAGATATAATACAGGTAGGATGGGGAAATCCTTTTTCAAATAGCAGTATTCCTCCCATTCAATTAACCCTTTATCTTTCCACACACTAAGGGGTCGATTACGATGGCGGTCGGTGTCATTACCGCGGTGCCGGCGGTGCGGAAAAATGCCTTTTACCGCCCGCCAGCAGCGGTCCCCACGGCCGCCATATTATGAAGGGCAAATATGCCCCATTTCCCGACCTCCGCGGTGCAACGCCGACCGCCATGAAATTGCACCCGCCACCGCACCGGTAGGAGCCAATGGAGACTCACCGCCATGCGGAATGACGTCCCGTCCGCTCAACAAATTAGGATGCGCCAAACAACCCGTCGAACCGCAGGGGAGAAACCGCCCTTCCAGACACGGCGGAATCTCGACAGCGGAGCGAGAAACGAGACTTCTGGAGCCCTCCACCCGGAGCCGAACGCCATGGATCCAGCACTACACGTCCTCCCGGTGCTGTACGTGATACATCACCAGGCCAACATCGCCCGCCGCGGACGCCGCCGCAGGTACGTAAAAAAAACACAATACAACACAAAACAGAACACAAATTCCACGGGCTGAAACAGGGCACCTGGCCACACCAGACACACTGGTGTGGACAGGAACACATCCATCAGTGTACCCACACATGTCTCAGCTGGCACCAATTCACACCCTGCATCAAGCCCACCAAAGTACCGCGAATATAATGTAATGTGTTGCTGACGACACCGCAGCGGTGAGTATGCGGGAAATCCATCACACAAAGCAGAATGCATGTACAGCAACGGACAGGCCAGAAAGACCACAGGACACCACCACCACCCACCACCCACAGCTCTGCCGCACACAGCAAGAAACATGCCAATACCCCCCCTGTGCACCCCCATGTCCAACACCAAGCGAGCTAAATCCACACCCAGCAGCACACAACTAACACCTAGGGAGACAGACACAGCAGCATTGGGTGTAGATTAACACACAGCACAGAGGCACAGGCCCAGGGCAACACACACACACACCACAACACCACATACATGGCAAGAAAGCAGAATACAAGCACAAAATTAACATACACACAAGGAACATACAGACTACTGGACACACACCCTGCCAACTCACACAGACATACCCCACACCGACACACAGCCACATACACAGACTACATGCCACCAGCAATGGAGCACAACATAGAGGAAAGCAAAAATGATGTGCACACAAATGGGAGGGCAAGGAGACAACCAACAACCAGGTGAACAGACACATGCAGGACAAGGAACCCAGAACAACATCCACACCCCATCCAAGCACATGGCTGGCACAGTGAGTGAAGTCAAACAACAGTCACCTCAGTGCAACAACTCAGGGAGACAGCAAGGTAACCCATGTATAGGGACAGGGATGAAAGGAAGGACCTCAAGTCAAACAGTGAACAGCAAGTACACATGAGTATCACACAGGGCACATTGGCACACTCAATGACTGTCAAACACAAGTAGGAGTCCCCAAACATACCCCCTCATATCTGCAGCACACAACCCCAATGCCAGACACACAGAAGGGCCTACATAATGTCCAGACAAGATACAGACAAACAACCAAACCCCCTGGGGGCATCCACAAACATCACACACACACAGGGATTTCAGTACCAACGTCTGCACCAAAACAAAAATGGCAAACACAATTCAAAACAGAAACACATACAGAACAACAAAAATAACACACAGCACCTGTGCAGCCAAACTAGGGAAGGCAATGGGAGCACACACACAACAGGAGTGCACCACCTCATCAGTCAGGAAAAATGCATAGGCTACATACCACAACACAGACAAGAAGTGCACCATCACAGAACAACACAGACACATCAAACACACAACAGATGCACAACACCACAAAGCACATAGCAAACACAGCAGTACATCAGGAGATGTACACTAGGACAACACAAGGCAACATACACCCACAGCACTGAATGCACAACAAGCAGTGTGTGCACACAAACACACAACAGTCCCACACAGCCATGAGTCACACGCCAGTAACACACACAACAAAGCCACAACCAACACACCGTACAACCCTTGACCACCCAAATGCACACCATGTAAGTAACCGTTGTGACTAGGATGACTGCCCATCACAACATGACTACACATCTACACTGCTAGGCATACATGAAAGCAAGAACGCATATACATGTTGAGCCTGGTCAGCCTGCCTGCAATCCCGTGTATATGACCCCTCTATGTGTTTGCAGTGCCCACATACCAGGATGCAGTAAAACATAGCCAACAGCAACAAGGAAGGAACATGAGTCTGGTATGTCACCGAAAACAACATCAATGACCCCACAAGTATCCGAGTCATGAAGAACTGAAGTCCCCGTCACCCCTGTAAAATAAATGATAAGTCAAACAAGCCAGTGGCACAGTTGAAGTGGCACACAGAGCATGTGGCCCAGTAAATGTGAGACATACAGGAAAAGCCTTATTCAGTAAGGACTATGACACAACTGACAACATGAGCAACTGTTTTTATTCACAAATAGCACTGATAGGCAACAATATCAGGCAGGACCAAGGCACAAGATGCAGAGCCTGAACATGAGAAGCTGCACAGGCAGGGGGCAAACTGCAAGGCCAGTGGCCAGTCCAAGGTGCTGACAGAGACAATGAGAAGCTGCACAGGCAGGGGGCAAACTGCAAGGCCAGTGGCCAGTCCAAGGTGCTGACAGAGTCAATGAGAAGCTGCACAGGGAATGTGTGTCACCAAACTCCGCCATGGTCAGCAACACAGTCTGGTGTGTCACGATGGGCAGCACAGGTACCGGTGTGGGAGAGACAGGTCTGTGACATTGATCAACATTCAGACCTGGCTGTCAGTCTGACTGGGAGCTGACTGTGTGTCGGGCACAGTTGGACCACTTGACTGGGGAGTGAGACGCCCAGCTGAGGAAGAGCTATCAGTGGCCTTGGACGCTGGAGGGCTGCTTGGACCAGGTGGTGTAGTGGCACGTGGAGGTGGACTCAGGCCGACGTGGGACACAGTGTGGGAGGGAGACAGTGGAGGGGTGCCTTTCCACTTCTTGGGGATTCTAAATGGCTTGCCTGTCTTGGTATCAATGGGAAGTGGTGTGGACACAAACGGCACACTCATCACCAAGACTGCCGCAGGTGCACACGCTGGACCTCCCTTTGGGGATGTGCTGGATCCAGAAGGACGCTTAGCCTGGCATTGCCTCTGCCCCTCCATCCCCTCTTTACCCTGTGTGCCCCCTACAGTGCCCTCCTGTCCCTGCTTCACTGGACTTGGAATGGGAGTAGAGGTAGTTGGTGAAACAGCCTTGGATACCTTACTATGTGTAGCCTTGCCAGGCCCCACCTTCACAGTGGGCATGGAGAGTGTCTGCATGCCTTTGCGAGACGTTTTTGGGACCACAGAGTCTGTGGCCGGGGATTGCTCTGAGGCTTGTGACCCTGAGTACTTCCTCCTTGAATCATGTGCCTTTGCAACGCCTGACGGGCTCTTCCCTTTGCGCTCTGGGGTTGTTTTTCTCTTTGTAGGGGAAGGTGTCTGTGACCTTGACCGCTTGGGCTGCTGCTGCTGTGTGCTATGTGTGCAGTATCGTGACGTTGAGGTGTGTGAAGCGTGGTCACCGTCGTCAGACGTCGCCACTGGCATGGGGGTGGACAAAGGGACTGGAATTGGACTACGAGATTGAGCCAGTTGAAGTGCAGCCGCCATTGTGGAGGACATTGTCTGGACAGTGCGGTGCAGCCCACCCACGTCTGAATGGATGCCCTCCATGAAAGCTAACACCTGTGCCAATTTGCGGTCGTGGTCTGACAATGCATTGAGGAGCCCTGTCTGCCCCACACACAGCTGGCGCATAAGGTCCACACACTCTGCACTGATGGCAGCAGGGGGCATAGGGGCAGGGGCAGCGGTGCCTGGAATGAAGGACACTCTTCCCCTCTTTGTGGTGCGAACACGGGCAGCAACAGAGGAAGTGGCTGGGAGGGTGGGCACTGCACGCTGTGTGCTGGAAGATGTAGCAGACTCTCCGTTCCCTGTGTCCTCCAAGATGTCTGCACCACCGCCGTCATCAGATGATGTTGAACTTTGCGTCTCGGGCTGTGATTCCTCCAGCATACTCATATCCCCCTCCGAGGCGCTGGTCACATCTGTGTCACTGGGATCCTGTGCAGCTGTTGTGCTTGTTTCACCACCACTGGTGTCCGTCCCCTGTCCCTCCGTGCCCACGGGAGATGCTGCATAACAGAGAGACATGTAGGGTCAGCAAAGTGACAGCAACAGGACAAACATATTCAAGCAAAGCAACACTGAGGATGACAAAGTCTACATGTTGCAGGCCACCCCGTGCAATCTCACCATGCAGACACACATCACTACCTCAAACAGTGCGTACAAACACCTAAACACGGCACAGCTGAGCCATGTGATGGGCAGACAACACAACATCATGCATGTTGGGGCGTACAAACACTAACACCAATGGACCAGGCCTGCAGCACACCACCCACAATGCCATTGAAATTCCCAGGATTGGAAAAACATCAGTAAGTGCATGTATGTAATATCCGTGACTGCCACACCCAGCACAGGGGCCACTTACAACCCACTGCATCACAGTAACCACATCACATACACCAGCGCAGGTACAGGCTTGGTACACATGCAGCCACTCACAGACAAAATCAACCTTCACAGAATACTCACCCCTAGCTTGCTGTTGATGCTCCTTCAAACGTGTGTCCAGCTCAGGCTGTGTCACAGCCAAGATGCGGCACATCAGTGGTGTCAAGCTGCGTCGTGAACACCTGCCACTGCGAGGGAGTATCCCCAGTGTCATCTCGGCAACGTTCTTTGCCAGTCGTGATATGTCGTCCCACCTCTTGTGGCAGTGGGTGCGCCGGCGGTTTGACACTCCCAGAGCCCGCACCTTGGTTGCAATGGACCTCCACACGGCCTTATGCTGGTGTACCTTGAGCTGCAGGTGGGAGACAAGAGTGGGAAAACATCAGTGACACACTCTCATGGTAAAACCTCTCTCTCTGAATAGTGGCATGACACAGACTCATCTCCACACGGCAGATATGGGTCATTGATGTACACTCATGCCAACCACACACGTATCACACTCTGTACAGTCAGTGATGTGTCCTTGTCACATTGGGCGTGGACAGTGCATGCCAGGTAGAATCACACAGAGATGGACAACGAGGACCCACACAAACAGTCACATGAACAATAACTGTCCTGAAACATGCATCACCAGATAGCTGTCACACCATATGGATGTGTACACAACACATGTCCATCCACCCTTCATGTCCATGCATTTAATGTGTGGGTTGCATACACCCCCTTAACAACTAGGAAACAGCATGTCAGCCAGTGCATTACACAACCCCACACTCTCAGGCACATACACCATCTGATCGACTACATGTGTGCCCCCCTTGCACTCACACCCCCGACTGTTGGAGACTTACCACAACATTTGGGCCACCATATAGCCGTGGGTACTGTGTCAGCACCTCGTCCACCAGGACATCCAGCTCCTCGCTTGTAAATGGACTGGCACGGATCTTCTCCGTCCTAGCCATCACTGTGGACATGAGACGTCAGCGGCGGCAGTGGGCGGTGAGGGGTCCCAGGCAGCAGTCCCTGGAGGCAGCAGCAGGTGAGGGGTCTCAGGCAGCAGTCCCTGGAGGCAGCAGCAGGTGAGGGGTCCCAGGCAGCAGTCCCTGGAGGCAGCAGCAGGTGAGGGGTCTCAGGCAGCAGTCCCTGGAGGCAGCAGCAGGTGAGGGGTCCCAGGCAGCAGTCCCTGGAGGCAGCAGCAGGTGAGGGGTCACAGGCAGCAGGCTCTGTGAGCAGTGGAAATGTGGTGCTCCCTTCCACACATATATAGGGCCCTGGACTCGTTTCAGTGGTCATAGTCTTCTGCCATTGGTGTTCCAGGTCAGCCTTCTTCAAAAGCATCCAATGACCGCCTCCGCGGGGCGGAGCACGCCTACCGCGATTTTTGAATCTGCAACATGCCACCGCGATAGCGGTCCCCATTGGCTGCAAGGGCATGGTTCATGGCGGTGACACACCGCGGGGTCCTGGCCGGCGCTACCGCGGTGGTGCATCTTACAAATGCATCCTATCTCCGCATCCGCTCGGGGCGGAGCACGCCTACCGCGATTTTTGAATCTGCATCATGCCACCGCGATAGCGGTCCTCATTGGCTGCAAGGGCATGGTTCATGGCGGTGACACACCGTGGGGTCCTGGCCGGCGCTACCGCTGTTTGATTGCCATAGAGTGACATGGGTGACCGGGATGTGGCTGGTGAAGCATGACAAACGCCAGCTGCAGCTATGTGGAGGGCCATCACTAACACCAATGTGTCATGTGCAGCACATGACACACTTGCGTCAGTGGTGGGCATCGACACAGGTACAAATGGTGGTTGGCATGCTCCGTCACCCAATTCACGGACAGTATGTGCGTCCGCTATGGGGAATATGCAGCACCACATCGTACACTCTGTGCGTCATTGTGTTTATGGGGCACGTTTAAGGCACCTATGGACAGTTCTTGTTGTGTGTGGATCAATGGTCATTACTGTACTACACACAGTGGATACGTACAGTGGCACATGGCACTGGATAACATTGATATGGTCTCCTGTAACAAATGTCAGCCACTGTGTAATGTCTCACACCAAATGGAACACTGTACTCCATTATGTTGATCAATATTTACACACAATGTCGTATCTGCCACCCATGCTGACCACTATCTCACACCTGAGCCCATGTGTTACACTGAAAACCCAGATGAACTCATTCATTCAGCATGACTGTCATCATTGGAAACAGATGTCACCCTGTTGTGTTATTGCTAAGACCAATTACATGCCGCATGTTATGTCTTTGTACACACTGGCAACTCCTGCAGTGTATGTCCATATGTACATGGGGGGGCTCGCCTTGCTAAAGGATGACGAGTACTTCAGCACCACACCTGGCATCCGCTGCATTATTATTGTTTGTCACTTGGGTAGACGGCCAGAGCAGATGTCGTTGCTACATGTCTGCCACCTGTAACCACAGGGACCTATGTGGTAGTGTCAGGTCTGTGCTCATGTTGTTTGGACTGTTTTATGTGAATCAGTGACATGTACATTTCAACAATGGTGCTTAGCTACACTATGTTTTTGAGTGTTGTGCTGTGTTCCGGTGCTACTCACCTGTCACCAGTGCATGTCCATTGTTCACATCAGGAATGTTGCGTTGGCAGATGGACTGCATGCACGGTTGTGGATTGTGCTAACCGTATGGAATATAGTATGCAACATTTGTCCACAGGCTATGGGTGTCCAGTTTTGCCCGTGCAATGTGTGTGCACTGATTAGCGGGAATTGTCTGCAATGTTGGATGGTCAGCACAAGTGGCACACGTGTGCAGTGTGTTGCCACCAACACTAGTGTATGTGCATGCTGTGGGGTGCTAGCCATCCTTGCTCACCATCTATTCCAGCACTGTGTGGGTGGATCACATCTGCTGGTGTATCAGGATGGTGTGGGCACCCAAGACAGGTGAGATGTACCTTGACTGTTGTGCCTGTGACACTCATCCAACTCCGACATTTGGTCAATGTGAGGTACCAGTGTCCCACTACTCATGCACAGCCAGCATGTTTGTTAGATGTGGGATGTTGATTGTATGCTGTGTTGGGCCTGACAGCCTGTGTAGAATGAGGGTCAGGATGCATGTCCTTTGGGACATGTGGTGTAAAATTACATCCACTGGTGTCAGGTGTCTGAGCCAGTAGTCCATATGTCATGCATACAGTATGTTCATGCGTGGACTTGTTGGCATACTGGCTTGGCATTGTCCATGTAGTGTTGTATGTATGTGTTGTGGCACTGTTGTGTCTTGAAACAGCTGGATGTGTATCACCATGGTATGTGTTGTGGTGCACATGTGTCCTTGGGCAGTCCCTCCTTGATGCTGCATGTAAATGTCCAAAATGGGGGAAGATTAAGGGTGCATACAGGCCCTGCTGATCACGTCCCTCATCTATTGTTAATGTGTGCCACATTGGCTATCTGTGTGCTTGTAGAGAGTATTGGGCAGTGGGGTAATGGTGGCCTGTTACAGTGGTACACATACTCTGCACAGGCGTGACATCATCTGTCACTGTCCGACTTTGTATTCAAGTCAGCAGCAGATATGGCCTGTGTACTGATGACATTGGCACATGTATGGGTTTGGGATGTGAATGTCATTGAATTTGAGTGTGTTCGAAGTGGCACTGAGTACAAAGACAATCCCAATGATCTATCCACATTGTGTTGTTGATGTGTCCCCTGCAGTTATTGGCCAAGGAGGTGTGGCAGGTACAGCAGCAACGTGGAAGCCAGCAGTGTCTCTGCTTCACACATGTCCTGTGTCATGTACACCCAAGGCTGAGTCCACCTCAGCTAGATATGTGACTCTTGGCATTCACATAGACAGTGTTCGTATTGTGTCTACTGACTGTGCACATCCATGACAGTTGTACAATTAATCTGTCTCATGTTGGGACAACACTGAATTGCACTGTGTGCTTTCAGGGATGACAGTCAATGTTAGCGCCGTGACAGGACAGACTTTATGAATTTGTGCACATCCTAATTTATGTTGCTATGACGTGTCCCCTTTCATCTCACCTAGGAGGCGACCTAATGTGTTTCGTACCTTCACCCTGCTGGCTAACATGGAGGATACCGACATCATAAGGCGATTCCGTCTGGATCGGACAAACCTCCTGGAACTTTGTGCACTATTGGAGCCACACCTGCTTCGACGCAGGACATACCCAACAGCACTCACGCCAACGGCAAAGGTGATGGCATTCCTACATTTCGTGGCTACGGGATCCTTCCAGCAAACTGTGGGCATTGCAGGGGGATGTCCCAACCAACATTCAGCATGGTGCTACGTGATGTCCTGTTGGCTATGATGCAACACAGGGACCAATTCATACATTTCCCCAGGCGGCATGAGTTGGCGGATGTGAAGGGCGAATTTTATGCACTTGGACACGTTCCTAATGTAGTTGGTGCAATAGATGGCACACATGTTTCCCTGATTCCACCCCAAGCACGGGAGCATATTTACCGAAATAGGAAACATTATCATTCCATCAATGTGCAGGTGGTGTGCCAGGCAGATATGGTCATCTCACACGTCTGTGCAAAGTTTCCAGGATCAGCCCACGATTCACACATAATGCGCAACAGCATTTTACCACAGCTGATGGCCAATCTGGCGCCGGAGCGGGCATGGATTGTGGGTGAGTACAAAGGGTCGAGTCGTGTGCTGTTTGTGTGCCATGCTGTCCTCGGACACATGTCAGACACTCAATCTGTATGTGTCTTTCACACTTAGGTGACTCTGCATATCCCAACGGACCTTGGTTGCTGAGTCTACTTCGCAATCCCAGGACACCAGCTGAAGTGCGCTACAACAATGCCCATGGGAGGACACGACGGGTCATTGAGCGAACATTTGGACTCCTGAAATCGCGTTTTCGATGCCTCGACAAGACCGGAGGGGCTCTGCAGTACTCACCCATCAAGGTGTGTCAAATGTGGTAGCATGCTGCATGCTACACAACCTGGCCGTGCGGAAGGGGATCCCCTTGATCCAGGATGATGATGACCAGCCACAGCCCCCACCTGCAAACACCCAAACATCAAGTGACGAGGATAGTGGAGAGGAGGAAGGTGTTGGACAGCATCAGCAGCTCATCAACAACTACTTCACTTGATGGTCAGTGGCAATGTCAATACTGGCTGTTGTCTGATGATGTTGTGCTTGGTGAATATGTGTATGTGAGTTTTGTGACTACAGCATATTGCAGAGTCAGTGCTGGCTGCAGATGTGTATGGCAAGGGATCTTTTGACACAGCTACTTGATGTCTATGTTGGTACAGTTGCTCCTTGTGACATGTGCAGATTGTCGTACCTTGATGTGCTGTGTTGTGTGATGGTTGTTAGTCCACCACCTGAGTAGCAACTGATGTTCTGTTGTGTTTTCCTAGGTCCCTTCAGCCGCTACTTGCCTGCGGAGTATCCCTGCTCCTGTGACATTGTAATCATGGGTGTGAGTTAACATACTGTGATGAACATGGAACAGTGACAACTACATTGGTGCGTTATTAGTGTTTATTTACAGTGGATACATGTGATGTAGATGTGGATATTGACAGATTTGTGAATGGTGAATAACAGATTTGTCAGTGATGGTAGATGAGACAATAGAGTATACACTAGATCAGTATGGCAACACAGTCCAACAGTCATTTGCCATTCCCACGCCATTGTGTGTGGGGACAGTCTGCAGGGTACACAGCAGGGTGAAGAGGGGTGCCATCATGGCTGGCTACTTGACTGGCTTTTGCCAGGTGCTTTGCCACAGGATGCTCCCAATGATTTTTCGGGCGGCCCCTTGCTCTTTTGGCAGGGGGACACAGGTGCATGGCCAGTGGTGTCTGATGAGTCCCCATGCTCGCTGGACGCAGGGGAGGGTGGGGGTCTGTCATCCTGCGGCACAACGGAGGGAGCTGTAGGTGTTGGCGGTGCCGCATGCCTGTCCCTGAGGACCCCCACTAGCTGGCCCAGGAGGTCCCTGATTTGGCCCATGCAGGCCACGAGTTGGCCCATGCGGTTGTCAATTGTGCGCAGCATCTGTTGTTGCTCACGGGCATCCTGCTGAGCCTGCCTCAACTGTCCCTGGGCGTGTTCATAGGCCCCCACAACTCTGTGAATGTGTGCCAGTGATTCTGTGGCAGGGTCTTCTTCCCTTTGGGTCAGCCTTGTCCTCACACCAGGCCTGCTGTCACGGCCCTGTTGCCTCCCTCCTGTGGGCACCGGCCTACTCTCCCGTACCTCCGCAGTTGTTGTGGTCTGGTTGGCCTGTGGAGCAGGGCGAGTGTTGCAGGCAGCAGTGGTAGTGGTAGTGGTGGTGGAGGTGGTGGTGGTGGCACAGGTCGTTGCAGCAGGGCTCTGCGTTGATGTTGTTTCTGAGGGTGGTGGGGCTGTGGGGTCCTGGGACACATTACGCCCTGCCACACCAGATGGTCCGGGTTGGTCCTCCTCCTCCTCATTATCCAGGGAGTCTGCATCCGAGGGGAGATGTTCGGGAGCTGGTGACTGGCTGTGCTGGTTGAGGTTGTCGTCCTCTGCAGTCAGTTGTTGGTCACCTGTGGGACAGGAAGTAGATGGTAATTGCCTTACACACCTCAGGGTTGCTGTGTTTGATGTCTCTTATTTACATGTTATGCTACACACAGTTGCCTTTTTCACACATTGTATGTCTGCACAGTGATGTGCCTCATGCCATGAAGTGGAGTTACATTCATCATTTCACAATGGTGTGACCTGTGATTGGTTAGCATGCCACACGTCTAGTATTGGTGATTTCAATGTGAGGTTGTCATCTTACAACTGGCATGACTACAAGTTGATGTTCAGCATCTTTGCTGATCACTCTGCCTGGCAGACATTACCTGTGTGCATGGACTAGCCATTGTCATCACATGCATACCGTTGACATGTCCTGTGCTTGTATTTCTTTATACAGCAGACCATGCTAGTTTGGTTTTCCCATGGTCCTTCATGATCAGCACCCATGTACGCTACAGAGGGAAGTCTGGGTGATACATGTCAGAGGCCCATTTGCTTGGTCATATTTGTTGAGAGTCACAGTTCTGTTTCTGTCACAGATACGTACGCTGAGCTGTCTGCATCCTGTCAATGGCTGTGCTTTACTTTTCTATTTTTGGGTAAAGTAGAGCCTCATGTTGTCATGTCTCCCAATGCTTTTGTTGAGTGATGGTGGTGTGCATGCACTGTCTGATTACCTGTGCAGTGTCACTTTGGTTTTTACTTACAGACACATGCTTCTGGGTGGGGTGCCCCAACCTGCTGAGGGGTGCGAGAGGGGGCCTGTTGGGAGTTGTAGTGCTGCCTCCAGATACACATTCCCCATCCCTGTGAAGATGGCTACCTACCTGTTAGGTGGTGGGGGAGCGTTCAATGGCTGACACATGCTTCTGGGTGGGGTGCTCCAACCTGCTGAGGGGTGTGAGGGGGGCCTGTTGGGAGTTGTAGTGCTGCCTCCAGATACACATTCCCCATCCCTGTGAAGATGGCTACCTACCTGTTAGGTGGTGGGGGAGCGTTCAATGGCTGACACATGCTTCTGGGTGGGGTGCTCCAACCTGCTGAGGGGTGTGAGGGGGGCCTGTTGGGAGTTGTAGTGCTGCCTCCAGATACACATTCCCCAACCCTGTGAAGATGGCTACCTACCTGTTAGGTGGTGGGGAGCGTTCAATGGCTGACACATGCTTCTGGGTGGGGTGCTCCAACCTGCTGAGGGGTGTGAGAGGGGGCCTGTTGGGAGTTGTAGTGCTGCCTCCAGATACACATTCCCCAACCCTGTGAAGATGGCTACCTACCTGTTAGGTGGTGGGGGAGCGTTCAATGGCTGACACATGCTTCTGGGTGGGGTGCTCCATCCTGCTGAGGGGTGGGAGAGGGGGCCTGTTGGGAGTTGTAGTGCTGCCTCCAGATACACATTCCCCATCCCTGTGAAGATGGCTACCTACCTGTTAGGTGGTGGGGGAGTGTTCAATGGCTGACACATGCTTCTGGGTGGGGTGCTCCATCCTGCTGAGGGGTGTGAGAGGGGGCCTGTTGGGAGTTGTAGTGCTGCCTCCAGATACACATTCCCCATCCCTGTGAAGATGGCTACCTACCTGTTAGGTGGTGGGGGAGCGTTCAATGGCTGACACATGCTTCTGGGTGGGGTGCTCCATCCTGCTGAGGGGTGGGAGAGGGGGCCTGTTGGGAGTTGTAGTGCTGCCTCCAGATACACATTCCCCATCCCTGTGAAGATGGCTACCTACCTGTTAGGTGGTGGGGGAGCGTTCAATGGCTGACACATGCTTCTGGGTGTGGTGCTCCATCCTGCTGAGGGGTGGGAGATGGGGGCCTGGTGTGTGTTGTAGTGCTTTTTGTCTGTACACATGCATCCCAGTTGGTTTTGTTTAGCTTTGTGCTTTTTCAGGTTGAGTGGTGGTTACATCTGTGTGACCTGTTTTGGGTATTGTGGGTCAGACGAATGTCCTTTGGCCTAGGGGTTGTAGGTTTGAATTTGTGCAAGACGGTACATGGCAATGTGATGATATACATTGGTTTGTACTTACCAGCTTCCAGTCCCCCGCGGATTCCTTCAAGACTCTCTGGATGTAGTATTCCAAGGACCTTCTCCTCCCACGGACTGTATGGTTTGGGTGGGATGGGAGTGCCTCCACCAGTCCCGTCAGCCAGCTGACGGTTCTTGGCCCTCTTCCTCTTCACCACGGTCTTCAGGTCATGCCACCGCTTCTGTATTTCCTGCTTGTTGCGGGGGGTGGTCCCTACTGCATTGACCTTATTGACTATTCTCACACACATTTGGGTTATTGTGGCTAATGGGGTGTGTTGGACCATGTTGCCATAGAGTTGTGGTTCAACTCTTATTATCTCATCTACCATGACTGCAAGCTCTGCATCAGTGAATTTTGGCATTTTGTGTGGTGCCATGGTGTGTGCTGTGCAGATGTTCTGTGGTGCAGTTGTGTGGGTGTTGTGGGTGTTGTGGGTGGTGTAGGTGGTGTGTGTGTTGTGGTGGTGCTGTGTGCAGGTTTGCCTCTCCTTTGTTCTCTGAGGTTGGGACCTTCAGTTGTGGAGTGTAGCAAAGGATTGTGGTCAGGGAGGGGCTGGTTTTATGCTCGGCTATGGGGGTGTGGCAAGCTGGTATGTTGCTGTCAGGTGTGTTGTGTGTGTTGTCCTGTGATTGGTTATTTTGAAATTTCTGGGGCTGTTGTCATTGGGCACTTTTGGTTTGTGTTGGGACAGGTCTACTTCAGTGTGTGCATTGTTTGGTTTTTTTTTCGGTTTTTTTCAACGTCCGCCATTTTTTTTGCGGTTCCTCCGCAGCGGTTCCTCGGCAGCGGTGGCTATGCTGCAGCCCTTCCGCCACCTATCGGATTCATCACTGTTCGCGCACGATGCGGTTGGATTCATAGGTGGGTACCATGGTGGTAGCGGGGATGTCATAATGTCACGGGCGGTTACTCCGTGTGCATGGCAGCGGTTCTTGGCTTTTCCGCTGAGTATCCGGCCGTTGCGGTCGGATTTTCAGCTGGTCCGGCGTGTGCGGGCGGTTTTTCGTTGTCTCCCGCCGCCGCGGACGGATTATTGTGCCGGTTCATCGTAATGTGTCCGGCGTTTTTCCCGGTGGCCATGCGGGCGTTTTTTTGCCGCTACCATGGCGGTCGGTATGTTTTTCCGACCTCCATCGTAATCGGCCCCTTAGTTTTTCCCAAATCATGGTAACACTGTTGTTATACTCTACTCTATCCGATTTGGTGTAGGTGTTGGTGTCACTCAGTTTTCTTACAGCTTCATCAATATACATCTCCCTGGATAAAATGACAATATTGCCCCCTTTGTCGGCGTGGGCATAACATTGACGAAGAAATGGCTGTGCACTTGCATGACATGTAGACAGTAACAACATGAGACCCTTGACAAACATGCCACTGGGGTGTACAATGGTTCAACAATGGTTTATGTGCATAGCTGCCTTGCGCGAATTCTGTCTCACTGTAAATAGTTTACACTGTTTTTTTTATCTTCCACAGGAGGAAAGAAAGGGACCATGTCTGAGACAAGTGGCACAGGGATCCCTACCCTTTTCTTCAGCTGCGTCCCAATCACAGATAAGATCTTTATCAATTTTAGCAATCTGTTTGTTTTACAATGTCACTTAGGGTTGGTGGATAGTAGGGGACACAACACAGAGAACGTACAGTGAATCCTTACAGCCAAGACATGTGCCTCGGTTAGCATTCCACTACTTAACTATACCATTATAATTACAGGCACATTCGATTCGACTTCTGAAATTCACCAAGAGGCATGATTATGCTATCATATCACCACTATGGTGTAGACACATAATTTGAGCACTATTAATGCCATTCATGTCTGTACAAACATGACATGCTTTGCCGGACATCAAGTGACCGGACATGCTCTTTGCGTGACATAGTTGATCAGAAGACTAATGGGCCCTACAGCAAGTATTTATTCCCAACATGGAGCACACATACACATCTGTCAGGCTCAATCACGCAGCGTCTTTTCTTGAACGATACGAACCTCACTAATGTAAACATTACACGCACAGACCGACTTCTGACGGTTTTCGCACTCTTCAAAATGGCGCTTGCACAATGTCTTAGGTAGTGCTTGATGTTACAGGACATCAGTCCGCTTTCTATGCACATTTTACATCTGTCAGGCTCATACACGCAGCGTCTTACTTCAAATGATGCAAACTTTATCAGTGCAAGCATTGCGCGTACAGATCGGCTTTTGACTATCTTCAAAATGGCGCTTGAATAATGTCCGGGGTAATGTTTTGAGGCCATAGGACACCAGTCCGCTTTCTATGCACATGTTTCACAAAAGTATGTAAAGCATTTCCTGTGTTGTGCCCGTTGTGTGAACAAGCCCCTTGAGGGTGAAACGCGTCACGGCGGGTTTATGAATTAAATAAACCCCTCTTGGATGTAACCTGGACTTGATACTTATTTGCTCTGAGAGCGCGATTGGAACTTCGTTCGTTTGGCAATATATATATATATGTAATTATATTTTAAATTATGTTTTTAACATTTTATAATTAAACATATTAATTATTTTTTAATATTATTAAGTTAATATATATTTAAAAAAATGCATGTTTTTTTACATTACATTTATTATTTATTAATTTTAACCTTTTTTAATCATTTTTAAGTATGTTTTACTTAATTATATTTATTATTTCTTTAATTTTATATTACTTTTAAGACATTTAAAAAAGTCGATATTTTAGCAAACTATGGGGTCCATTACGATGTCGGGCCGTCAGAGTAAAAAACCGCTAGTTACCGTCTGCCAGCAACGGCCCACACGCCCGCCAAATTAGGATGTGAAAAGTCAGCCAAACACCGCCCGTAAGCCTGCGACGCCGCCCGCCATCAAAGTGTGCCCGTTCACGTAGCGGCGCGAGCCAATGGAGACACACCGTCCGACGAAATGACGTACCGCCCGGCGTACAAATTACGATGCCACAACCAAACAGCCTCACCGGCAAAGAGACACCGCATGAGATACCAAGGCGGAAACCCGACTGTTGAGTACGGAGACCAAAAAGGCGGCCCACCCCGAAATGAATCCTGCACTCCAGGCCATCCCCATGCTGTACATGATGCACCACCTAGGAGTGAACGCGCCACCTGTAAAAAAAAAAAAAACTCGCAACATACTGGGCACCCACTACCCGGGACCAGGAAGTGACGTCCCCGTCACGGCACCGCAGCGCAGCGGTGATGACGCAGGTACACATGCGCACAACGCAGAGGCCAATGACAGCGCCACGCATGGGCTGCACACAAACACCACAGGGTCACAACTACACACCCCACACACCAGCCCCACCCTGAAACCACACGTCACGTGGCCTTCCTGCATCAGTCATGTCCCCAACCGACAACTCACAGTTGTCAACTGGATGTCACACAAGTGTCCCGAACAGGGGAGTAATGTGATGGCAAAATAGGACACACCCTTGTGTGCAAAACATGGAGAAGCACACGGCGGCTGCTACATAACAGCGCAGAATATGGACATTGTCCGCAAAAGGCACGCCAGTCTCATCCAAAAATACCTATACCATCCTGCTCACAATATCAAGCCATGCAATGTACAAAATAGAAAAACCCTGCTGCCTGAGAACAGGTGTTCCCAATCACTACACCCACACAGAAGCCTCAATGTACAGCGGCAACGGAGTGTCCCGCCCACACACGGGAGAGCAGATAGCACTGAATGGCCTTCCATTCCTACTCTGAAATCACATTGCCACAAATTATGCAGGAGAATGGAGCCATTGTACCAACAAGAAGCCAAACATAGCCATCCAGAGTAAAACTTCCACTGGCAGATAGCGCCTAACATGAAAGAAAGATAATACTACAAAATACAATTATACCACTCCTCCATGTGGGCCAAATGCAAGTAATCTGGAAAGAGTCAAACACCACTGGCCTTGACCATTCATTGAAGCATGTGGGATGAGGGCCTGTGTCCTCCGCCCAAGCTATACCCCAAGTCCTGCCGCTGTACATCCATTCCTGAATTCCCAGCATCGTCGAAGGTTGCACTCTGCTGACTGCTCAGGCAGCCGGAGCACACCATCACATCACCCTGTAGCAAAATGGCTGTTGCACCAGTGCTTCTCAACTACGCCGGACAGATCAAGCTGTACAGTGACAGCTTGCTACACATAGTGGGCTGTTCAAATCTGGCTATGCTGAATGTAAGTTACCAAGTAACTTACCGCATTGCAATGTTCAGCTGCGTCATCCCCGCCTTCTACTGTCGGAGGTGTCCGTTCCACTGTCCTGTGGATTTATGTCTCTCCAATCCGGCATGTCCAAAGGCAGACTTGGTACACTTGTTTGCACCCCTGGACGCCCACGACAGGATCTGTTCAGTGTATGGGGGCATGGCGTATGTGGCTGCAATCGGGGACACACTGCAATGGGACCAGTGTGCCTCCACACAACGTCTTCTGGATCACAGTTTCATCGAATGTCATCCAACATGTCCCATCAGGCTTCTACAAGGGACAACTTACGACGAACACGTTGCCACCCACCATCCGCTTCATTGGATGTCATCCATGTTTACCATCAATGGGATGGATGCCCTGCTGGAAGGTATCGCATACATGACAACTTGTCAATTCATGGGTCCCCGACTCAATACCCCCAATTGAACATTGATGTTCAACACAGTACCTATGCTTGGCTTTCGCACGGAGTGGGCAGTTAGCTGTACAACAACTATACCATACAATCTGCAACTAACACCTTACCATCAACTCCACTGCCATGACATCTGACATTTTCGGGACATGCACTCTGTTCCTCACCATATCCTGTGTCTCTGCATGAACAGGGGGAGGCAGAGGTATGGGACTTGTGTACAGTAACCACATGGCCAATACTGCACGAACAACTATGCTATAATATGTATTCTGCGCACCTGAACACATGCACCTGTCAGTGCACACTTATCTGTCTGCTGTATTACGTGAGAACTGTCACCTCAGCTTTGTCTGTACTTCCGTGCCAGGACTTTTGCATGGACAACAAATGCAACCCCCTACAACATGGCCCTAGTTATTGTGTCATGTTCAGTAGCCACCACATTGCAACAACTTGTGAGACGCTGCTGCATGCATGTAGGCTCATGCTCTGATGTCACCTCTGACGCAAGTGTGTCTGAGTCACTATTGTAGTAATCCTGTACCATGGAACTGAGATGTACTGTGCCTATGATGTCAATCTGTCTGGTAGGCAAAATGAATACTGTCTGTGTCAAAGTCTAGAGCTCTTCAGTAATGAGCAAATGTACTTTAGCATAGCAAGGGCAAGGCAGTTGTAACTCTGAAGCCTTTATTCCACAGTCAACAACTAATCACATCTACCTGTACCCCCTTTTGTATGTGTAATCATGCTAAGTATATCCTCCACATGCATTTTGCTGCCAGTAGTGTCCACTATAGTGCATCACAGAGGAAGTAAGTCCAAATACATGCCTTGAAGCAAATATGTGACTCTGTAGAATTATTTATCGAAGACAAGTACGAATGAGAGAGGATGAGAGTGTGTGAAGTACACAAGAGTCGTGAGATGACCATGTAGTCTAGTGTCATTGGATGTCAATGCATATGATTTGCCGCCACAATGGACCTAGTGAAATACTACAGGTCGTGGGTCTTGGCATGTCAGACTCTGACGTGGCTCAACAGATCATCACATTAACACTGACGGCCTGGTCACTACAAAGCCCAGTCCTACATATGTGTATAGTTACCTTCACAGTCTGACATCACACTGATCAAGCAAAGGTAGGAGCCACGCAAGAAGCATGCTACAGCAATGCATGACAAAACACACACGATATCAGTGTGGGTGGGCAGGTCTGCACAGTGAGTACGAACTGCAGAAATTCACATACATGCTCAATTAAACAAGGCACAATCTTGACAGTCACACACCCTGCAGACACACAATGTCCAAAACATATCAAGTAGGAGTCATCCTAAACTGCAAGGACACACCCACACACTGCACACTGTGCAACATACAATACACACATGTGATCACATTCACAGACCTGAACACGGATACAAACACCCACCATGGGCCTGGGTAACACATGTGTGTAGTCGACATTGCCAGAGCGCACACACACACACCAACACTACCCCAAAGTCACACCCTTCACACCACCTACACATCCCAAATGCACACATTGAAAGTAAGCCATGTGCCCAGGCTCAATGTTCATCACAAGATTAACATACACCTACACTGCTGGCCACACAGAAAGTAAGCTCACACATACCCGCATACTCTGCACATGCTAACTGTCATCCTGTGGCTAGACTCACACCCTGTGCTTTGCTTGCACGCAAACATGACACATATACATTTTCCCAGAAATACCACCAAATACATGCAGACAATCCGTGTCACAAAAATACTTCTTCATCACACACACAAGTAGCAGAGTCTGAAAGAAGTGAAGTCCCTGCCACGTGTAAAACACATTGGAATGTGAGACCAGACATTGCAATTGTTGAGGTACCATACACGGCATGTGCCTCACTTAACTATGCACACACAGCAACAACTGCAATCAGCAACTACACAGACACAACCGACTACAGGAACAACAGCATCCAGTCACAGATTACCTAGACAGGTGGCAATATTGATCAACACCAGGGACAGTGGCCAGTCCGATGTGCAGAGTAGTGACACAAAAAGCTGCGTATGCAATGTGTGTGAGTGTACCCTGCCATGGCCAGCAACACTGCCATGGCAGTCACAATAGCCATTACAGCCACCACTGTGTCACAGGTAGTTGTGTGAGGGTGCCTACCATTCAAACAGGATGCCAGTCCGACTCGGTGCTGTCTGTGTGCTACGGGACAGTTGGAGGTCCGCCCCTGAGACAGAAGCACAACTGTGGAAGACACACATGTGGCATGTGAAGCAGGAGGGCTGCTTGGCCCAGGTGGGTGGGTGGCACGGGTAGGTGCACTCATGCAGTGTTGAAACAGACTGTGTGGGGAGGATTCCGGAGGGGTAGATTTCCACTGTGTTGGGTATTTGGAAAGCCTACCTGTCTGGGGATGAATGTGAACTCGTGTGGGCACAACAGGCAGGCACACGATCAATGCTGCATCAGGTGTAGATGTTAGCCCTCCCTCTGGGGACATGCTGGATACTGCTGTGCATCTGCCAGGCCCTTGCCAAGGCACTTACATCCCCTGTACTCCAGGTGTACCCCCTACATTGTCCACCTGCACAGGCTACCCAGGGCACAGGATGGCAGTGGAGCTTGGTGGGTGGGAGGTCATGGCGCCCTTCTCCTGATCACATCTCGCAGGCAACACATTCTCAGTGTGCAGCATGGCACAAGTCCTAAATAAGAAGTGGGGGGACGCAGACGTCACGACAGGAAGTGACATCACGAAAGGTGGCTTGCACCATCAGACTCATTGCCTCCCTTCGCCCACCCCTTAGATGCGATTGCAACAGAGAAGCCAGCGCGTGCACCAGCAGCTCCAATCTCGCCCCAGAGAGGCCAAAGAGTGAATGTGTGGCTCCATTTGCTCCAGTAATCGAGCTCGAGGGAAAATAAGTGGAGGGACGCCGTCCACCCGCGTGGTACCCCGACTCGAGCCCTGGACAACAGTGACAATGCATGACAGCCTCTGGAGTCCGGATACACCACATGCAACACACAGAGGCTGTAGCTGCCCTAGCGGGCCAGGCCGCAAACACAATCCCAGATGAAAGGTAGACCCACCCCGGCGCGCATAGTCATTACATCCGCTGCCATTGACAAGGGACCCATGGAGTGAGACATGGGCCTCAGGGTGACGGGCCTCCGAGCCATCCCCCGCCAACGAGTGTCATGCAACTCACACATATCGCAAAGCCAATAGGACACTTTGCCTGCACACCAGGGCTCGAGTCGGGGTACCATGCCGGTGGACGGCGTCCCCCCACTTATTTTACCGCGAGCTCGATAACTGGAGCAAATGGAGCCACACATTCACTCTTTGGCCTCTCTGGGGCGAGATCGGAGCTGCTGGTGCACGCGCTGGCTTCTCTGATGCAATCGCATCTAAGGGGTGGGCGAGGGGAGGCAATGAGTCTGACGGTGCAAGCCACCTTTCGTGATGTCACTTCCTGTCGTGACGTCAGCGTCCCCCCACTTCTCTTTCTTAGGACTCGTGCCCTGCTGTTGTCAGATTTGCCACTTTCCAGGGGGGTGGAGAAAGGGTCAGGAATATCAGCCTGAGATTGGCCCAGTTGAAGGCCCACCTTGACTGGGGAGGACAACCATTGGACAGTCTGGTGTAGCCCACCCACGCGTAAATGTAGGCCCTCCATGAACTATGTCACCTGCGGCAAGGTGATGTCATGGGCAATGAAGTCATTGAGGGGAGCTGTCTGCCCCACGCAGAGATGCCGCACAAGCTCAACAGACCCAGCACTGAGGGAAGCAGGGGTCACATGTGCAGGGGCAGCTGTGCCTGGTGTGAAGGACACTCTATCCTTCATCCTTGTGCCGACACGTGTTGCACCAGTGGAAGTAGATGGGAGGGCGGGCATTGGCCTCCGCGTGGCTGAAGAGGAGCCAGAGTCCACGTCCCCTGTGCTAGCACACATGGATGCATCACCTCTGTCCTCAGATGACGCAGAAATTGGCGTCTCGGCCTGTGATTCATCCAGCACACGTCTGGCCCCTCCGAGGCGCTGGTCACATCTGTCTCACTCAGCTCCTGTGCAGCTGCTTCATCCGATGCCTCACCACTGTTGACCATCCCCTGTCCCTCAGCACCCACGGGAGATGCTACATGAGAGAGAGCGAGGTGGCCTCACTCATTTGGCATCAATTAAATAGACATGTGCAAGGGAAGCAACACAGAACATTCTCAAATCCACATGTTGCACGATACCTGTGCAATTGTGTTCAGCCACCACAATCAACACGTAATGGCTGGCGTACAGTAAATGAAGCCGCAAATAAGTGGCACATGTGTTGTGCACATAGCACAACACCCGGCCTGTGTCACCCTACGACCATAGCCACAAATCGCTGTGTGCACACCCACTGTCCTGATGGTGGCAAGGATGACCACAACGTAATTAGGCCAAGGACATACCTGCATGGAGCAGAATGGGACACCACTCACACAGACTGCAACATGACAGTCCACAATGGTCATGAGCCCATGCCATCCACCTGGCGTTCGCATGAGCACAACTACTGTTGCACAGTGTGCCGGATGTGTAAGTACCAGGTATATGAGGTGAGGCATCGCACACATATGTTCGAACGAAATCAGAGTAGGCACGGTGCCTCAAACATACATGTGAATTGCCACTCCAGCCTACTACAGGTTGTTCCTGAGGGCTACGACTCTGAATGCATTGACAATGCAGAGTGCTCAAATTACATCTTGACCCTCAGGAATCGCATATGCATGTCAGATGCACCCAGCACAGAGTACACTTACAACCCACTGCATCACACAACAGACATCACATTACCCAGATTATGGGTAGGCTGTGGACACATGCTGCCTCTCACAGCAAAAGACACCATCCCACAATACTGTACACTTGCTTGCTGCTGATGCCCCTACAAACGTGCATCCGGCACAGGCTGTGTGACTGTAAAGATGCAGACCATTAGTGGTGAAATGCAGCGCCGTGCTAACCTGACAATACGAGGGGGCATCCCCCGATTTGTCTCCGCCACATAGTCGCTCATCCGGCAGATGATGTCACACCCTTTGTGGAATTGGCTGCACTGTCGGTTACACATACACAGAGGCATCAACTTGGATGCAATGGCTCATCACAAGGCCTTGGGCTGGAGGACTTCCAACTGCAGGGATGGTACACAAGAGGGTTGAAATATCACTCATACACCTCTCATCATCATCCACATCCACCAATCACAGTGGCATGATGCTGACCCATCCAAAATACTCAGAGATGTGTAACAGAGCCAAGAAGTAATCGGACATGGCATGACAGCATGTGTACACCACACGTGAATGCATGCTGGTGGGAGTGTGTACACAGTACCTGTCCATCCCATTCACATGCAGGATGCCAGCACATTGAGCAATGTGTAGTCTGCCCACATCTACTGTCCATTGTCAGGTAGAACAACACATAGATGACAAGGCAACACATCTTTGTGGGTGGACTCACTGTGTCCAACACTGCGCAGCCCTCAACGTACTCGCCCTGTGAATGACTCACCCCGCAATGGAGGTCACATTCAGTGCCACTATCTCTCACACACATCCCTATCACAAGGCCTGGAGTGTTCAATTGACAGGGCTGAGTTTGCGCATTTCCGGAGAGTTGTGAACAAAAGACACATGTAACCCACTGTACAGTCAGTGTTATTTCCTTCTAGGATTGGGCGGTCAATGTGCAGCCCAGGTCTGCTGAGACTGAGAAGGCCAGCAGGGACCCAGCCAGCCATTCACACAAGCAATAACTGCCCTGAGTCCTGCATTGCCAAGTGGCTGCGTTACTGGATGTCTGACATGAAAATGCCATGTAGTTTCCAAAAAAGAAAGTACGTAGTTCCTGTGTGATGTATTAATCACTCAAAGGGTAAGAATATTAAAAATACTACAGGTAAAGAGGAGGATAGGGGGAATTCCTCCTGTTGGAACTAGGGCCCTCACACACCCAGCAAGCTAGGTGTCATGCTTCATCATTTGAGCCTGCTCCTCGTCGGGCCGGCGCTGCAATGCCCGACAGGCACCCTTAAAGGGGCTCTTTTCGGAGATCTTCTGTTCCACGCCGTATGGGTGCCGTGGGTGTGTGGGGCCAGAATGAGTGTAGATGTGTAAAGTGATGATAAAACAGGTACGGGACTCCTCTGTGATGAATTTATTCCGCGAGGGACCCGACCTGATTAAAAGAAAATAGGGAGGGGTGACTCTTTTTGTTATTATGCAACATAAATTATACTCAACTCCCAAATGGTCGACATGTTTCTCGCTATTTGTTGTCAAGGAGTGATCATTAGCGATTCTTCAGGACCGTGTGAATTAAAACAAACTATCTACACATAAGTGGCAAGGTGCAACGCTACCTACCACTGGTAGTCCCTCTAGGACATTTCCTATGGGAAATGGAATAACCTGTAGTATAAACAAGAACAATAAAAAACTTTTTATCTTGTAAGGATCACATAAGTCGGTGATACTGTAGTGAATTCAAATTGACATGCTCTTATAATTTAAGGCGTTGAGTGACTTCATAGAAAACCCCATAAAAACATATTGTGCACACGTGATAAAAACCGTGATGGTGAGTGTAGTATAGACTCACCTAATTAGGTATCAGATATTGCCTCATCAGTTGTAGCGAAGAAAAGACACAATAAGTGGCGCTCTCGACTCCGTTCTCCAGGGAAGGTATTTAATACGGCCGGTTTCAAGGAAAGGACACCTTCCTGGATGTAGCGAAGCGGGGTAGGTCGTCCGTTTGACTCCAAATGGGAGTAGGTAAGTCGGCACGAATGATTGGAAGCCTCTCTGTCACAATGATTGGAAGCCTCTCTGTCACAAGCAGTGTGTTGAGGTGAAGGAAACTAGCGTCAGTGTCCCTAGTGTGCCTCCCGGTGGGAGTCCACTGTGCTTTCTCACCAACTTCCCGGTAATGGCCTCATACGCAACCAGGGCTCGGGGGTTATTTATGCAAGCATAACTTTGGCTATCCACTTTTGCCATTGTTACACCGCCTCTGGTGCGCCCCTCCTGATGTCCATGGATTGTGTTTATGGATATTTGTTATTAATGAGGTGGGGAGGGGCTACGTTGGCTCCAACCCTGGTGACACCCGGACTGACCGGGACCCTGTGACTTGTTAACCGCTACTCATCAGCTGGCAATGACATGATGCAGAAAATCATGACACTAACACCTGGTAATTTCCGTTTTTATATATCATGTTTTCATTACTCTAGAGACACCACTTATTGTGTCTTTTCTTCGCTACAACTGATGAGGCAATATCTGATACCTAATTAGGTGAGTCTATACTACACTCACCATCACGGTTTTTATCACGTGTGCACAATATGTTTTTATGGGGTTTTCTATGAAGTCACTCAACGCCTTAAATTATAAGAGCATGTCAATTTGAATTCACTACAGTATCACCGATTTATGTGATCCTTACAAGATAAAAGTTTTTTATTGTTCTTGTTTATACTACAGGTTATTCCATTTCCCATAGGAAATGTCCTAGAGGGACTACCAGTGGTAGGTAGCGTTGCATCTTGCCACTTATATGTAGATAGTTTGTTTTAATTCACACGGTCCTGAAGAATCGCTAATGATCACTCCTTGACAACAAATAGCGAGAAACATGTCGACCATTTGGGAGTTGAGTATAATTTTTGTTGCATAATAACAAAAAGAGTCACCCCTCCCTATTTTCTTTTAATCAGGTCGGGTCCCTCGCGGAATAAATTCCTCACAGAGGAGTCCCGTACCTGTTTTATCATCACTTTACACATCTACACTCATTCTGGCCCCACACACCCACGGCACCCATACGGCGTGGAACAGAAGATCTCCGAAAAAGAGCCCCTTTAAGGGTGCCCGTCGGGCATTGCAGCGCCGGCCCCATGAGGAGCAGGCTCAAATGATGAAGCATGACACCTAGCTTGCTGGGTGTGTGAGGGCCCTAGTTCCAACAGGAGGAATTCCCCCTATCCTCCTCTTTACCTGTAGTATTTTTAATATTCTTACCCTTTGAGTGATTAATACATCACACAGGAACTACGTACTTTCTTTTTTGGAAACTGTATGTAGGGCATGTACGTTGGACCTCCTCAAGCCCTTTTTGTCCCTCTTATTTTGATAGAGATGAAAATGCCATGTACCACCACTCGGGAGGGACATGCATGGGAAAGCACCAGAGAGCCTACATACCCATTACACCTGTAGTAAGCATGGTAAGCAGTGCATGTTGGAACCCCACAGGCTCTGACTCATAGTGCTGCGGATCAACGACATGTGTGTCCCCCACATGCACTCCCACACACACTGTAGTTGTCTTACACACACACCTTTTGCAAGAAATAGCCTTGGGCAGTGTGCGTGGAGCTCAGAATCCAGGATCTCCAGCTCCTCGCTGGTGAGTGGACCTGGACAGATCTTCAGAGTCGTCGACATGAAGGTGGACAGGTGGCAGCAGGTGTTGTTGAGGGATGCCAGGCAGCAGTCCCTGGAAGCTGTGGTAATGCCGGTCTCCCTACCACACTCATATAGCCCCCTGGGGCTGTTTCAGTGGGTCCAAGCTGCTGCAATTGGTGTACCATGTCTGCCTATTTCAAATGCACCCAATGGCCTGCTCCGAGCTGTCCCGGTACGCTTACCTCTATAGTCAAACACGCAGGATGCAACCGCGAGGGCCATTAGAGTTGGCCTCAAGGGCCTGGTCCATGGCGGGTACAGTCCGCTGGTGCCATGTGGAATCCACAGTTTAATGTGCGCGATGCATTTTCAGGTGTGGCCATGATTTGTGTGTGGGAGCATGTCCACACTAGACAGGGCCACTTCATGCTGTGTGCATAGGCATTGACGGACAGTGCTCAGCCTCCACATGTCTGTTGGCACATCATCATGTACACATGAGCTGGGATGTGCAAATGCACACATGCCATATTTCTCAATGTACATCTCCTACTTGGCACGTGCAACGTTACGTGTCACTTGTGATGTGTATTTGCATTCACACAGCTGTGTTGTCATGGAGTTGTCATTGTGTACACCTGTCAATGTGTGTTGGAGGTGTGATACGTACAGTGCTGTACATTGGGTGAACTAGGGACATCATTGACTGTCTCATATCCCGTTGTGCAACAGGACGCACTTGTTTGGGCCGCTCAGCCTGTGTACATTGTGTTGTTGGTGTGTGCCATACTCACCCAGCCTCGGAAGCTGTGTCAGGCACAGCAGCTAGGTATATTGCCGTGGTTTTGCCGCTTCCCACATATGCAGTCTGTAATCATCATCATGCCTTTCAAGCTATTATGGCCTAAATCCCCATGTGCATGCTCATAGCAATGGTTTGTGTCAGTGATCATTGCTATTGGTAAGGGGACCTGTGTAAGAGTATTGTAGCTGTGCTGTCCCTACTTGTCAGCTATTCTGTGATTCTATTGCTTTGTCAGTAATTTTAGTTTTGTGAATGTGAAAATGCCATGTGGTGTGTTGCATTGACATGTGTCCACTTCCATCTGTCCTAGGAGGAGACCAAACATACATCGCCCCTACCAATTGCTGGCAGACATGGAGGATGTGGAGGTTATACGGAAATTCCGTCTGGACCGACCCACCCTGCATCACCTATGTGCAATGTTGGAACCCCACCTTCGTCCTCGCAGGGTGTATCCTACAGCATTCACCCCCACGGCTAAGGCGATGGCTGCACTGCATTTTTTCGCAACCGGATCTTTCCAACACACGGTGGGCAGTGGAGGTGGGATGTCCCAGCCCATGTTCAGCATGGTGCTACGGGATGTCCTGTCAGCTATGATGCTCTACAGGAACCGGTACCTCCGATTCCCCAGGGCTCATGATTTGGCGGCAGTGAAGGGTGCTTTCTATGCCCTTGGACGCATCCCCCATGTTGTTGGTGCAATTGATTGCACCCATGTTGGCCTTGTTGCACCACAGGCCATGGAGCACATCTATAGGAACCGGAAACATTTCCACTCCCTGAATGTGCAAGTGGTGTGCCTGGCGGACATGATTATCACACAGGTGTGTGCGAAGTTTCCCGGATCCGCCCATGACTCGCACATCATGCGCCACAGCATCCTCCCACGAATGATGACCAATCTTCAACCGGACCGTGCATGGATTGTTGGTGAGTATGCATACTCATGTAGCGTGCTGGGTGTGATATGCTGTCTTGTATCCTGTTGGAATTGCGACGATTCTCTGTGTTTCTCACACCCAGGTGACTCTGCATATCCTAACAGGCCTTGGCTGCTGAGCCCACTACGTAATCCTAGGACACCAGCTGATGTCAGATACAATGAGGCACATGGGAGGACTAGACGTGTGGTGGAGCGGACTTTTGGACTCCTGAAGTCCAGATTCAGATGCCTGGACCGCACCGGGGGTGCACTGGCATACTCCCCACAGAAGGTGTGCCAGATAGTTGTGGCATGCTGCATGCTGCACAATCTCGCGATTCGCAGGCAGATCCCCCTGATAGTGGATGACGGTGATCAGCCAGGGCCCCCGCCTGCAGACCAAGCCGTGTCCAGTGACGAGGACAGTGGAGAGGAGGAAGCAGTGAATGAGCGTCAGCAGCTCATTGCCCGCTACTTCACTTGACGGTGAGTGACCATGTACGACGGCTGATGTTGCTGTAGTTGTGTAGGTGTATGTGTGCATTGTCACGGCGGCATATTGTTCACTGAGTGCTGTGTGGCAATGGTCCATGTCCAGGGTAGTATGCCACTGACAGTGGTTGTTGCATTGTGCCCTGTTGCTCTGTGAGATGTGTGAACATTGCTTAAACTTGATGACAAGTACTGTGTGATGAGTGTGTGACACACACATTCAATGGACTCTTGTTCTGTTTTTCACCCCTAGGTCCCTACAGCCTCTCCTGGCCTATCGACATACCACACTCCAGATGCATTTCTGATCATGGTGACTGTTGCACATCCTTAATTAAACACAGAGCAGATACAACAGAATGTGATCCAGGTGTATTTATTTCAAGCGGTGACATGTGATTGTGGGCAAGGTGATCACAAAAGTGGTGCATGCTGAAACAATGAGTTGACGGTCATGTCCGCGTGATGGTCAAGGTGTACCCATGTTGTTCTGGGTCCACAGTCCGACAGACACATGCCATTCACATGACAGTGTGGGGTAGGATAGTAGTCCAAGTGAATGCAGTAGATGGCCACCATGGCTGGCTGACTCACTGGCGTTTGGAGCATGCAAAGTCATCTCTGGACACCTGTTTCCTCTTCGGACGACCCCTTCCACATTTGAGAGGGGGGGGTTGTGTTTGTGGGCTGGTGGTGGTGGCTGAGGATTGCCCACTCGCTGTGGACGCAGGGGAACTGGATGTTGCACGACCCTGCGCCCCAGCAGGTGGTGGCGGAGGTGGTGTGGTTGGCCTTGATTGGGCCCTCACCACCACCACTAGCTGGCCCATGAGGTCGACAAGTTGGCCCATATGGGTCACGAATTGGCCCATATGGGCGTCCATGGACCTCAACACCCCAAGGACTTCCCGCGTATCGGAAGCTGACCGGGCCCATTGTCCCTGGGCCTCTTCATAGGCCCCAAGGACTCTGGCGATTTGCGGCAGGGCTTGGCTCCCAGGCTCTGATGGCGTTGGCCTGACCCTGCTCCTCCCACCTGAACTGCTGCCACCGACCTGCCCACTCACCACATTGGTCACCCGGGGCCTCGTTCTGGCTCCCAGGGTGGATGTCGACGTGCGTACCACCCCTTGCACAGGGTGAGTGGTCAGGGAGGCCCTGGTGGTGGTGGTGGTGGTTGCGGCGGTGGTGGTGGCCGCAATGACCGTGGCAGCAGGGGCCTGGGACTGGTCACCAGCCCTGGGAGATGGGTTGGTGGGTAGGAGGGGTCCTGGGGAGCGGTTGCGCCCTGCCACACCAGATGTGCCTGGTCGGGAGTGCTCGTCCGAAGAGGTGTCCAGGTCTTCCACATCCGTGAGTCCGGGTGGAGGGCTTGTGGACTGGCTGTGATGGCTGCTGTCTCCCTCTCCAGCATCATGCTGTTCATCACCTGTGGGGCGGAGACGAAAGGTTATTGTGTTGCACCTTGCAAGGTTTCTGTTAGATGTCTGACATTCACAGTTTGTGCACAGTTGTGCACTGATTTCCCAGATGCGTGTGTATGGCTCTACAATGTGTGTGCATGATCAAGGCAATGGAATAGTGTGATGGGTGCATGTGGCATGGGACGGATTTGGAATGCCAATCGGTGTGTGTTGCAGTACCCCTACATTTTGTGGCTTTGGTGGAAACGGGGTACAGCCCCATGAACGCTTTTGAGATGAAATATGGTTTTGTGGTTCAAATGAACCACTTAGAAACGCAGATGGCAAAAGGGGTACAGCCCCATGAACAATTTTGAGATGAAATATGGTTTTGGGGTTCAAATGAACCGCTTAGAAACGCAGATGGGAAAAGGAGTACATCTCCATGAACGCTTTTGATATGAAATATGTTTTTGTGGTACATACTGTGACATATGGGTGCAGAAGGGGACATGTGTTTTGGCCACACGACACTACAGACACAAAGGTGTGTGTATGTCTGACATACCCAGCATATCTGCTCACTGTTGTCATTTAGGGACATTACACTGCAAGCATTGTATGGAGTGAGTAATGGTTGTGTGCCACACAACGTATTGCAGTTGGGACAATTCCTTGGTGTGCGTGCTACCCTCAGCCATGTGCAGCAATGCAGTGCTCTTGGGGTGTTGACTATATTAGGTATGTTGTAAATCACAGTGTGACGTGCGCTTCAGACACTGCAGACACATTTTTGGTCATCGGCAGGAATCTTTGCTGAACTACTGTATAAGGGACAACTGTTTAGATGATATACCTTTCATGACACTGGGGCTGAAAGATGAGATGGATGAGATTTTGAATGTGCATTGTGTAGCTGTGTGGTTCATGGGTCCAGTGGTGTATGTGACATTACTGGGGTTCCACTGTGTTACATTGAGACAAGATAGACTTACATGGGTGATGTTGTACAATGTCAACGGAACAAGCAGACACGACTACATGGACAAGACTTCGATGGTGTTGCTGATGTGTGTGATGACTGGCACAGTGCACGCCATGTGGGTCAGTACTCCAGTGAGACTTGTGCATGCAGACGTGACTCCTTACGTGTTACTGTATTTGAGATGGCTCATGTGGGCTATGACTCTGTAATTCATGTCCGTGTGCACATTAGTCACATGATTATGACAGGGAGCAGTGCTACCTGTTCCTCTGCTACGTGACATGTCCCAAATGTTAGTCGTAGTACAGTCCTCATGCCTACAGACACCCCGCCCTGTACAGTAGTCTATCTACTTGTTGGTTTGGAGGGAGCAATGCAATGGCTACCACATGGTTATGAGAGGGAGGGGTGCTCCATCTTGCTGGTCTGTGGGAGTGGGGGCCGTGTTGTGAGTTGTGTTGATGGCTTACCACCCACAGACACCCCTCCATGTAGGGAAACATATCTACCTGTTGGGTGAAGGTGTGCACTGCAATGGCTGACACATGGGTGTGGGGAGTGCTCCATCTTGCTGCGCTGTAGGACTAGGGGCCTGGTGGGGTTGTACTTCTGCAGTCCCCCTCCGATACATGGGCTTTGTGGTAAGGCTACTTACCTGTTACTTGTTGGTTAGTGCAGCTATGGCTGACACATGTGTGTGGGTGTGGGGAGTGCTCCTCCCGGCGCATCTGGGGTACAAGGGGACCTGGTGGGAGTTGTGGTGCTGGCTGACTGTACACATGCCCCCATAGTTTTGTTTGTTGGTACCTTTGGGCTGAGTGTGTGGGAGTGTCTGTTGCATGTGTGAGAGATGTCTTGTGGATTGTGTACTGGACATGGGGGTGTTTGTCCCTCGGAGCTGTGGCATTCTGGTAGTGCATGACAGTACATAGCGGTGTGCTGGTATACATTTGTTTGTACTTACCAGCCTCCACTCCCCCTGGTATTCCGATGAGACTCTCCGGATGTAGAATGCCTCGCACCTTCTCCTCCCATGCCTTGAAGGTCTTGAATGGCGCGGGATTTCCGCCGCCAGTCCTGTCAGCCAGCTCACGATTCTTGGCCTCCTTCTTCCTGACCACGCTTTTCAGGTCGTGCCACCTCTTTGCAATTTCACCCCGGTTGCGTGGCACGTTCCCAACTGCATTTACCTGGTCTACGATCCTGATCCACATTCTGTTTCTGGTGGCTACTGGTGTCTGTTGGACTTGGTTCCCATAGATTTGTGGGTGCACCTTGATGATCTCGTCGACCATGACCGTCAACTCAGTGGCAGTGTACTTAGGCATTCTTTGTGTTGCCATAGTGTGTGGTTTGGTATTTGTGGTGCGGGTTTGGTGGGTGTGTGGTCTGTGATGTGCAGGGGATTAGTGGTGCCGGTGTTTCAGTGGTGATGGTGGTGGTGTTGTTGGTGATGAGTGTGATGTGTGCGTGCGTGTGGTGTGCTGCTTTCCTTTGTGGCTCTCTGGGTTCTCTGCTGTCGTCTTCGCTTTGTAGTAGTGCAAGGGATTGTGGTCTGTGAAGGGGCTGCTTTTGTACTTACCTATGTGGGTGTGTCATGATGGGCTGTCGTTTTCAGGTGTGTTGTGCCTGGTGCCTGGAATTTGTAGTTTTTTTGTTTTGCCAGGGGGGATGTGTTCTGTGTTTGGGTTTTTTGGCGTAGTTTGCTGTGTGGACTTGTTGGCCATGTTGTGTGTATTTCTTTGGTCCGCCAATGATTCCCGTGCACGGACGTGGCCGCCAGGCCTTCCGCCGTGTCAGTTATTCAACACTGTTGTTAACCGTGGCGGGCGGGAAATATGTGGATTTACCGCGCTCATGTCGGGGAGATCATAATTTCACGGCCGGTGTCTCGGTCGTCAGAGCGTGCGGATTTGGGTTGTCGGGCGGGATTGCATCCGTGGTGGACGGATAATCTTCTACTCTGACATGGATGGGCGGAATTTTCTGTGTTTTTGCCGCCGCGGGCGGAGGTTGCTTCGCGACATCATAATTGCTCGGTCGGTATTCCCATGGTGCAGGCGGGCGGTTTTTTCAGGCTATAGTAGATGGCAGATTTTTTACCGCTGGTTATCGTAATGGGCCCCTATATTATTAACAACGATATTTAGGATTCGATATTTTTGTACTTACCTGTTTGTAGATAGGAAGTTGATATTGTCACTCGATATTTTTACCTCGATATTGTGGCAGGTCGATATTCTTCTCCTCGATATTCTGTCAGTGATCCGTGGTGTGGGTGTTAACCAGCCCTCAGGGAGTGGCTGTGGCATGATGACAACTAGCCCAGTGATCAGCAGATCACTACAGGGAAGACCTGGGACATGTAGCTTTGTCCCCCCCCCCCTCTGAGCGTAAGCGGAGTGGACTGGCCTGGCGTATGGCAGGCCAGCGTAGGGGTGGGAACAATGAGCCAGGAGCTCTGGCCATGCTTCAGTTCTGGGCTGGACAAGGAAGTAACTGATGCTTGTGTCTCTGTTGTAGTGTCTACGCCACCCGGACCTGCTGTGTGGTCTGTGCAGGGGGTGGGGTCTCCTCGATGCAGCTGGGCTGCCCTGCTCCTGGAGGTGGGGTGCCGAAGCTGTCAATGAGAATTTGGAGGGCTTCGGTGTCGATGTTGGGGATGTCCTCATCATCATCAGTGAAGAGTTGTTGTGGCTGCTCTGCAGGAGGTGTTGATGCTCCCTCTGCAATGTGAAGGGGAGATGCAGTGTTACATTGTGTTCACATGTATGTTGACACATTGTACAAGTTCACATGCAGACTGCATGACAATGTACATTGTGACTGTTTGGGAGGAGCTGCCTATTTGATGCGGGACAGTGGACATTTCGTCAACATCACGGATATGTGTTTGTACTTGTACATTGACATCTCACATTTCCCTGCTATGCCAAATGTGCTTGGCCAGTTTCTACACACAAGCGGCACCTGTTGTGTCCTCTGTTCTGTTGTAAACGTGTTGCAGTTTGTACCACATTGTTGTCAATGCTGATGTGCTCTGAATGTCATGTGTGTGTGCTGCATTTTGGGAGAGTCGCCCCTGCAGCTCTGATTTTGCTGCCCCTTGTCCCTTTCAGGCGGTGTGCCTTTGACTTCTGTGCCCATACAGTACTGATATGTTGCAGACTTGGGTGAATTTGGGTCTTGGTGGGAGTTGGGACTCTGGGGCATGGTTTGTCCGCAGATGTGTTGTTGACGTCAGGGGTTGTTTGTGCAGGTGGATGTGTCAGAGTGTGACCTGCTCCTTTACGGATGTGGTCTACACTCATCCACCTCAGTGTGGTGGCATGCACCATGTCATGATGATCAGACTGCAGCCATCCTAATCGTCATGCAGTGTCACTTGCATTGTCAGTGTGGCTCACAGACACACCGCTTTGCTGGGTTTGGCACATGTGCATGGGTTGGTTGTGAGATTGGTGATGTGTGGGTAGGGCCCCCTCTGGGCACATAGTCGATGGGGGCCTACTTGTTGTTTCTAGGTGTGCCAAGGGGATCAGGGACATGATCCAGAGTCATTGTGGGTGTGCACTGTGCTGAACTTAATTGTGCATGTGTGCCATTGTGCCCATCTCCCCCCGTCCCCCCAGTCCCTGGTCGTTACTCACCCTGTTGCTGTTGTGTCAGGTCATGTTGAGCAGTGTCCGGTCCCCCAACTCCTGCCACCGTCTCCCCACTGATGACTGTGGACACCATTTCCTCCATCTCATCCAGCTCCTCCTGTGGCGCTGGACTCCAACCTCCAGTCTGCATTGCTGCCTTCTGGCTGTTGGCGAGTTTCTGCTTGGTCTTGCGCTTCACATCATTCCAGCGCCTCTTGAGCTCTTCCATTGTCCTCCTCAGCACTCCGACTGCATTCACCTTCTCCAGGATGGACTGCCATATTGAATTTTTTGTTGCCAATGACACAGTGGAGGTGACGAACAGTTGTTGATGGTGTTCTATCACCTCCGTGATCAGGATCTTGTTTTCCTGCGGACTGAACCGCGTCTTCCTCTTCTTCTTGTCCTTGCCCTTGCCTGTCCCCGAGGTCCCAGGCTGCTCCTCCGGGGGGCTTGTGGGTTTCTGGCCGTCGTCTGTACCTGCTCCGGCTGCCTCCATTGTGCTTCGCTGCAGTTTGGTTTTTGTTTGTGTTTGTTTTTTCCTGCTTTTGTAGTGATTTTTCCCGCCTGACGTGTGTGATTTGCAGGCCTGGCGCTGCTTTTCGCTGATTGTCTTATCGCGGTTGGGCCCATCGCAACTTTTTACGCGTTCGGGTTTGGATTTTCATCGCCGCCCCGGTAATGTTATCGCAGACATTTGACGCGTTATCGGGAGACTATCGCATGTTACCGCCGTGTTGAAAATACGACGTTAACACAGAGTTATTTTCCCACGATAGACGGCGATATGAAAACTTGCGTTTACCTATTTTGGCGATGTTTATCGCACGTTCTTGAGAATATCCCCCATGGTTGTTACAAAGGTTTTTGCCAGCCTCTAACTCTGCCTCTGTTCCTGCCCCTAAATTTCCATCGTCCTCTGTTCGCCTCATTGCTGCTTCATCCGGTTGATTCTCTAGAGCTATCTTCTGATGAGTCGTAGTCTGTTAGTTCTGTTTCTCTACCCTTAGATGGGATGTAGTCCTCTTTTATGTATGGATAGACTTTTTCTTGGAAAAGCGTTTAAGGTCTTTCCTCAGCTTTTGTATTTTGCTCTGTGTCAGATAGTCTTTTAACTCTGACATCTCTTTATTTATGTCATCCAGTTTCTTCTTAAAAACTGTAATGTGTGCCATTGATTTTAATTTTGTTTCACTGATCTGTATCTTGATGGTAAGGGCCTCAGATAATCTTGTTGCCGTTTTTATAATTAACTCCAACCAATCTCTTCTGCAGCGCCAAGAAATGGATGCCCAATCTTTCCTGAAGATCAAATCTTTCAGGAAGATATGAGGGGTATTATTGACCCACAGTCCTCTTGGTGTTGCGTTGGCATGCAGCTATTCAGTCATCATCACGCCGTGGCTAGCTGTCTTTACCTGTTCTTTTTTCAATTCTGTTAGTGAGTTCTGATCTTCCGTAAGGGCTGGAGCTTGCCGTAGATTTAGGTCTGTCAGTAAAGAAGGGTAGCTAATATCGAATTTATCTCTTCATCTGTGTATGTGAGCCCTAAATTTTCTGCCATTGTTACAGTTCTTGAAGCAAAATTGTTTTGTTTGTAAAAAACGTTAAAGAGATGTTTCACCCAGTTTAGGGGTTTGTATGGATACCGAGGAGCTCTTATTCTTGTTAATATAGTGTGACCTCAAAATGAAACTTTTATTGAGTGACTAAATTTTCCCACAGCTGCACGCTTCTCTAATGCCAATAAATACCATAAGAGGGAAGGAGAAGCATCCGGTGGCTGGGACCCCACTCAGCTTCCAGGTATATAACAACAAAAAATCAAAAGAGAGTGGGATCATGTTTTCTGGAGGGATCCCTATAGAAAAATTCTGTGGGGCCCTCAACAGCTATTTTTGGTCAATAGTATATGCTTTGCCACTGATGTATTATCATTCTTCAGCCCTATCCTCTTCAACACGTACATGCCCACGCTGGCCAAGACCGTCAGATTTCATGGACTCAACATAATCTCCTATGCTGACGACACCCAGCTCATCCTCTCGCTGTCAGAAGACCCCTCCACCACTAGAGCCAACTTCCACAGATGCATGATGAATGTCGCCGACTGGACGAAGGAAAACTGTCTCAAGCTCAACATGGACAAGACTAAAGTCCTCATCTTTAGGGACAACACCTTGCTGTGGAATGATGCATGGTGGCCTGCTACACTCGGCCCATCCCCCACCCACCCGACAGACCATGACCTCTCACTCTGCGTCATCTTAGCCATCAAGCTATCTATGAATAAAAAGTAAATGCAGTCTCATCTGCCTGCTTCCACACCGTATGAATGCTCCGCAAGATCTTCAGGTGGCTCCCAGTCAACACCAGTAGGAACGTCACGCAGGACCTCGTCACCTGCAGGATGGACTACAGGAATACACTGTACATAGGAATCAAGGCATGTCTCATGAAGAGATTAAAGACAATAGAAAACTCAGTGGCCAAACTCATCCTTGACCTCCCCAGACTAACCCACATCATACCACACCTCAAGAAGCTGCAGTGGCTCCCAATCCAGAAGAGATGCCATTTCAAGATGTTGACCCACGCGAACAAAGCCCTGCACAATGAATGACCAGCATACATCAACAAACGCATGACCTTCCACCAACTGACCAGGCACCTACGATCTGCTACCCTCTTCCTTGCAGACACCCCATGGATCCACCAAATAAACAGCGGAGGACACTCCTTCTCACACCTGGTGACCAAAGCTTGGAATGATCTTCCCCTGCAGCTTTGGAACAATTCATTGCTTCAGGAATTCAGGAAAGTACTCAATGCCTGGTTGTTCGAATGAACAAATCACCACAAAGCAGTTAGCAACTCCAGCGCCTCGAGACCCTCACAGGTGATTTGCCACGCATTATAAATCCCTGAATGATTGATTGATTGGCCAGTGATTAGTACTAAGGGAGGAACAAAAAAGCAGCCCTGCCTAGAAACGTACTTCCACTTAACCACAGAATCTGATGATTCACCCCATCTCCCCTGCCATCCACCAACATCTTGCTAAAAGGTCCTCATATAATTTCTAAAGGTAGCCCTGTCTCTATCTTCCTTCAATTCAGTATCTGTGTCTCCAATCCGAGCTCCAGGAATTCAGGCATTACACTTCCTCTGTGTGGGGAAGCGATTCAACCTCCATCTAGTGCCATACTAAATCACAGGCAATTCAAAATAGATCCCACTGGTCCCAGCAATCTTACTCACATCTCAGGGGGAATTTAGCTACCATATGTGTGCCACATATCCACTATATATACCCACAAGGAACACACACGGAATGGCAACTCAAAGGTGTGGGTGTTACATGGGAGTGGATTTTACATCAATGAGGAAAGTGCCCAACTCTCTTCTCTGGCATAAAAACAAGTCTGTTCATGACTATTAATTCATTAAAATGGGTATGCCACCATAACCACTTCATGTTCACAACCCAGGACATGGATATGAGTCCCATATCAACAAAAGAAGGCTTTATTTGTGTGTCCCTCATAGTTCAGAACAGATTTTTAATCTTCAGCGGGCCGAGGCCTACAGGCACATGCTAAATTGGCCTATGAGTTAAGGGCAGTTAAAAGTCAGGATCTCAGTTTCACAAATAGTTGGGTAACTCTGGGCAGGGCTACATGGCAGTACACCTTGCAAGGTATATTCCTGCCCCATGAGCACAGTGGGGCATGCCTTGAAATAAAGGATTCAATACAGTGCAGCATTTTGGAAATATACGTTGTTCTAGTTTTTGCTGTATTTCCAACTCTCAAAGAAGTCTCTCCAAATGTGTTTTATGTGAAAGATTTCTAAAATCAACAATATGTGTTTGCTGTTTTAGTGCTTTTGGAGCATGCATTTATATTGGAAATGTGTGTACTCAGGATACTAAGGGAACAAATATGAATGTCCATCATCTTCACTAATATTCACCTGTGGGAGAAACACAATCGACATGTCATATTTTCTAAGATGTCTAGGGAAATACATATTTTGAGCTTATGTATAGATAGTCAGTCAGAAAGAGATAAATTAGATTAATCTAATTTGTAAGGTATGTGCAAGAAAATGGGTTAATGGTTGAGAGGGACGGAAGCCCCACTCAAGCAACAACCACAATCGAAGTCAGGGTGAGCCACAAAAAGTCACTAAATTAGCCTGTGCTCAACCGCTGGTAGCTTGGCAAAAAGCAGTCAGGAGTCAATTAGAGGGAATGTGTAAAATATTTATGCAGAACACTAACAGTAATTAAGTGAAAATACAACACAAGAAAAATCCCAAACCTATTTAGAAAAATATAATGCAGTTTAATAAATAATATGATACCAGAATGTTAAACATCCAATCAGTAGACCCAGAGGTATTCACTTTTAAAGATTTTAGTGAACATAGGGCATCATTACGATGGGGGGCGGACAAAGTCCGCCCGCCACCGCAACGGCAAACGGGACCGCCGCAAGAGGTGCGGCGGTCCCGCCATGTGTATTAGGATGCCACCGCTACGGTGGCGGTGGCATCCCGCATCATTTACATTGCGGCGGGCGGTGCTGTGAGCAGCTCCCGCCGCAATGTAAATGAAGCATGTTGCGCATTGGCATGCACAACGTGACAGGCACCGCGCGGTGCCTGCCACCCTGTGCATGCCAAGGTCGCGGGGTAACGGGTACCCCCAAGTGCAGCCACCCACCCCCCCAACCACCAGGGGGCCCGCAACGGGCCCCCAAAGGCATTCTCTGCATGCCTTTCCATGGCGGAGTCTCCGCCATGGAAAGGCATGAGACCGCCATCATCGTAATATGGATGGTGGTGCCTGAAAGGCACCCCCACCATATTGCAGGCTTTTTCTGCCCGGTAGGCAATAAGGCGGATTGCCTACCGGCGGAAAACTGGCAGACTGTCTTTCCGTCCGCCTGGGTCCCCACCGCCATCGTAATATGGAGGGGGGAAATGTTAGGTGGGTGGACGGAAATGGCGGGCGGATCGCCACCGCCATACGGGCGGTGGCGATCTGCCCGCTATCATAATGACCCCTATAGTGCCTAAAAACACGAACCAGTGGAAAGTCACAAATTCAGGCCAACCGCGATGGAGAGTGGGTCGGATACAGGGACCAGGTTAGTGCCGCTGAAAAGTTACCTCCTAAGTCTGGCACGAGGGGTTCAGTATGCAGTGGGGGAGGCCATGAGGAGTAGGATGAGTGTCATGGACAGTTGTCATTGTAGTGAGAAGAGCAGGTCAGGCATCACGGACGGTCATTGCTGTACTTCACATTGGTGATCATTGTGGGCTGGTGGTCACTGTTGGCACAAAGAGCGTGTCCCACTGGAACTTCACATTGACAGTAATCAAGAGCAGCAGAGTGTTTGTATGAACAGGCCCAATGTCGGTCACAAGGAGCTGAACACTTCAGAATTGTTTCCCCTTTGACATAGGAGAAGCTCCCATTGATGCCAGTCAAGTGTTCAGGACCTTGGGTGAACCTCTTGGGAATCAGGACTCACTTCAGCAGAGGCTAGCAACAGGGCTCAGGCAGGTCCAGTTGCAGGTCTGGCAGCCCAGTTGCAGCAGGTCAGCTGGGAAGTTGCAGGGAAGCCTATGAAGCTTGTTTTGTTTCTGTAGCTCACACAGGAGGTCAGTCAACTGACCCTTGGAGTCACTCTAGCCAGGTGGGATGAAGGCAAGCAGGTCCAATCTGCCTTCTCAGACAGCTATGTAGTCCTTCAAGCAGCAGGGCAGTGCTTCTTCTATAACTTCCACAGGTCCAAATGTTTCATGATTATGCTCTGGAGGTCCAGTATTTATACCTGGTGCCAGCATTTGTGTGGCAGACTCCCTGTCCTACCCCCACATCTGGTTGTGAAAAGTTCTTTCCCTGTCAAGACTTCAAAGTGTCTGGGGCTGACAAAGGGCAGAGCAGGCCTGGTGTCAGTTCCCATTGTTTGTGCAGGAGGCAAGCCCTTTTAAGTGTAAGTGGGGCTGGGTGTAGCCCCTCCCCAGTCATCCTGCCAGGATGGCCCGTTCTATCCACACCTAAGCCCCCTTTGTTTTACTGTCTGGAAGCAATACACAACCCCCAACAGGAGATACAGGAAACTGACAGAAGACACAGATGGTTGGGACAAGGAGATGCCAACTTTCTAAAAGTGGCCTTTTCAGAACTGTGACTTAAACTCCATCTTCACCATTAAAGAGGATTTTAAATTACAATGCATTTGAGTATATACATCAAATCTTTATCTACTCCCAATCCAAAGTTAGCAATTGTTAAATGTAATAAGGCAACCCAGCGTTAGTCAATAGGCGAGATATGCCCTATAACTGTTAAAAATAACTTTAGGAGTTTATCACTTCTAGGACATGTAAAACTCAAGTACATATGTCCTACTAATGCAATGCACCCTGTCCTATGCTTTAGGGCCTCTCTTAGGAGTGGTTTGAGCAAAATAGCAGTTTACAACTGCACTACAGGCTGCAGTGGCAGCCCTGTGACATGCTTTACAGTGCTACTTTAGTAGGTGGCACAATAAGTGCTGCTGCCCACTGGTAGCACTTAATTTACAGTCCCTGGGTACATGTGTTACCAATTACTAGGGACTTACAAGAAAGTTCAAATGTACCAATCAGGTATATGCAATTGTCCCATGTTTTAGGGAGAGAGCACAAGCACTGTACCACTGGTTAGCAAGGAAAAGGTGCACAGACCTAACCATTACAGGTTCAGAAACAGAAGGCAAAAATCTGAGGGTGGCACTGTGTTAGAACTGTCATCTTTTGGGTGGTCTTCCCCTGTACTGTCTAACATTTGCCTCCATGTTTTGCTGATTCTTTTTGTTGGCCATAGGATTCTGAGCACATTACCACTGCTAACCAGTGCTAAAGTGCATGTGCTTCTCCTCTAAGCATGATGACATATGTGTATACCTAATTGGCATATTTGATGTACTGGTAAGTCCTTGTAAAGTGGTATACCATATACCCAGGGTCTGTACTTCAAATGCTACTTGTACGCTGTAGCACTGATTATGCAACCCACAGAAGTAGCCTTTCAAACCCGTCTCAGGCCTGACACTGCATTGTCTGTGTGTGCAGTTTACTGCCACTTCGACTTGGCATTTTAAAGTACTTGCCAAGCCTTAAACTCCCCTAAAGTAGGCCCTAAGAACCCTAAGGGCAGGGTGCCATGTAGGTAAAAGGTATGACATGTATTTGTATGTTTTGCATGTCCTGGTATTGACAGTCTATTTTGTTTTTCGCTACTGTGAGGCCTACCCCTCTCATAGACCCGCATTGGGAATTCCATAATACACTTTTAAGCTGTAATTCCTGATCAGAGAGGAGTAGATTTTCATGTTTCATATGGTCGGAATAGTAATGATAAATACTCCTAACTGGTGAAACTGGATTTAACATTACTGTTTTAGAAATTCCACTTTTAGAAAGTGGACATTTCTCTGTACTTACTGCTCTTTGTGCCTGACAGCCTGCATCCAATACATGTCTGGGTTGAGTGACAGCTACACTTTGTGCATTCCTTCTAGACAGCCACAAGCACAGGAAGGTGAGGCCCATCTGCATTCTGAGCAGTCATCTGCATTCAACAGCATTCTGATTGGTCTTCCCTATACAGGGAGGAATGGGATGGGCTGACACTTACACTTCAAAAGGTATTGTCCTGTCCACACACAAAGCACTGATTTACCCCTCACAGGACTGGGTTGAAAGGGATTCTTGTACTCTTTAGAAAGTTGCTTTTAAAGTCACCGGCTACATCAAAGGCACTTTGGGGTATAAGTACTGGGTCTCTGACCATTCGGAAATCAGACACTTCTGGATCTTGAACTGAACCTCTGTCAGAGGGAATGCTGTGCTGCTTAAAGGACTCAACTGGATTGCTTTTCTGGAAGGACAGCTGCTTTTATGCTTGTTTCCCTGCTTCCTGCTGCTCCCTGATGCAGCTGAAGGATAGCTGGACTCTACCTTCCCTCCAAGGGATCTCCAGGGGCTTGCTAGCGTGCCTCCTGATTTCTAAAGTCTCAGGCATACAAAAGACTTCCTGCAAATCTGCTGGTGCTGCTAGACTCGGCTTTCTGTGAGTCCTACCCTTGCCTGAGGTGCCCTCTACAAGTCCTGGGCCTCAGCAGTGGGTTATGCAGCTGCTTTCTTCAAAACCAACACATTGTTACCACTGTGTCTATCGGAACTGACGTATAGCCCTTCAACACCGACGCAGAGGCTGTTCAACGACAGCGGTTCTACAGCCTGCGCGGCCTGATGAAGACGCTCTGTGTGGCTTGACGACGACGCATTGCCTTCACTACAACGAAACTCGACAATGACGCAGTGACCCTAATGCATGGAAAGGTTCAACCCATCGAGCCCTCAGCAGTGACTCTTTGCTCCATCCAATTTACTTTCTCAGCGGACCCTGCATGGGTCCTGAATCCAGCCGGCCCTCCATCCCAGTTGGCCTGAACTTTGGATTTGTACCAGTCCCTCACATAACCTCTTGACCGCTAGTGACTTCTAAGCACTATTCTTTGCCTTCAATATTGAAAAATTCCTATCTCGACTTCTATTGATTGGATTTGTGCTGTTTTGGCGTTATTTTGCTCAGGTAAATATTCTCAATTTCTCTAAACCTTGGTTGAGTCTCTTTGGGGTGTATTTATTGTGTTAATGTGTATATATGTTGCACAAATACTTTACACATTGCCTCTTTGGATATCCTGACTGCTCTGTTCCAAGCTACCAGAGGGTGAGCACAGGTTATCCTTTAGTGGGTATCTAGCTTACCCTGACTAGAGTGTTGGTTCCTGCCTGGCCTGGGTGCAATCCTCAGCCAACCATGAATCCCATTTCTAAAACCCTGCTAAAATGGGTCAGGTCCAGCAGTAGGTAAATCATGTAGTAAAGTTTTTACTATCTACAATGTTTTCTTTCTGTTGATATAAATCACAGAGATGCTAGTCCTTGTTAAGTAACATTCTACATTAGCCTTTATAGTGCTTCATGTTTACAGGTATTAGGAAAGGTCCACTCCCTGAAAAGCATCAAATTATGCACAGTTTTAACTGTTTACAAAGGTGTTTGTGGAAGGACCCGTTTCTCAGAAAACCCTCTACACACAGGGGCATATTTACAAGCCCCTTGCACCACTTTTGCGCCGCCGTTGCGTCACGCTAGTGACGCAGCGGCGACGCAAACCATGCACCGCGTTGCGCTATATTTACAACGTGACGCATCTAGGGAGATGCGTCACGTAGTAAACCCCTGCGACACATGAAACCTGCGTCAGGTTTCATGTGGGCGTACCGGCGCAGGGGGGGGGCGTTCCGGCGCAGGTACGCCTCGGAAAAGTGACGTAGTGAAATCTACAAGATTTCACGCAGTCACTTTTCTCGACGCTGGTGCGTCAAATCCTTACGCCTGCTTGAAGCAGGCGTAAGGATTGATGCACCATGTTAGGGATAGGGAAGGTTGGAACAGTGCTGGAGTTGCGTCGCGCTTGCGACACGACTTCAGCACTGCGCCAACCTTCCGCCTGGCAGATGCGTCACGCATCTGCTTATCCTTGCGCCACGATGCGCCGCATTGTAAATGCGGCGCATCGGACCTGGCGCAAGGGTAAACTTGCGTGACGCATTTTCCCTGGCGCATCCCTGCTGATATGCAGGGATGCGCCAGGGAACGTAAATATGCCCCACAGTGTTAACCCTGTACAGTGTTGTTAGCAGAAACTCTACTGTACACAGACATCATCCTACAGATAGGTCTCATAAGAGATGCCTGTGCTTCAGTAAACTGTTGTACACACAGCATTCAGCTGTACAGAGGTGTTAGTAGAGAGTGCAGTTTCTGAACAAATTGTATTTTGCACAGGTTTCCACTTGTATAAAAGGTATTTGCTTGGGGACAGTATCTCAGTAAACCCTTCTACAAACAGCCTTTACTCTGTACAGAGTTGTTAGCAGGAAGGGCATTCTCTCACTAATCTGTAGCAGACAGGGACTTCATGTTGTGCAGAGGAACTTGTCTATCCACATCCTTCAATCTGAAGAGATATTATAGCAGACACACCAGTTCCTGAACAAATCCTATTATGAACAGTTTTCACTATTTTCAAAGGTGTTTGCAGAGGTACCAGTATGTCAGTAAAACCTTATCTACACAGTGTTCGCTCTTTATAGAGGTTTTAGGAGAGAGTCCACTCTCTGAGCAAACGCTACTAATTAGAGAAATTATGCTGTATAGAGGTTGTATTACAGAGGACAATGTGTCAGTAAATACTTGTATGAACAGGCTTCAATGTCTTGAAAGTTTTTAGCAGAAAGTCCAGATCCGGAACAAATCTATTATGGACAGATTTCAGCATTGTGGCATGTGTTTGCAGAGGGGCTTCAGTAAAGACTTCTACATACATCATTTACCCTGTGTGGGGTGTTTGTAGAGAGGTCAGTCCCTCATCACATTATACTGCATGTATACATCACCTTGTATATAGCTCAGAAAGGCCTTTGTTTCAGTAAAATATTGTATGCAGAGCCTTCAGCTTGTCTAGAGTTGTTAGTAAAGACATAATCCTTGAAGAGTTTGTATTTTGCATAACTTTTCACATGTTCAAAGGTCAAAGGTGATTTTATTTCAGTTAATAAAAACTAATATATTGTGCAGATAAAAACATTAAATCAGTGTGCTAATATGTTATGAATCAGTTTTCGACAATTTCATTTAAACACCACAGTAGTTCATTTTACACTCTGTTTGGATAAAATCACTATGGAGCCATCTTTGCATTACATTCATCAAACCTTTTGCGGTCAATAGCCGTTCTGCTTTAAGATAAAATGTTATAAAAGCTGCTATTATTTGTGGGGACTCCCCTTTCATACAGAATAGTAGAGCATGCCGACATGATCTGATACCATACGTATTAAAAATTATTTTCAATAAAATTATTCTTTCAGTTAATAAAATCGGGCAGATTAGTAATATGCGAGTTAAACTTTCTTTGTATAATTGGCAAAGTCTGCACTTTGTGCTCAGTGTTTTTGGTTGCCATTTGGGGGTATATTCTAGTATTTGGTATAAACCAAAACGTAGATGCAGTAACTTGCTTTTATAAAATGATCTGAGTAGTGTCGTAAGGTATTTCTGGGCGTGAGGCTCCCTGTAAGTGTCAATCATTATCCAAGCGTGCCTTCTTTTTCGGAACTCTTCTTTATCTTCGAATCATGACAGTCTTCTCGTTTGTTTGTTGATAACTTTTTTGATAGAATCATGCGGAAGTGCCATGTCCCATAGCTCTTTGGCTTTCAGAGTTGTTAATGCTGTGTTAAGAGCTTGGGCCCAGTTGTTCGAATTTTGATACATGTTATTTTGAATTTCATTCCGTATCAGAGCTCGCAATGTGTTTTCACCCGTTTGTGCTAGTTTTTGATTTATTAGCCCAAATTCTAATCGGATCTGAGAGGGAGATGCACTCTGAGGAAGCTGAAATAAAAGTCTAAAAACCTTGGGGCATATTAGCAAGACCCACGTTAAAGTTATCGCCGTTTTAGCGGCAGGAAACTGCCGCTAAAACGGCGATAATGGGCTTGCTAATATGCGTTATGGAATTCCAATAGAAGCCCAGGTTAGATGTCCTGCACATCTAACCTGGGCCTCTATTGAATTCTATAACGCATATTAGCAAGCCCATTATCGCCGTTTAGCGGCAGTTTCCTGCCGCTAAAACGGCGATAATTTTAACGTGGGTCTTGCTAATATACCCCCTTATTTTGTGCTGAATTAAGAAAAGTCCTGAGCTTGCTCGGAAAAGCTTCAGTGCAATAACAGAGAATTGGAATGAACTTGGCTTATTTTGCAGCTAGTAGTGGCTAAAATTTCGGGCTTTGTCATTTCCGATGTATTTGCTGGAAAGCTGAGATTAGGGAAGCGATTCTTGGTTTCAATGCACTCTGGTGTAAATTGTGTGACTGCCGATTATGTAACCAAACGCCGAGGTATTTGTATGACGTACCTCAGATAATTGGTTTTCCCCCAGTGACCAGCTGCCTTTCTTATTTATTTTTCTGCCAAAAATCACTACCTGTGTTTTTGTGAAGTTAATAGCCATTTCATTCTCGATACAATAGATGTTTAATTGGTTGAGAAGCCTCTGTAGGCCTATCCCAGTTAAATTCATATGGATAAGATCATCCACGTATTGTAGTGATGCTACTTTCCTGGTTGCCAGTCTTGGTGGATGAGAATTAGATGTTTCCAAATAAACACTAAGGGGCATATTTACGTTCCCTGGCGCATCCCTGCATATCAGCAGGGATGCGCCAGGGAAAATGCGTCACGCAAGTTTACCCTTGCGCCACGTCCGATGCGCCGCATTTACAATGCGGCGCATCGTGGCGCAAGGATAAGCAGATGCGTGACGCATCTGCCGGCGGAAGGTTGGCGCAGTGCTGAAGTTGTGTCGCAAGCGCGACGCAACGCCCCCCCTGCGCCGGTACGCCCACATGAAACCTGACGCAGGTTTCATGTGGCGCAGGGGTTTACTACGTGACGCATCTCCCTAGATGCATCACGTTGTAAATATAGCGCAACGCGGTGCATGGTTTGCGTCGCCGCTGCGTCACATGCGTGACGCAACGGCGTCGCAAAAGTGGCGCAAGGGGCTTGTAAATATGCCCCTAAGATCCTCCCGAAACAGATTAAAAAGTACAGGCTCAAAGACACAGCCTTGCTTCAGGCCTCTATTTATTGCTATTTTTTCTGTCAAGTTGGTGTTTTGACCAAGTTTAACCTGGGTCCAATTATTGGTATACAAAAGTTGAATTGTGCGTAATAATTTTGAGGGGATTTCCCAATTGCACAGCTTTTTCTATAATAGATTGCAGTTAACATGGTCAAAAGCTTTTGAGGAATCCACAAAACATGTATATAGTAGTAGTTTCTTTGACACACATTTGTCAAGAATCATATTGAGAGCTACCAGATTGTCTAAAGTGCTGGCTTTTGTTATGAACCCTGTCTGATTATATGGGATTTAATTATTCATGTCAGCCCATTCTTCGAGTTCTGTCAAAGGAGTCCTGCAAATATTTTGGAATCGGTGTCCGGAGAAGCATAAGGGTCCTTCTTGTAGATTGGCTGTAGAATTGAGCCATGCCAAGTGTACAGGATAGTTTCTGTGGCTAAGCAAAAGTTAAATAAGATTTGGAAGCGATTACTCTAGAATTCCCGGTCTTCTTTTTATATAACCCCTGGAAGGCCATTTGGACCGGGCGCACAGTTCCCCCTGCTTTTCTCAATTCTTTTTGTGATTTCGCTTTGTGTGAAGGATAACGTTAATTCATGTAAAATGTTAGGGGCTCATTACGATGCCGGACGGAAGGCCATCCGTAGTGTTGGCGGGGGCGGAAAACGTCTTTTTCCCCGCCCCTGATGCGTACATTGGGACCACCATATTACAATGGGCCTACATAGGCCATTCTCCGTCCGACGCGGTTTTACCGGCTTCGCACGTTTTCTCGGTACGCAAGGGTGGCGGACGGAGCCTATAGAGCAAGACCGGCTTGCGGAATCACATTAACAAACAGCCCTTCCCACCGCGGCTCAAAAACCAACACATCGCGGATGGCGGAAGCACAACTACGGAAAGGAAAAGCCGACCCAGATCACATCCAGACCAGCTGAGCCACCATGGATCCAGCGCTACAGGCCTTTCCGCTGCTCTACCTGGTGCACCTCCGGCAGATAAGACGCCGCCGCGCCCTACAGCAGAGGTATGTCCAAAACACCTCCACGCATGCAACCCCTGTACAACTACAACTCCCAGCAAGCGTGCAGGCCGGGCCGGCCCCACGATGTATGTGGCAACCTGCCAACTGCAATGTGCGAGGCCCACCCAATTCACATGAGTGACACCCTCATTTCCCCTGAAGGCAAGTGGGGCCAATGCCGTGCCCCGCCGATGCAGAGCGCGCACCCCGCGACATTCAAAAATGTAATCCGCTGGCGGCTCCCATTGGCAGATGGTGCATTCGCATAGGCGGTGCCACACCGAGTCGGCCAGGAAGCGCCGTCCGCAATCCTGCATCACTCAATTGGGGTCAATGCGTGTTTATGCTGTGGACGCCAGCTACTGCGCCTGTAAACACATCATGCATTTGCATTCTCGCCATGCGAATTGCATCACACACCCCAAAACATCAGCCGAAAGTGATGTGTGCACCCAGTGAAGGCATCATAGAGTGTGAACTTTGATTCAAGTCTGCACACACATGGCTTGTCCAAGAAAAGGAGAGTGAAATTACATTCTTTGTCATGCCTTGTGGCTAGCATGGCCCTAAATGAGTCAAGGAGTCCAAAAGACCAAAGGGCTCTCGCACTGTACCAATGTAGTGCAATGAAACTAACGACCTGTTAACACTGCCTGTATACCTCTTGCTATGTGCTTAGCGAATCCTTGGCCATGGGCCGTCTTCTGAAGGGCCAGTGATGTAGGCTGACAAATCGAGGTGTCCATTTTCTGCAACTCAGACACACTCGTAATCCCTAGTACTTACAACACATGTACTGGTGTGGCATGCAGTGTGCCTAGCTGCCATTGCCTGTAAATGTCTCACACACGTCATAGGAGTGCACATGTGTAGCAAAAAATAATCGCCTGGATGACATCATCTGTCATTCACAGCCACTTGTGCATGTATACACAATCCATGTATTTACACAAAGAACTATGCACAGGACTAGAGGACTTGGGCAGGCCGGGACCGAGTCATCCGACCACCTGAGCACCCTGAAGCACTGGACCTAATAGCCATAGTGCCTCACTAGCTCAATCACTCACGGTCAGTGATACAAGCGCACAGACACCCCAGGACACAACACTCTCAGATCTTACAGGAATAGCGTTAACAAGACACACCCTGTCACCCTGACTCTTATACTTGTCCACAATGGGTTCATTTGAAGACAAGAAACATTTCAGAAGTTTTATTTCAACTACTGTGTAAGAACATGCAGTATACGGCACCAAAGTATTTGAGAAATGCATTTTGCACAAAAACATTTAGCAGAGTAACATGTTCACATATCATTAAGAAAGATGGTATATCAATAAGCACTCTGGATGAAGACCCACAAACCCATCCCCCTCCCCTGCTGGAAGAACCTGTATCAAACTAAACTATGGGCTTTGTCAGCAGAACACACTCTTCAGCCCATAGATGGTCAATTGTACATCACATGTGCCGTGTCGCTCTTCTCTCTGGATAGTCCCCTCCCCAAGTGTGGTGCACCTAGCCCGCTGCCCCATAACATCTAAGAGGCACCCGAGGTCACTCGCAGCTGCGAGACTCTGTTGAGTCGTGGTGATAGGGCCTGACCAGAACAGAATGACAAGGGACATTGTTGTTCGACCACAGACAGAATGTGCAGACAGTACTCCAGGAGCGCGGAGAGATCAAGCTCTGCGGACAGTTCCCTTGTGACAGACATGAACAAAGCTACTTGCAAGACTTCAAAGTCAGGGATTTACAAGTGCGTCAGCTGCACGATGGAAGCCTGTCTCATAATATGCGGCAATCACCCCGACGGACATATGACAGCCTCCCCTTCCTCAGTTCTGTGGTACCAAGCGAAACAGACCGCAGAGGTCAGCAAAGTCAAAGCTAATGCAGACAGGGCCAAAGTCAGAGATGGCTGAGAACCTTTGTCAGAAGGATGCGAGAAATGTTGAGACAACATTGAATCAGTTGCCAACAGTTCCGGATGCTGGTAAGTAGTTACGGATCCAAGAAGGCACATGCAGCTTCGAAGGTAACCAGTTCCAAAAGACGATCCAAATCAGCTTCAGCAAAAAGGACTGCCATCCAATCCAGTAGCATGAAGGAACAGATGTGCTCCTCGCACCACGAGGATGAAAGGAGCATTTCATGGCAAGCTGGAAGTGGCTCGATGTAGGCATGGCACAGGAGCCTTTGCGCAAATGCACAAGTGCAGCTGGCAGCCCGTCTGATACGTTGAAAGGCATCCCATAAACGGCTATCCCCGGAACAGTCCTGGTCGTGGGCCAACAAAGGACTCACCCACAGGTCATAATCCAGATCAGCAAGAGAAGTGTTGGAAAGGCAGAGATCCATGGCCCATTGAAAGGGGCATCGGCGACAGTAGAACACAGGTGAAATAGGCATAGCAGAAGGTCAGCCTATAACTGATGCGGAGCACAGCCAATGGTATACATCCAAAGACGAGCTGCATCCATTCAAGGTACAGTTGCAACTGATCGGGGTTGGCCTGGACCACAGGACGGGCTGCCATTGCGTGAGAGGAGCTGGAAAACCAGCAATCTGCAGTACTGGCAAAGGGTTGATGTGAAACCACCAAATGCAGTTGGTAAATATGAGGAGTGACACCCGGTAGGGCTCCATTAATAGTGTGCAACGAAGTGACAAGGCCAGAGCCTACAATTAGAAAAAATTTGCAAAGGTCTTCAGTATCAGACGCTATTGATATTTGGTGTGTCAGTAGCCCAGAAACAAGTGGGAGAGTCGTGTCTCGCATACAGTGAATCGCGCGGGGCGGTCAAGGCACCTGGGAATCGAAGGTCTCACGGCCTGATGGGAGAGCGACTACTTGTTGAAACAAAAGCCCACTGAGCCTGCATCACTAATTGAAGTCTGCTTTCCTTGTGGGAATGTGAGGCCACAACTAACTATCTACAAGCACATATGGGGGAGTAAAGAGAACATTGCTACAGCAGGGAACACGTAGTGCAAGTGTTCCTATTTACGGGACGCCTTCCCGTAAACCGCAGCAGTTGTGGTCATTCAGGATTAGATAACTTCCGTTGAGAAGATTTGGCGTGGGTATGTCGTCAGTGACTGTTGTCCATGTGGGAACAAATGCAAATAGCCTGGACATGACCCCTGAAAAGCCCCGTGTAACTGTACTTGAGTTTGTGAACGCGACAATGTCACCTTTGGCCACATGACAGGATGTGTTTTGATGCTGGCTCTTGTGGGATTCATTGATCAGCGCTGTGTGTGTTGTAACAACCTACGTCATATCCATATTGATGTTATTAGGGGGATGGGAGCACACTACTTCACCTCCCAGCACAGTTCACCCCTTGGCATTCTGGTAAATGCAATTCGGTAAAAATGCTGACTTGCAATGTAGCTTTGAGTGTTTCACCTGAGTTGGGCAGTGAGAGGTACAGAGACATTAGTGTATTGTGGCAGCTTTCTCAGCAGACACCGATCTCAATGGTATAATTTTGTACAACACATGTGTCTAGGGATTGACAGCACTAACCTGCATCCAGCCGTGGTGACTCACTGCCACGGAAAAAGAAGTAAGCATTGCAACTGCAGTGCATTTGACAGGATGCTGAGGGGTAAACTGTGCTGGGAGGTGAAGTTGTGTGCTCCCATCCCCCTTCTGTCCATGTTGATGGTGTTGGCCTGTGTTAACTGTTATGCATCTTGTACAGTGTTGCCTAGTGCAGTGCTTTTCTTGTACTGCCATCATATGTCAAATCACTGTCTTTTTCTTGTGTGGTTCCAGGTTCCTCTACTCTCTCAATGGATTGTCGCATTTACGTCTCATGATGCATTGCAATGTGAGTTAACATGCTACTTACTATAATAAAAATTCCTCTTGACACAAAGGCATACAGGTGTGATTTGTGTTTATTTGTAAATGAGTGACAGGTGAGAGTTGAAGTTGAAAGTGATGGTACATGGATGGTTCAGGTAGAACACACAATGGTGGGATTCCACAGTCCAACAGGACACTCCCATCCTTGTGGCAATGTGGGATCGGATTTACAACTAAGTCAATATTCGGTGTGACACTGGTGCCATCAACGCTGGCTCCGAGAACTGGTACGGCACGGTGCTTTGCCACGTGATCCTCCCTGGGAGTTTTTCGGATGCCCCCTCAGCCGTTTGGCCGGGGGGGACCTGCTGCATGCTCGGAGGTGTCTGAGGATTCGCTGTGATGTGACTCACCCCTCCCTGTGGACGCTGCTGTGGTGTTGTGACTATCATCCGGCTGGCCACGGGGGGTGGGCAGCTATTTGTGCTGCATGCATGTCCCTCAGGACACCCACAAGCTGGCCCATGTACTCTGCAATTTGTCCCAAACGAGTGTCCATGGACCTCTGCAGCAGGCGGAATTGACGCAGTTCGTCAAGGACCTGGCCCATCTGTCCCTGGTTCTGCTGGTATGCCCCAAGGACAGTTTGCACGGTGGCCTGGGCCTCAGTCTCATTGTCCTCCTGTGACTGTTCCCCAGTTGGCCTACCACCTGCCCTGCTGCCACGGACCTGTGGCAGCGCCTGGCGCTGCCACCGCACACTGTCCCTAGCATCCTGGGGCTGCCTGGTGGTATTGGCTACAACTGGCACAGGGACAGTGTTGGAGGCAGCGGTGGTGATGGTGGAGGTGGCTGCCATACAGGTCGGTGCTGCAGGGGTCAGCGTTGTTGTTGCAGCTGTTGTGGGAGTGGTGGTGGTAGTGGTGGTGTTGGGGACAGTGAGGGCCAGAGACTGAGCTTGGCCGGGCACGCCGGAGGGGCCAGGTCGGACCTCCTCACCCGTAAAAACCAGGGAGTCTGCATCCGAGGGTTCTGCTTCTTGGGTGGGAGACTGGCTGGGCTCATCCATGGCACGGTCGCCTGCTGTCGCTGGCGAGTCACCTGTTGAAAAGAGGTTGGATTGTCAGCATGTTCAGTACACGGCACAACTTTGATGTTCATGTTTGACACATTTCGATTGAGACGACATGACTTTTCATCTTGGCATTACTTGTCATTCCTAACAGTTTATCAGTAGTGGGACATGATGTGGAGGTAAATACATTGCTCGTCAGCGATGTGACATGGCTGTAGAAACAATTTCATATGTACAGATATTGTATTTCCAAGTACATGTCCTCTGGTAGCAACTTGATGCTCATCCACTTCTGTTCATGCTAGGATATTTGTGACTTTGCTATGACTGTTTGTCTACTATGCCGCAACTTCCTGATTTCTGTTGTGCTTTTTGTACTGTCTTCGTGTGTTTTGTGATGTTTGACTGAGTCTACATGCATGTGTGGTGTTGATGTGAGCCTTTATGCTTTGAGATAATGGTACTTGCACATTGTGTTTTGACCACTGCGTTCCTGGGTTTTGCTTTGCAGTTACATGTGACTTCATCAATGACACTGTGATTCAGGTGAACTGTCAGTGGTATTTTCTGTGTGTGCACTGGCTACAACTTATGCAGCTTGACTGAGTTGGCTCACAAGTGCGGGATGTGGTGGTCAGATAGCTCCCTGCTGTTTGGGAGGGAAGACAGAGGGCCTTGTGGGAGTTGTGGTCTTGCTGTCAGGTCCCAACAACCCCCTCCCCAGTAAGATGGCTACCTACCTGTGAGGTGAAGCAGAGGGGGGAAAATGCTAGCCTTATGAGACATGCATGTTGACAGCGTGCATTCTACATGAGTTTGATTTTGTCTGGCAATTGAGGCTCACTTGTTGTGCACAACGATACATTACAGTGGGATGTGATCGTTTTGTTTGTACTTACCAGCCTCCACTCCCCCCTCGATTCCTGTGAGACTCTCAGGATGCAGTATGGCAAGCACCTTCTCCTCCCATTCAGTGAAGGTTAGTGGTGGTATGGGAGGGCCGCCACCAGTTCTTTGGGCCGCCTCGTGGTTCCTCTGGTGCGATGCTGGACCCGGGCCTTGAGGTCGACCCACCGCCTTTTGATGTCATGCAGTGTGCGTAGGGTGGTCCCTACAGCATTGACTTTGTTGAAGATCCTTGTCCACATCTGGTTTTTGCGCGCAAGTGGGGTGTGTTGGACCAGGCTCCCATACAAATGTGGTTCTACCCTTATTATCTCGTCTACCATCACTTTCAACTCAGTGTCGGTGAATTTGGGCATTTTCTGTTTGGCCATGGTGCAAAGGTAAGACAAGTGCAGGGTGGAGGGGGTGGTGGATTTATGTGAAGTGGGTCAGGTGTGTGGGTGGGAAGTGGTGTTTTGTGGAGATGGGTGTATGTGATGTTGTGCTGTGTGCGTAAATGGTGTCCTGTCTTTCTGTCAGCTTCTGGTGTGCAAAGGATGCTGGTCCAGGAAGGGGTTGGTTTTATGCTGTTGTATGTGGGTGTGTCCAAATGAGTGATGTCCTCCAGGTGTTTCTTCCATGCTGGGCATTCCTTACATTGCCAATGGACATTTGGGGTGTATCATTGTGGCGTGTGTGATGTGATTTAGGGCGGCGTCGATTGCAGGCATACTTTGTGCATCGCTGCTCAGTTTGTTACTTCCGCCATTCATTTGGTCTATGCGCGAGCAAGGGAATCGGAACGCAATGCTCCGTCCTCCAGCTCCGCGGTTTCATCGTAATTGGCCATGCGGTCATTCCGCGGCAGGAGCGGCCTTTTCAGTCTATTAAACTGCTTTCCCTGTCCGCCGCGGTCTGATTTGCAACTTTTCCGGGCATGGCGAACGGTCATTTGTGAGTTCCGTCCGCCGTGGTGGGATTTTCCGTGCATTGCATCGTAATTTGACCGACGGAGATGCCGAGGGTCATGCGGGTAGATTTTTGCCGCAAGCACGGAGGACGGAAGCCTTTTCCGTCCGTCATCGCAATGAGCCCCTTAGTTGTGATTAATGACCGATCATCTTATATGAAGCATAAATATGAAGCTGCTATGTGAGCCTTCCAAGCTTCTTCTGTGATGTTATTTCCCACTGACCCCACTTTTGACATGTTGGTGTGTACATAGAGACAAATCTCTCAGAAACCCTTCCACACACAGCCTTCACCCTTTTCAGAACTTTCAGCAGAGAGGCCAGTCTCTTAGCAAACTATACTACACAGAGACATCATGTTGTAAAGAGGTTCCGTTATAGAGGGCTGTGTGTCAGCAAAGTCTTCCCTTCTTATCTTTCAATCTGTGGAGAGACTTTAGTAAACAGTTCAGTTCCTGAACAAGTTCTATTATGGAGAGCTACTGTACTAATATACTAATGTGATAGATGATTCCACTGTGGGGTGTGTGTGTGAGTGTGTGTGCCTAAATGTCTCAGCAAAATATAAATATTAAGTAGTAACAGATCCTGATTCAGGGAACAATTATTTTTTAATTTCAAATGATTTTATTATTAGGTATTTTCAATAGAAAAACACAAAGGAACGGTATACTGTGTACAAAGGTATAAAATTGACGTGATACATCAGCTGGGTAGAAACGTAACAGCTTCCGCAGTACGATGAACAGGAAGTATTTTCACAAGCGGTATACGGGAAGCGTGGATTACAATGTACTGGATGATACAAGATACTGTACACTAATGAATAATCTTCGAATAGTCTATGAAATAAAGAGAAGAAAGAAATAAGAGATAAGAGACAAAAAGAAAATAATAATAAAACGGCCTACCCATGCTTATGTTGGGTATTGTGTCAAAGTTTGTGTCTTGGCAAAAGAGTCCTATGGAGGTAGAATTTTCTAGGTTCAGTACATCTGAGGTTCCGTAATGTGTTTTACCCATCCTTAACCATTGTTTATGGTTAGGAGGACATGCGAAAGGGAAGTATCCTATGAAAAGTAACTGCAAAATAATCACGGTGGCTTGTGTGTGGTGAAGTATACATCTAGTCTGTCCCACATGTGTCTGGTAGAGGGTTTCCAGGGAGAGTTTTGGAGAGCAATATTGTCTGCGCCCCAGAGGTGTGTAATCCAATTCATTCAGCATTTGAATGATGCCTTGTGCGTGTTCTTCCAATTATTCAGGACCATTTTTATTGCGGATGTGAATAGGAGGTCCAAGAGGGCCTTGTCTGTATTGTTTAATGTATCAGCATCAAGAAAGCCAGTTGTTAAAGTGGAGAGTTTTTTTTAATTGGCAATTGAATAGTTTTGATAGAAAAGCAAATATGTTGTCCCAAAATGCTGAAACAGCTTTGCAGTGTAAGATAAGGTGAGCTAAATCGCCTGTCTCTTCCTTACAGTTCCAGCAGATAGGATCATCGCGGAGATGTTGTGAGTGTAGTCGAGCAGGTGTCCAGAAGGCTTTATGAAAGAGCCATAATTTTGTTTGGAATAAGACCAGGGATATTTTATTACGGGTAGTCGTGCTCCATATTTGAGGCAATTTAGTCTCGGGTAGAGGATTAGAGGAATTTGGCTCCCAGAAAGTAATAAGGTTTTTATTGAGAGTCGAGTTTTTAGGGCGGAGTAGTTTGCATATAAGTGATACTTGGTGGCCTAGCTTGTTGATCTTTGTTACAAAGTTTGGTAGGGATGGAGGTGAGTTATGTAGTTTGGCTTTTGATAATGCTGCCCTGACCTTTAGGAAAATGTAAATATCCATATTGTCTAAATTATAATTAGATTGGAGTTCCTTAAAGGTAATTGGGTATGAGGAGCTTTCTAGCTGTTGGGGGAAGAAGATCCCTTCGTTAATCCAAGCATCATAGTGTAACGTTTTGCCCTTGTATAGAATGTTACGGTTGTTCCATATGGATTCCATCTTGAAGTGCTTTATGCTTGAGTTGAGTTTCTTATCTAATTTTAGCAAAGCTGCTTTTGTATTTTTAAAAATAGACTTTGATCTAAGTAGATTTGCATGGCTAGAGGTGAGCAGGGCAAGAGGGTTAAGGTTATTAAGGATAGATTTTTCGATTTCTAGCCATACTGGAGTATAATTGATGGGAGGCGAGAGCCAATAGGAGCCCTGTTTTGCTAGGAAGGCTATTTGGTATGCTTTAAAATCGGCTAGATTAACTCCTCCTAGGGATTTGTCCAGTCTTAGGGGCTCATTACGATGACGGATGGAAAAGCCCTCCGACCGCCATGGTATCGGGAAGAATCCCCCGCATGACCCGCTGCATTTCCGTCGGACAAATTACGATGCAATGTACGCAGAATCAGACCGCGGTAGAAGGATGCCACAAAAGACCGTCCACCACGTTCGGAAAAGCTGCAAATCCGACCGTGGCAGACAGGGAAAGCTGTGCAAAGGCTTGAAAAGGCCGCTCCTGCCGCGGCATGACCGTACGGCCAAATACAATGAGAATGCGGAGCTGGCGGACCCAGCACTGCGACCGACAGCCGCGCACGCACATAGGCCAAATGAATGGCGGACGGAACCAACTTCACAACAATGCCTGAAGTGTGCCTGTACCCCCTGCCGCCCACAATCACAACACACATGCCACAATGATACACCCCAACTTGCTCCTGGTAGGTAAAGCCATGCGCAGCATGGAAGAGACACCTGGAGGTCATCACTCATGTGGACACACCCACATACCACAGTAGAAAACCAACCCCTACCTGGACCAGCAGCCTTTGCACACCACAAGCAGAGACAGAAAGACAGGACACCATTGACTCACACTGCACAACATCACACCCACCTGTCTCCACACAACACCATTTCCACCCACACACCTCACACACTACATATATCTCCAACATCACCTTGCACCCTGCACCCCTCATTCATTTGCACCATGCCCCCCAAGAAAATGCCCAACTTCACCGACTCAGAGTTGAAAGTGATGGTAGACGAGACAATCAGGGCAGAACCACATTTGTACGGGCACCTGGTCCAACACACCCCACCTGCACCCAAGAATCAGATGCAGGCAAGGATCCACAGCAAAGTCAATGCCGTAGAGACTACCCTACGCACTGTGCGTGACATCAGGAAGCGGTGGTGTGACCCTAAGGGCCGGCTCAAGCTACATGCCCAGAAGAACCACGCGGCGGCACAGAAAACTGGTGGCGGCCCTCCCATTCCACCACTAACCTTCACTGAGTGGGAGGAGAAGGTGCCTGCCATAATGCATCCAGAGAGTCTCACAGGATTCAAGGAGGGACTGGAGGCTGGTAAGTACTAACAAAATGATCACATCACACTGCAATGTACCTTTGTGCACAACAAGTGAGCTCCAATCACCCGCCCACATCTAACTCATGTGGAATGCACGCTTACAATATGAATGGATCACAAGGACAGCATCTCCTTAATCAGCTCAACCTCACAGGTAGGTGGTCAGTTCATGCACCCTGGCCTCCCTCCCAAACAGAATGGCTCACCCTCCCCACCCCACAGCCATGTGGCAGCTAACTCAGTCGACAGTGCCTTCCAACTGGTAGCTAGCCATCTTACTGGGGAGTGGTCATTGAAACCTGACAGCAAAACCACAACTCCCACAAGGCCCTCTGTCTCCCCTCACAAACAGCATGGAGCCAAATGTGCCCCACATCCCGCACTTCGTAGCCAACTCTGGAAACCCCCATCAGTTACTAGGCCATGCACATACAGAGAAATCCATCCAGAGGCCACATGAGTCACAGTGTCATTGATGAAGGAACATGCAACTGAAAAGCAGAATACAAGAACTCAACCACAAAATGCCAATGTGCAAGTCCCATTGCCTCAAAGCAGAAAAACTCGGGTCAACACAACACATGCATGGAAACTCTGTCAAACCTCACAAAACCACAGGAGGCAAGCACAAAAAGCACAACACATAGCATGAAGTGGCGGCAGAGTAGTCAGATACACATCGAAAAGACACTAATGTCCAAGCATTAACTGAATCGGATGAGCAACAAGTCAGTACCAGAGGACATGTCCTCGGAAATACAACATCGGTACATATGAAATTGGCCCTTTAGCCATGTCACATCGCTAACGAGCAATGTAGGTACCCAGGGCTTTAAGTGGGATGAAAAAACTGGGGGGGTCTCTCAAAGGAGCCTGGCCAATGTAATTAAGGGTGTGGCCCAAAAACCTCAGACATTAATCTGGTCTTAGCATATTGGGCTACCAGACTGGCATTTTCCTGTCACTGCCATTGCACCCAGATACATGAGACAACAAGGAACATGATACCTACTACAACTCCGGACTACTGGCCTTGGCAATGTTTGTCAGTTGCATAAGATAAGGAAGCAGCAACTATGGCTTGCATCTAACATTGGAAAATCTTCCACTCAAAACCCTGATGACACCACGACGATGTTGCTGCACATGAGTCTCCAAAGAGTGATTACCAGAGACAAAATGAATCCACAAAGGATTTCACTTCCCCACAACGCTCACCTGGCATGACGTCATGCCGCAACTACTCCACCAGTGAGAAGTGAGGAGTGTGACCATGCGCACATCGGTGTGCCTGCTGGATATGCATTCCAGCAGAAAGAATGGACCGCCTGTGGCAGGGCACAAAGCAGAGCACGAAAGAGACCCGTACCGGGGCCCCTTAAACAAATTATGCTGCACAGCACCGTTGCGACCCGGCCCACTTAAAGCCCTGTATGTACCTCAACATCATGTGCGACTGATGACATACTGACATGAATGCCCAGTAATGCCAAGGTAGAAGTCATGTCAACTCAAATCAAATGTGCCAAACATGAACATCAAAGTTGTGCTGTGTGCCGAACATGCTGACAATATCACCTCATTCCAACAGGTGACTCGCTAGCAACATCAGGCGACCGTGCCATGGACTAGCCCAGCCACCCCCTCGGAAGGTGAACCCTCGGATGCAGAGTCCCTGGTCTGGTCATGTGGGGAGGACCTACATGGCCCCTCCGGCGTGCCCAGGGCATGCCATGCTCTGTCCCTCACTGACACCCCCACCCCCACACCGACTACCACAACAGCCGCACCGCCTACCCTGACCCCTGCAGCAATGACCTGTATGGCAGCCACCTCCAACACCATCAACGCTGCCCCCAACACTGTCCCTTTGCCAGCAGTTGCGAACAACACCAGGCACACCCGGGATGCTGGGGACGGTGTGCGGCGGCTGCTCCAGGCAACGCCACATGTCCGTGGTGTCAGGGCAGGTGGCAGGTGGGAGAACAATGAGACAGAGGCCCTGGACACCATGCCAACTGTCCTTGGTACATACCAGCAGAACCAGGGACAGATGGGCCATGGCCTTGAACTGGGTGTACTCCGCCTGCTGCAGAGGTCCATGGACACTCGCTTGGGACAAAGTGCTGAGTACATGGGCCAGCTTGTTGGTGTCCTGAGGGTCATGCATGCATCCCAAATAGCTGGCCACCCTTCCCCCGTGGCTAGCCGGATTATAGTCACACCACCGCAGCAGCGGCCACAGGGAGGGGTGAGTCACACCACAGCGAATCCTCAGACACCTCTGACGCCCCTGGCTAATGGCTGAGGGGGCGTCCCAAAAAGACCCATTGACGATCACGTGGAACAGCACCGTGCCGTACCAGTTCTCGGAGCAACCGCTGATGTCACCAGTGTAACATCGCACATTGACTTGTTGTAAATCAGAACCAACATTGCCACAAGGATGGGAGTGTAATGTTTTACTGTTGGACTGTACCATTGTGTGTCCTACACTAACGATCCGTGTACCATCACTTTCAGATTCACCTTTTACCTGTCACACATTGGCAAGGGAACACAACTCACAACAGTATGCCTTGGTGCCAAGAGCATTTTCATCACAGTAAGTAGCATGTCAACTCACATTGCAATGTATCCTAATATGTAAAAGCGAAAATCCATTGAAAGAGTGGAGGAACCTGCAAAGACACAAGGAAATAACAGTGCGTCGACATATTCTGGAATAACCGCAAAAGCACACCACTAGGCAACACTGTACAATATGCCTTCCAGAGAACAGAGGCCAACACCATCAACATGGACAGCAGGGGGACGGGAGCACACAACTGCACCTCCCAACACCGTTTAGCCCTTAGCATCCTGGTAAATGCAGTTCTGCTGAAATGCTCGCTTGTGTCACCGTTGTCGTGTGTCAACAAGGTTGGTGCAGGTCAGTGCTGTGATTCCCTGGACACATGTGTGTCGCGTTAATCTCCCACATCAGTAGGGGTAAGATACATTGTGATCGGTTTCTGCTGAGGAAGCTGCCACAATCTACTCGGGTCTCTGTATCTCTCCCTGCCCGACTCAGGGGAAACACCTCAGTCCCATGAGAAGTAAGCATCATGACTGAACTGCATTTACCAGAATGCTAAGGGATGAACTGTGCTGGGAGGTGAAGCAGTGCGCTCCCATCCCCCTAAGAACATCAACAAGGACATGACGGAAGTTTTCACAGATCACATAGCGCAGACCAATGAAATCCTTAGCAGTGTGCCCACAGGAGCCAGCATCACACCACATCCTGTCATGTGGACGATGTGGACATTGTCGCATTAACACACTCAAGTACTGTTGCACAGGGATTTTCTGAATATACGTGCGATTTATGCATGTTCAACCACATGAATACCAGTCCCTGACAACATGCACATGCCAAATCTGGTTTCAAAACGCACTTCGCTGTTCCTGCATGAGCACAACAGCTGCGTGCACAGGCCAGGCATCACGTATATAGGATCTGTTGCACGACGTCTCCTTTTTGTGGCAATGTTCAGCTAACTACCCCATGAGTGATTGTGGATAATCATTTGTGGCCTCACATTCACACAGCGAAAGCATACTTCAATAAGTGTGCATGCACAATGGGCCTCTGTTTAGACAAGTAGTTGCTCCCACACCAGACTGGAGACCTTCGAATTCCAGGTGTCTTGACCATCCCGCGCTATTCAGTCACTGCTGAACATGGCTCTCCCACTATTTTCGCGGTGAACTGACACACAAATTATTGATAGCGTCTGACGCCGAAGGCCGTTGCACACTTTTTATCAGACTTGTGGGCTCTGGCCTTGTCCCTTCCTTCCATGCTTTTCCGGGAGTACCACCGGGTGTGATTGCTCCAAATTTCAACACTGCATTTAGCGGTCTCAGTTCATTACTTTTGCTGTACAGCTGAGCGCTGGTTCTGAGATTGCTCTCACGCCATGTCTGACCGTCCTGTGGTCCAGGCCGATCCCGGGCAGTTGCAACTGTACCGTGCCCGCATGCAGCTTCTCTTTTGATGTGTCCCATTGGCTGTGCTGGGCATCAGTTATGGGCTAACGTTCTGCAATGTCTATTTCACCTGTGTGCAACCTGTCTTTTCCTGCAGGAGATGTCTGTTTGAGTGGGCCATGGATGTCTGCCTTTCAAACGCATGCCTTGCCGACCTGGATCATGAGCTGTGGGTGACTCCTTTGTTGGTCCACATGCAAGACTACTTCGGTGAGACACATTTATGGGATGCCTTACAATGGGTCAGGCAGGCAGACAGCTGCGCCTGTGCGTTAGCGCAATGGCTCCTGTGCAATGCCTACATCGAACCTCTCCCAGGTTGCTATGGGATGCTCCTTTCAACCTCGTGGTGTGAGGAGCACATCTGTTCCTTCATACTGCTGGATTGGATGGCGGTCCTCTTCACTGAAGATGATTTGGACGTCTTTTGGAACCGATTGCCTTCGAAGCTGCCTGTGCCTTCTTGGATTCGTAACTACTTAACAGCAACAGGGACTGTTGGTGACTGATTCAATTTTCGTTTCCCTTTCTTCACGCCTCCTGACGGGAATTGTCATCCAGCTCTGTGACTTTAGCCCTGTCGAAACTGGCTTGGACTATGCTGAGCTCTGCAGGCTGTCTCACTTGGTACCACAGACCGGAGCAAGTGGAGTCTGTCATCTGACCGTCATGGACATTGTCGTCTGGCTTGGGCCCGGCTTCCATTATGCAGATGTGGCGCACGAAGATTACATGGCGTTGTTGTTTTGCAAGTACCCAGGGCTCGAGTAGGGTGTACACGCAGGTACACGGCGTCCCCCCCTCTTAACACGGGGTGGACGCCGTCCCTCCTGCCAGGACGCTGATCCCCACAGGAATATGCATAACTTGCCCCGGTGTACTCTCCAGTTACCGGGACACGTTCAGCAGCACCTGCGCATTGACTGCTCTCCATTCCCGGCAGCAACGTGCAGGCAGCGAGTGAGCCTTTTTTCACCTTCAGCCGTGCCGAAGTAAAGGGGCCATCCGCTGCCTCCTTTTGTTTGTACATGCTGACTGGGGGCCGCCTTGAACCTTACTTTTGAATGTGGATGCCACAGAGGGAAACATAGGCACACAGCTTGCCTTCAGTTCACAGGGACTTAAGGGAGGCATGCTTTTGCCTGTGTTCTGTCCATGTGTATCAATGCAGACACTATGAGACTGTCAGATGGATTAGTCTTTCCCAGTATTTGCACACATCATTTCTGTCGCACTATTTTACTTCTTTCTTAGCGCTACGTCGTAACGTTGTGAGGTCATTTGCATTTTGTCTTACTTGGTCAGTCCCCCACTTATTTTTTTGGGACCTGTGCCCTGCAAGTACCTTAGTATATGTCTGTCACATGGGAGGTGTCCGCAGAGCTTGTCCTCTGCGCGGTCCTAGAGTACTGTCTGTACATTCTGCCCGTGGTCGGAGGACATTGTCCCTCGTCATTCTGTTCTGGTGTGGCCCTGGCACCCCGACCCAACCAAGTCTCACAGCTGCAAGAGGACACGGATCCCCTTTGGATGACATGGGAATGCGGGCTAGATGCCCCACACTTGGAGAGTGATCCATCCAGTGATGAGAGCGACACAGCAAATGTGTTGCAAATGTCACCATACATAGGCAGAGGGATGGGTTCTGCTGACAAAGCCCATAGACCAGGGACATCCCATACAACTCCTACCTGCAAGGGGTGGGGGGATATGCTCGTGGTTCTACGTCCAGATTGATTATTGATGTGACATCTTGCTTCATGTTAAATGGACATGTCACTGTGGTTACTGGTTGGATACTCATGCATTTTCAACCTGTTGTGGCACGTATGTTGCATGCTTTGACACTGTAGTAAGAACTTCACATTTGGAAATGTTTCTTGTGTTCGACTTGTGTGCTTGTGTACAGGCGCTTGAATGCCTCAGAGTGAGTAGGAGAGAAAGTGAGGCAGTATGTCAATGATGTCCTGTGCGTAGGGGTGCTTCGTTGTGCTCAGTCCCTGCATGCACAGGTTCTCAACTCCTGCGCATAGTCCAGTATGTGTACGAACTCACATGAACATTTGTCAAAGTCTGTGAGACAACAGCAAGGCACACAGACACAGTCATAGTCGATCGTTGTTGAATCACATTCAACGGAAGTAGTTGACGATGAGCTGTTGTCGTTGGTCAAGGCCTTCTTCCTCACCACTGTCATCGTCACTGGGCATGTGTGGGTTGGGAGCGGGGGTGATGTTGCTGGTCCGCCAGATGTAGCAGTCATGTGCTGACCCCAGATACTCTGCACACACGTGTGAGATGATCTGCTCCGCCTGTCGTACCACCTGCACGTTGATGGAGTGGTAGTGTTTGAGGATCCTATGGATGGGTTCACTTGCCTGTGGTGGTACGAGGCCAATGTGTGTTCCATCAATGGCTCCCTCAACATTTGGTATGCCTCCCAGGCAGGGCCGGCTCCAGCACTCTTTATTTGTGTGGTCCAACAAGGCATTTGGGTGGGCCACTGCGTGCCCGATTTGTCACTTGTGTCTCTCGCCAGGCCTGCTTCAGTGCCCTCCTTTATCTCTCCTCAGTTTTACAAGGGCCAGGGAGGCACATTCTTTCCTTCCAAATTCTCTTTCTAGATGTTATCACTCTCATGTAGTGTGTTTAACAATGAAGGGTCCTGATGATGGGAGGAGGAGGTTACCTGAGGTGGGAGTATTAGGCAAGTGACACTTCTCATGCTCCCACTCATGCCCTTCTCCTCAGCTTACCTCTCTGCCACCCTCGTCCAGCGCCCCTCATCTCTCCTTGGCCACTCGCTCATGTGCATTTCATTTGTTGTATGGTGCTACTGATATCAGGGTAGGGTGTGACAGTACTTTACGTCATGCACACACTGTACAGAGACAATCAGTCATGCAAGTATGTAAGTACATCAGTCTACAGGGAATGTCACGGAAGCCAATGAGGTTCACATGGTGTGGTAATCACATGTCATCCATACTGGTGGGCAGGATTCTTGAGGGCGTTTGGTCTGGAGAAGCACTGACTCAGGACGTGTGTGGGAACATTTGCTGGCAATGGCCGCTAGGCACACTGCACGCCACACCAGTACGTGTGTTGGGAGTGCTAGGGATTACAAGTATGTTTGATTTGCAGACAATGGACACGTCAGATTGTCTGCCTACATCACTGGCCCTTCACAGGACGACCCCTGGCAAAGAGGCGCCAGTCAGATGTCAAGGGATATACAAGCGATGTTCACGGGTTGGATGTTTCTTTACACAACATTGGTACAGTGCGAGAGACCTTTGTCCTTTTTGACTCCTTCCCTCATTTCAGTCCATGCTGGCCACGAGGCATGGCGATGTATGTAATTTCACTCTCCTTTCTTGGACATGCCATGTGTGTGAAGACTTGACTCAAAGGTCACACTTTCTCATCCCTTCACAGTGTAGTGAGCAGCTGGTCACTGTTCTAGTTGTTCTTATGTACCAGCCACTCCCAGAGGGCTGGCTTACCCCCCACCCCACAGCCACCCAGCACAGGCATCACTGGACCTGTGACCCTGCCAACAAACGGGGCTGTACGCACGTGCCCTGGGCCAGTTCTCCCATACAAGTACAGTGTCTGTGTGGTTACCTTATATGCATGGGGGCCTCGTGCCCCACAACCTTACACATGGGGTGCAACAATCACTTTGGGTGAATGAGCTGTGATGTGTGATGTAATTCGCAGGGCGCCAATGCAAATGCAGTATGTGTTCGCATGCGCGGGAGCTGGCATCCGCAGCGATGACACGCATTGGCTCCAATTGAATGTTGCAGGATTGCGGTCGCAGCTTCCGGGCCGGCGCGGTGTGGCACACACTATGCGGATGAGCCATCAGCCAATGGGAGCCTTCGGCGGCGTACATTTCATGATGTTGTGGTGTGCGCGCTCTGCAACTGCGGGGCTCGGCATTGGCCCCAATTGTCTTCTGGGGCACCGGGGGTTACTCATGGGGATTGGGTGGTCCTCGCACTTTGCATTTGGCAGGTTGCCACATTCGTCGTGGGGCCGCCACGATTGCTGGGAGTTGTAGTTGTTCAGGGGTTGCATGCGTGGAGATGTTTGGTACGTACCTCTGCTGTTGAGCGCGGTGGCGTCTTGTCTGCCGGAGGTGCAGCAGGTAGTGCAGCGGAAGGCCTGTGGCGCTGGATCCATGGCAGCTCCGGTGGTTTAGATGGCTTCTGTGTAAGCTCTTCCTCTCCGTTGTTGTATTTCCGCCATCCGCAACGTGGTGGTTTTTACGTTGAGGTGGGAAGGGCTGTTTGCAACATCGTGATCTGGTTGGTGGACGGAACTTGTTTCCGCACACCAGTCGTGCTCTGTTTGCTCCGTCCGTCACCCTTGCGTATGCAGAAAACGTGCAGAGCCTGACAGACCGTGGCGGACGGTAAAAGGCCTCTGTTGGACCATTGTGATTTGGTGGTCACAATGACCGCACCTGGGGCGGAAGACATGACGGTTTTCTGCCACCGCCACCAGCACGGATGGGCTTCCGTCTGTCATTGTAATGAGCCCCTTAGTTTTTTAATTCCTATTCTAGCTTTCTTACCTTGCCATATGAATTTTGATAAGAGGATATCAAGTTTATGGTGGAATTCTTCTGTTAAGGTGAGAGGGAGCATGTTGATTAGATAATTGATTAGGGGCGTAATCATCATCTTTATTGTTTCAATTCTGCCCCACCAAGTGATAAATTTTGGAGACCAAGGGGCCAATTCCGATCTCGGCCGGTAGGGCTCCGAATCGGATTCGGCTTAACCGGATCCGATTCAGAGCCCTATTTCCCGACCGATTCGTACGTGTGTCCGGACAAGCGAGTACGATGCGAAATCGCCGACCGACTCGTTCGGGCGTCCCAACCGCTCCGACCGACTCGTTCCCGGGTTGAACCGCACCAACCGACTCGCTCGGACACGACTCGCACCATGCAATGGAGACGTTCCCCGGCCGGGTAAGTACGATGCGCGCCGCGAGCAGTCTGACCGACACGCGCCGTCCAGCTCGAAAGAGCAGTCGGAGCCGTACTTTGGGGGTCCGTGTCGGACACCCCTGTATGCGTAGCCGCGCGAGTCGCACACAGGGGGGACCCATGGGTCCCTCCTACCTGTGCGTGTACGGCGCGAGTCGCTTCGCCGCGTACCCGCTGTAGGGGGTGCCCTTGTTCGCCTCGCACCCATTGAGGCAATGGGAGCCCGCGTACGCGTTGTACGACCGGCTCCCATTGACTTCAATGGGAGTCCGACCGACTCGAGTACGATAGCATACGGACGCATCGTACTCGTTCGGTCGGGCTGCACGGGTCCGATTCGGTCGGAAATCTCTCCGGGTCCGGCTCGGTCGGAGAGATTTCCGGCCCGAATCGGAATCGGCCCCCAAGTGTCTAGAAGTTTCCTAATTTTCTCCAGCGTGGTATTTTCATTTTGATGTAGTGTGTCAATGATATTGCCACCAAATTCTATACCTAAGTATTTTATATTTTATATAGTATTTTATAAATCCCGGTTGCCACGCAAGACCTGAGTTGCCTAGAATCTCTCTGGTGCAGTGAACATTCAAGGGTTTTACCTCAGTTTTGTCCCTGTTTAGTTTGTACCCCTAGGGGCATATTCACAAGGAGCTATCGCCGAATTAACAGCACTTTATCGCAGCCAAAGTCGTGATAAATTTACCTCCCCATTCACAAGCTGGTGTTAACAGCCCACAGCACCAGTTTACCCGCGATAGCAGCCGCAAAAAACATTGCCACAGAGGACCCCCGCAAATATCGCTAATGAGATGCAGAGTAGGCGTTCCCGTGCCAAAAGCCGAGACATCACACCTCAACATTCTCAACGACCAGCCACATCAGCGATAAAAACACAAAACAGGCGATAAGGCGCATTAGCACCAGGAAATTTACACCTGCTCTGACCTGGTGTAAAGTCGGAAGGCAGCCAGCACCACAAAAGGGAGCACAGCCCAGGGCCACATCCAAAGGGCAACAGATGCCATGGAGCCACTCATCATGCGGCCCGGACACCCAAGAGGGCCACAACACCCACCACCACCACCCCAGGACCCCAACCCACACCCGGAACACCCCCCGGACCACCACAGACGCAGCGCAGACAAAGACAGCGGACCCCAAGGAAGCGTAACAGCTGCACAGACACAACATCTGACAATGTCACCATCCACTACAGGCTGAAAGTGACAAACATCCTACGCATCCTGACCATCATCGCCTAACAGACCTACTGCACCAACACAGCGGATAACCAACATCCCACCCCACACAAAGCTGCTGGCTTGGCTGCACCTGTTGGCCCCTGGTACCCCCCAACCAACACCCGCCAGAGTCGGAGGAGTCTCACAGCCAGCCACATCCAAGTCCCCCACACCTGTCCTGGACATCACCATCACCCTGGTACCCCAGTCCCCACACGTATAACACAATGCGCAGGATCCGCTGGAGACCAAGCAAGGACCATAAGCCCAAGCAGGATGCATGCACGTGTTGGGGGCAATACACAGCACACATGTACTACCTGTGCCCCCTGGTGACACAGCACACAATCACAGCAACAGGAAGCACACGTCTCACATCAATGTGCAGGCAGCAACAGAACACTGTGGAACCCCCAACAATGTCGCCTTCAAATACACAGCCAGTGTGCATGATACCATCATCCTCCGACAGTCCATCATCAACCAGCATTCCTAGGATGGCCACAAGGGAAATGCACAGCCCCTTGGCAATATCCAAATGAACACCCCCACACACCTCAACTCCACAACCATGCAACTCACAACTCTGGCAATGCACACGTCACAAAATCACATACAACAGGCACAACAACATGCCCACCCACCAGACACGACAGAACAACTTACAATGTTCACATGGGCAAGCCCTGAACATGAGCCAGCAATGGTATGGCACCTCAGCCACATAATAGCCAATTTTGGGGAGAGGTGGCAACCAGGCATGTGTGAAGGATGCAGTAGAACCATGATTGGGAAAGTACACAATGCCAAGAGTGGCGGAGATGTGCTGGACACACCGCAGTATGCAGAACACACCCATATCCATGGCGACATACACCGCTGGCGTATGGAGTGTAGTGGACAGTGGACGCCACCATGTCACCCCAGCCAGTGGGGGACCTCGCGGAAATGTTGCCTGTTACGCCCCCCCCTAGGCGTCACCGGAGTGGGATGGCCCGGCGTACACCATGCCAGCGTAGGGGTGTGAATAAAAAGCACGTAGGCCTGGGCGTGGTCCTCTTCCGGAAAGACCCGCATCTCTGCCAGGGTGACGCCTCCCACCCCGCCACGAGGCCGACGCCGTCCTCGTGAGCGGAGTTGCCTGCGATGCTGTGCGCCTGCCGGACCCCGGCACGCTGGACCACGAACCCGTCAGGCCCGCCCCTGCGCAGCCATGCCACACTGATCACCTGCCGACACCGGCGTGTGTCAAGGAGGGCCCACCACGTGCCAGCACAAGCTCCAAGCCTGAGGCCCGCGACCTTGGCAGCCTCCTCAGACCATCACAGCCTCCACGACACAGGCCCACCTTACTCCTTTCTCATTGACGCACTCTACTGCCGCCTTCGGCCCACTCGTCGGACCAGTAGGTCCCATGTGTGAAACTGTGTCCTGAGTCATGAATGGCAGTGACCAGATGTCTACTGCAGGGGTGATATCACGAAACTCCCTGCTATCAGTGAAGCAAACAAATGCATCACAAGCACACAACACGTGTTTGTGGGCCCATGCTGACCGCTGCCTCCGGCCTACACTGCGGTCCAGTAGGTCACAGAGTCTTGATTTGGCAATGTTGGAGTTCACATCTGTGTACCGGCATCATCGCAGACTGCATCCCCCACCTGTGCCACTAAGTGTGTTCCTTGACATTCATGGACACTCACTGGTCATACATTGGTGGCGTTTGAGTCTATGGAATAGGGGCTAGTTTTCATCCTCATGTAGCTGATACCGAATTGTTGGTGAAAACGAGGGTTGCGCTTTCCACTCCTCCATTTGCTGCTTCCAGAAAACATCAGACCTTCCGCATCATGCCCTGGAGGACACCTTCCACTGTCCCCCGCAACCCTACGCAACATACACCTCGGACATTGATGGGGACCCGCTCAGGTCGCATGGCCCATCTGACTGCACCGCAAGTCCCCATCCCGTGGCTGGGTGCCTGTGCCGGCCGCAGTGCATCCGGGGCCACTAACTCTGTGCTGCTCAGGCCTGGGACCCCTTCTTATGAGACATTGAATGGCCTCTGTAGCGATGGTCTTGGGGTCATCAACGCCATGTGTCTGTGGCCCTGCGCTGTCCGCATCCTCCGGCCTCAACTGCGGGCCACCAGGGCCCACACATAGCATCGAGTCTTTACCGGCCCGGACGTCGCATCACCGCAGGAGGCACACGCCACCACTGCAAGGACCACCTCCAACCGCCATCTGCCAGAGTCGAAACGGTGGTCCTGACAGACCTACGGAGTTGCTCAGACCTGTCGTGGATGCCATCATCGGCCTGATACCCTGCTCAGCACTCCAGGTGCCAGTGACTCAGTGCACCGCAAGCCATTGTCCGTTACTGATTGAGTTTTGTGCTGTTGTGAGGTTGCGCAGCAATGTCACCTCATGCAGTGGGGAAGACCTGGGACTATGATGTGGAAGATGTGTCAAGTGTGCGGACGGGAGAAGGCACAGACAATGGGAGGGCAGGAGGCAACAGCACCAAGGCAGGAATGCAGACTGGTGGTGGTAGTCAAGCTACACACCCGGATCTATTACTTGGTATTGCGCTGTGGACTGCGGACGCAACTGTCACCTCAGGCAGTGTGGGAGACCTGGGACGTTGATGAGGAAGTTGATGCAGGTGTAACACACCCCACTGCATCTGCATCAGGACTAACCCGAAGGGACACAATCCTAGCAATTTCTTCACATGAGCGTGCTCTTCTCTAGTGCCCCTACCTCAGTGCACTGCAACTCACGGAACCTTCCGACTGAATATTGGGTGACCTCTGTCCTTACTCCGAATCCCTCCATGTTGCTCTGCAGTTGACTCTTATGCTGGTGTTTTCTGTTTCCATTACACTGGTGTCCACTGTTCAGGTTGATGCCAGCACCAAGCACTCCGTGCGGGCTGGCTTATACTCACCCCACACACATCCAGCACAGACGTCACTGTACATGTGGCCCTGCCAATAAAGGGGCCGGGCGCACATGCCCGTAGCCAGTTCAACATGATATGTGCATATGTCCCTGTGGTCTTGTTGTATGCATGGGGGCCCTGGTCCCTACGACATTACATTGTGCTGTGTGCAGAGGACGCAGACATGTCACCGCAGGCAGCGGGCTAGAACCTGGACATGTAGCTTTGTCGTCACCCACTCAATTCGTAAGGGGAGTGGACTGTGCCGTTGTACGCAGAGCCAACGTGGTTGTGTGGCTGATATGTGCATGCCCCTGGGCATGGTTCTGTACTGGGTATGTGCATCTGCATGTGTCTCCATGGCAGTGTGGGTCTCCTTTGTGGGGTGTAGGTGGTCCCTGAAGGGTATTGGACACCCACATATGTGTTCTAGTTCGAATTCCATGGGATCGGCAACACCTGCACCTGTTGGGCCACCTCCTTTTGGCGTTCTGGAACCTGGCATTGGGGTGCCATGTGTGGGTCGGTGAAGTGTTGTGAGCCAGCCGTGATTGCGGGTGCTTCATGCTGTGTGGTCTGTTGCAGGGGCTGGGTTCTCCTCTGAGTAGCTTGTCTGCCCTGGTCCTGGTGGTGGGTTGTGTGGGATGTCCATGGGCTGTTGTAGGGCGTCGGTGTCGAAGGTGTGGTGTTCGTCTCGGGCATCATTGATGTCTGTTCTGACCTGCTGGAGGTGTTGTTTCCCCCTCTGCATTGTGAAGGTGAGGTGCATGTTGGCATTGTGTTGGCGCCTTGTTCTTGTCGACATGCAGACTGTGTGACAATGTACATTGTGACTGTTTGGGCGGTGGTGGCTATTTGAGTTGGGACAGTGGACATTTGGCCTAGATGGCTGATGTGGGGTTGTAGCCGTAGATATGCATCTCACAGTTCCCTGCTCTGTCCAATGTGATTGTTCTGTTTCTGCGCCTGCGCCTGGGCGGACCCAGCTGTGTCCCTGTTCTGCAGTGTGGGTGTTGCACTTTGTGCCACATTGTCATGGTATGTGCTGTGATTGCTATGTGTGTGTGCTGCAGTGTGCCACGGGGATGGGGGACATGTCCCTGGGTAATTGTGGGTGTGCAGTGTGCTACACCTCGTTGTGCATGTGTGCCATTGTGCCCATCACCCCCCGTCCCCCCAGTCCCTGTTGGATCCTCACCTTGTTGTTGTGTCGGGTCCTGTCGTGCTGTGTCCGTACTCCCACCTCCTTGCACCGTCTCCACACTGATGACTGTGGCCTGGGTTTCCTCCAGCTCCTCCTGTGGCGCTGGACTGCCACCTCCTGTCACCGTTGCTGCCTTCCTGTTGGCAGCGGGTTTGTGCCTGGTTTAGGTTGTCACGTCCTGGCGGCACCTCTTGGCCTCCTGGATTGGCCTCCTCGGCACTCCGACTGCATTCCAGGTGGTCTGCTTGTGGTTCAGTTGCTGGTAGTGTTCTGTGACTCCGTGGCGCTGGTCTTGTTTTCCTGCGGTCTGCACCCCGTCTTCCTCTCCCTTTTCTCCTTGGCCTTCCCCGACCCGTTGTTCCTTGCTGGTGGTCTGTGGGGGTTGTGGGGTTTGCGTTGACCTCTGCGCTGGGACAGGGTGCATCCATGTTGCTACGTGCTTTGGTTTGTTTCTGGTGTGTTGTTTCTGTGGTTTTTATGGTGCAATTTCCCACCAGACGCGTGGGATTTGCAGGCCTGTGGCTGCTTTTCGCTACTTTTTGTACCGCGATTGGCCTCATCGCATGATTTCTCGCGTTCGCGTTTCGCATTTTTTTGGCGTGGCGTTGATTTTCACGATGACATTTGACGCGTTATCTGGTGACTATCGCATGCTACCGCCTTGTTGTGAATTCCACGTTGACACAGGGTTATTTGCCCGTGCTAGGCTGCGATATTGAAAGTTGCGTTACGCTACTCTTGCAGTAGTTATCACACGTTCTTGTGAATATACCCCCAAGTGTATAGAGTATTTCCCTATCGTTAGCATCAAAGCGTTAATTGAGGGACCTGTGTCTTCTGTTATTAGGATATCATCCGCATAAGCGGCTAATTTAACTTGAGTATTATTAAAACCTACTCCTTTGATGTCTGTATTCTGTTTGATGTCTTGTATTAGGGGCTCTAATGCTAGTAGGAAGAGGGATGGTGAAAGTGGGCAGCCTTGCCTTGTGCCTTGTTGGAGAGTGAGAGGCTCAGAAAGGGAACCGTTAATTGCAATATGTGCAGTAGGCTTAGAGTAAAGGGCCATGACCATATTTATGTAGGGGTCACCCAAGTCAAATGAATGCATGCAGTGTTTTAAGAAGGACCATGAAACCCTGTCGAACGCCTTTTCTGCATCCAGGGTGATTGCTATGGATGGGTCTGGTTTAAAAGCCGCATTTTCTAGAACATGGCATAACAGGCGGGTGTTATCGTTTGACATGCAGTTTTTAAGAAAGTCTACTTGGGAGTTAACTTATTAATTGTGGTAGGTAAGACATTAAGGGGTCGATTCCGATTCGGGCCGGAAAAAGCACCGACCGACTCGGATCCGGAAAAAATACCGACCGACACGTACCCGTGGCGCACGACACGCCAAGTACGATGCAAGGCGCGAAAAATCCGACCGACACGTACCGAAACAAAGTCGACCGACCGAGCCGCACGGAAAGCAGCAATCCGGCCGGAAAAACACGCGAATCCAACCGACCGACACGCACCCGGAACAAATCCGACCGAAACGTACACGCAAACTCCAAACCGCAAAGTACGATGCAAGGCGCGAAAACCACGAGCGAGTCGGACGGAGGACAAGCCGTACGACCGACACGCATACCAAACCGAGCCGAAGCAACACAATACACCGCGACCGACGCGTACGCAGCATAGAAAACTGCACAAACACAGCGTGAACGAAACGGAGAACACCGTACGAGACCAATGCAGGGTCCGACTCGGTCACAAGAACGTTTCCAACATACACAAACAGCACAAAGGAAAAATCACCCAAAAAAAGGCCAAACAAGCAATTACCAAGCCAATAAATACTGGGGGGTGGGGACAGAGAACAAAGACACACCCACAACTCCACCTATATAAAGGACACAAATCACTACCATGAGCCTTTGCAAATGCCATTCCACTGCCAGCACCCAAGAGAAAGCAACCACACACCCACAGCTCATCCCTCACACAAGCCACACACCATCAGCACACCAACAAATACCTACCTCACATACACCCAGCAAAACACACACTCACACACCCTCACCTGCACACCAACACACACATCACCCACCATCACCACCCATCACCATGCCCCCCAAGAAGAATCCCAAGTTCCTAGATAGTGAATTGGAAGTCATGGTAGACGAGATCCTCAGGGTGGAGCCACAGCTGTTTGGCACACTGGTCCAACAGACCCCCATGTCGCAGAAAACCAAGATGTGGGAGAGGATCATCAACAGGGTGAACGCCCAATCACCATGTCGGCGCACAAAGACGGACATCCAGAACAGGTGGTATGACGTGCGCAGGAGGGTACGGGACATGCTGAAGAAAGACTACATCAACAGCCAATACACCGGCAGTGGCCCTCCTGCCAAGCCAATATACCTCAGGCCCTGGGAGGAGAAGGTACGGGCCATCCTTCCGCCAGTGAGCGTATATGGACTAGAGGACATCCCAGAGCCTGGTGAGTACACAACAAATGTACACAATATACTGCCACAAAACACACACATCACTGTCAAGGGGAGAGTCAAACCATGCACTCATAGCAATTACACAGCAACCAGAACAGAATCATCCCAAAATGTGTATGTCAGTCAGATAAACACAACACATGCCATCAAAAAAGTCACATCCAACTGTGCCAACACATGTACAAACACAACCACAACTACAGCTAGGCAGTGGCACAAATAGAACTAACAAACACATCCACACATGTAGCCACCACAACAACACCAACACACAGTGAAGACCACTCAAAGGAAGGAATTCTGTGTATGCTGGCCAAGTCAGTGTAGCCAATAGCATCATGGGAGTCGCAGTCACACATATTGCCCCCCCCACAACTGTCCCATCAACACCACCATGAACCATGCGCACATCACAGGGAGTGGAGAAGGACTCACAAGATGGCTGACACTGGCTACTGCTGTGGGGAGCACAAGGCCCTGCTGGCAACTGTGCACCAACAAACAGCAGGACACCACTGACTGACATCCTGAGAGACATGGCTGACACTGGCTACTGCTGTGGGGAGCACAAGGCCCTGCTGGCAACTGTGCACCAACAAACAGCAGGACACCACTGACTGACATCCTGAGAGACAACTTACACTCCCTGCAACGCAAGCACGTTCCATGGTGGGATATCTGGCTGGCTGGGTGGGAAGGGGGACTTGCAGCACTGACTATAGTCACAAGCACCTCCCCTCACACACCCCCCAACACAAACTCCACAGTACCCACCTGGTAGAATGCAATGCCCTCCATCCTAACACAAGATCCCACAAAGAACCACCACCCTGGGTTATGTTGTGTGAAGCACAGGGACACTCTTGGGACTCTTAGCCAAACAACTGCCAGGACAACACTCCCAGCCATCCTGTCAGCACAGCCAGCCCACCCCACAGGGAAGCAGAATCAAAAGGAAGGAAGCATGGGCATGCTGGGAAGGGGGTGGAGGCAATAGCATGATGGGAGTCGTAGTCACTGATATTGGTCACCCCCACAACTGTCCCATCAACACCACCCTGAACCATGCTCACATCACAGGAAGTGGAGAAGGACTCACAAGATGGCTGACACTGGCTACTGCTGTGGGGAGCACAAGGCCCTGCTGGCAACTGTGCACCAACAAACAGCAGGACTCCACTGACTGACATCCTGAGAGACAACTTACACTCCCTGCAACGCAAGCACGTTCCATGGTGGGATAACTGACTGGCTGGGTGGGTGGGAAGGAGGGCCGGCTGTCAACCAAACACAACCAATGCAGACCATGTTCACACCCCAGAAAATACATAGAAATGCCCAAATAATGCAGGACAATGTGCCACACCAATATCAACCCCTGACTGTGACGACTTAGGACAATGCAATGTACAGGCCCGCACCCAGAGGCACAGTCACAACTGTCATGTGTGTCAACCATTGATGCCTGCAGAAACATGACATACATTGTTTGTGTCTCCCAAAAACAGGTGATGATGGGGACACAGCAGCAGACGCTGAGGAGTCCCAGTCCCAGGCTCAAGAGGATGCCGAGCTCACTGGCGTCGTACAGCCTCTGTCCTCCTCGGACGATGAAGAACAACCTGGCACATCCGGTGCAAGTCAACATGCAGCACCAGCAGGACCACCAGCTGCAGCACCAGCAGGACCACCAGCTGCACCCCCTGCACCCACCCCTACAACGACTGTCACCACGAATACCATCCCTGCCGACATGGACAGAATAAGGAGCAACACCAGCACAGTGACCCTGGACCAACCTGGGGCCATGGACACCACCACCACCACCAACCCCCAAGGTGGACCAGGGTTATCTGTGCGTGCCACTGCACACACTGCACATGTCCGCAGGGGTGGTGGGAGGGGTGGGAGACAGAGGTCGCTGCTTGCAGACGTTGCTGGTGTGCATGATGACCCACAACTGGTACGCATAGCTGATGCGTACCAGTCCAGCACCGGAGAGCTCAGCCAGGTAGTGGGGCTCCTCAGAGACATTAAACAGCAGCAGGCTGCCCATCATGCCCGCTTGGACTCCCACATGTCCCACGTGGAGTCACACATGTCCCGTGTGGACTCACACATGTCCCGCGTGGAGTCCAAGTGGGATGCACTGCATGAGATGACGGCGGTGCACAGGGACATTTTACAATGCCTCCGCCAGATGAACAGCAACCAGTCCACACCTCCCTGTGTGCCAACAACATCTGGTGCCGAACAAACTGCAACTGCCACAGGGAGGGAGGAGGACTCTGGCGGAGAGTCCCCTGCACCGCAGCAGCCTGCACTTGAGGGCCCCCCCAAGAAGAGGGGTCGTCCGAGGAGGGAAAAGTGAGAGGCCGATGGCCAAGCGCAACTCCCAGGAAGCCTGAACCTGTTCTGGATGTTCGCCTTTGTGCACAGACTGTTCACCCTGTTGACGGCAACACTACTCCCACACATTGCATGGGGAGTACAAGTTGGACCAATGTGTCAGACAACTGTGGCCCCGATACTGGGGATCCTGTCTACCCGGACTTTCAATTCACCTAGGAACTTGGGATTGCAAGATTTATGTACAGCACAACCCATCCTATGCACTATTAACACAAATGTATCACAATAAACACACTAATACACCATACTTGCCTCTGTCGTGATTCCAACGTGGGTGCTGTTATGGGGATGATGAACTGCAAAATTACATTGTGTATGCGAACTGCAACAGCAAGGACAACACAGGCATGTGAGTACAGGCAACGTGACACACATGAGGGAGACACACCACCAGGGCTACACAACACATACACACCTAGGCCATCTGACTCATTGCCTACACTGATGTTGCCAGGGAAGACGGTGCAATGCACAGACACCACACCCATTCCCAGTTGTAGTCAAGTAGCCCACAGGTGCAGTAAGCAAATGGCAGTCAAATGTGTGACCACAGACAACGCACATCACAAAGTGAAGCACAGGTTTATTACACAGTTGCAACATGCCGTAACCACTACAGATGCAAGGTAACCCCACCTGGCAGCGGGCACACAGTCAACAACTGTAGACGGAAGGAAGTCCATGGGTGTGGCGCACATCACCTGTAGGGACACAACAGCTACCAGCCTGGATGTGCAATCACGTCGTCGGTGGACACAGTTGACCAAACGAATCTGAAAGTACCCTGTGAAGGACAGAAATGACACACAGTCAAAAGCAATGGAGTACAGGACAGAACAGCAAAACTCATGCACAATATATGTTACAAGATACCCACCCAGAACCAAGTTAGCATGTCAACACTGTTGGGGAGTACAGCCCACCTGTCACCACACATCGCAACACACATCCAGTCAAGTAGCCCATGGACACACTCCAACAGCACCAGAGCACCACCCACACATCATGCCAACTCACATCATTGACATGACACCTCAGGATACTCACATTCAGCTAAAGAAGTTGGTGATGAGCTGTGTGCGGACATCACCATCACCATCATCATCATCATCGTCACTGGCATCGTGGTCCAGGCCAGGATCCTCCACAGGTGGCGGATGTTGGTCATTGTCATCCTGGATGAGAGGCAACTCCTTCCGCACTGCCAGGTTGTGGAGCATGCAGCAGACGATGATAATCTTGCACACTTTCGCAGGGGCATATGGGAGGGACCCTCCGGTCTTGTCCAGGCAGCGGAAGCGGCTCTTCAGGAGACCAAAGGTCCGCTCAATCACTCTCCTGGTCCGACCATGTGCCTCATTGTAGCGCATCTGGGCAGGTGTCACAGGGTTCCTGAGGGGTGTCAGCAACCACAGCATGTTGGGGTATCCCGAGTCACCTACGGACAGACAAGTGCACATTAGCTGACTTGGAAAAGTGGGCGGAATACTACAGATCAGATCACACACAATGGCACAAAGTCAGTACACACCGACAAGCCAGGCACGCTGGTTCTGCATCTGTGCCATCATCCTGGGGATGCGACTACTCCTCATCACAAAGGCATCGTGTGCTGAACCAGGGAAACGGGCACACACGTGTGTGATGGTCATGTCTGCAAGACACACCACCAGTGCATTGACCGAGTGGTAGTGCTTGCGGTTCCTGTAGGCCTGCTCCTGGGCCTGTGGTGGTACCAAAGCCACATGTGTCCCATCAATGGAGCCAATGACATGCGGCATCCTCCCCAGGGCATAAAAGTCACTCTTCACGTCAGTGAGTCGTCGCAGTCTAGGGAAATAGATGTACCGGTTCAGGAAGAGCAACATTGCCGCCAAAACATCGCGGAGCACACGGCTGAACATGGTCTGTGACATCCCACCAGCAGTCGCCACAGTATGTTGGAAGGTACTAGTGGCAAAGAAGTGTAGGGCTGCCATCACCTTCACCTTGGGGGTCAGCGCTGTAGGATACGGCCGGCCAGGCTGCAAATGTGGGGACAACTGCACTGCCAAATCCTCAATCAGCTGCCTGGTGAAGCGGTACCGTCGGATGCTGTCCCGTTCCACCATCGTTGCCAGGTCTGGGAATGGCCGATGGACAGCAGGAGCCCTGCAGTGCAGAGGAGAAGTAAGCAAGATTGTCAGTCACCCCACATATGCGGCATTGAACACACTCAAGATCCCAACATACATCATTATGAGGCACAACTACATGAAGTGTGCAGTACCGGAAGGACATGTATGGTACATACATGGCCAACATCTGTCAACACGGTCCAACAGGTGGCATCAATTTGTCCCAGGTTGGCCCATTGGATATCATGAGGCCGTGTCACAGTTCCCATCTCCTGCTGCCGTGTCACAATAACCCCCACAGTGACATGTGAGGACAGATGTGCCCCAGGCACCACAGCTCAACGACAGGTACATTCCCAGGGACCCTGTAATGCCACATGGACACTGGCATTACATGGAGTATCATGTATACACCACAGCAAAACAACCATGACACCCACAGGTAGTGGCCCCACTTGCCACGGCAGGACAGACATGGACGTCTGTGACACACACGCACAACATCAGAGTCCATGCACACACAACGTGGATGTGGAGACTGTCTCCCATTGTGCACATGAAATCAGAGACATTGTAAACACTACATGCACAAAGACTGTGGAGGACCATCACTATTGTGCCACTGGGACACCCTGGCTCAAACATACCGTCCCACATGGGACTCACGGGGTATGTGACATGACATACACATACACCACTGTGAAATGTGACCATGGCACATGCACAGATATGAACAGTTGCACATCACAGTGGTCACGTACACGTAACACCCAGGATCCTGTCCCCATGAACACGTGCACAGCCTGGGGGTGGCTGCCCACAGGTGACACCCACAGGACAACATGTACACCAACATACACACAATAGGAAATGCATCCTTACATGCCTTATGATAAGGTTTGGACAGGCTGTCGTGATGTAGGTGTGCCCCTCACTCCCTGGGAGCTATCTGTGGCTGGCATATGTCCATCTGAGACAGGCATGCTGACATATGCCAGTCACATGTACAGTGATGCGTTGTACCGCAATGGACCGATCGGTGCCTCCGGCCGGCCCATTGCATTCAATGTGTGCGGGTACGCGTTGTACCCCTGTGCGCGTTGTACCGCAATGGACCGATCGGTGCGCACCCATTGACAATGGGCTTGCCTGGCAACGGACGCGTTTTCGAATTTCGAACGAGTCGGTTGCTGGAAATTCAGTTGGTCACCCACAACAATGTTGCAAAATCATGTATGCCATGAAGTTGAGGATTTGAAGGATGCTGTGGGCGTGTTTTGGTGCTGCTATTCCATGGATTGGCCAGATTCAGAAGATGCAAACGACTTGGACCTATCACTTTGGACACAAGGGACAGTATCTGCCTCTCCAGCACATATATATTGCTGGCTGTTCCCCTGAGAGCTCACTTGCCTGCACTACATGCTCCAGGACGACATCTGCCACTGCACTGCTGCTGTCTCTGCCCCTCTGGACCCTGCAATGGCACGTACTGTGGAGAGAGCCCCAGCCTTCAGCCTTGAAGAGAACCAGGCCCTGCTGGACAGCCTACTTCCACAGTACAGCAAGCTGTATGGGACACCAGGGGAGCAGGTGAGTGTTCTGTGCACTGCCTTTCTGAATGTGCATTTTGTGTGACTAGCAAGGCTGAGAGTCTGCACGCCACTGGCTAGCAGGCTCACTGAGTAGTTGTCACCCCCCATAGTGTGTAGTGACTTGCACTGGACAGGTATGGTGCAGTGACAGTGCATTTGAACATGGTTTTACTTCCCATGCAATGATACCATGTAGTGACGTCTGGCAAACTGTCCATGGTCAGCTTTGCACTGCCTGTGTCCATCATGTGCCCCTGTGATTGAGACATGTATATACAACTGTGTCATGCACGGATATGTTGCATGTGTGGTAATGGCCTTTTCACTTTGTCATCCTGACAGGTTAATGCCCATCGGAAGCAGGAAATCTGGAAGGACATCGTCCGGGCTGTCCGGTCCGTGGGGGTCTACAAGCGCCGGATCCGCAACTGCCAGAAGAGGTGGCAGGACCTTCGGGGCTGGACCCGGAGGATTGCACGGGTCCAGCTGAAGCTGTCGCCTCCTCGCGGAACATGGACCCTGACCCCCCACATGCTCCAGAACCTGGCGGTGGTCTTTCCAGACCTGGATGGGCAGCTGAAGGCCAGACAGCAGCAAGGAGGGGGTGAGTCAAAGACTGCACTGTGAACTCTGTATTACATGCTTTGTGCCCTCCTCTGGCCTGGTTCAACTGCCACAGTGCAGCAGTCATGTTGTCCAGGAGCCATGTCCCTCTATTGTGTACTGCCCACTGCTCATCTGATACCCAGGTGTGGCCCTTACATTCAGGGAATTGTGTCACTTGGGACTGTGTCCTTGCAGTTTGCTTCACTAAAGGTGGGGGACAGTATCTGTTTCCCTAACTCTGTTGTGGGCATCATGGGTGGGTCCATTGTTCACACAACGCCTGTGTTTGGACATGTGATCTGCGTGTTGCTTTGATATGCGGTCCACTTGCTGAGCCACCACATGTGCCTGGGGTATGTGGCACACGCCCATGCAGCGGGTGGGAACAATGTTTGGGCCCCAGGAGTGTGCAGATTACGTGTGTCACACATACATAGCCAGCTATCCACTGTCCAGGGCACATCCCTCATTCATGTGGAGCAGGACAGTCATGCCTACTCCAGGCCATGCAATGCACTCTGTACTCCCACTCCCGTGTATCAGCTGACACATTGTGCACAGTGATTTGACCCCTCCGGTGTCTGCCTCTGTGTCAGTGTGCTGTGGATTAGTTGCCAGGACTGCTGGGGTGTTTCTTGGTAGGGGCTCAGCATGCCCCTGGAGATGTGACCATAGGAGACGATACTTGTGTGTCACATAGGTGTTTGATCAGCTGCCCGTGCAGACTGGGGTATGCGAATGTGATGTTCAGGCAGCTGTTCCCCATTCACAGCAAATTGTGAGGGGCTCAGGTTCAGAGGGTAGTGTCACAGGTCTCCCATATGTCCAATAGGTGTGACCTGGACAGATGAGGGTTGAGATGATGTGTTGTGTGGGGGATGTACATGTGCACTTGTGCAGCTCCAGGACTTGCATTCCCCATGACCTACTATTGTGACACAGTGCATAGTGTTGTTGTCTGGCTGCCAAGTCATACATCACTGAGACAGTGATGTATGACTTAGCAGTCATGCCTCTGCCATGGCATGTGTCAACTTATTTGTGGTCCTGCAGGGGAGTGACATGTGCTACATGCACACCATAGTGGCGCTGGCTATCAGGACATGGGTGCATCATGGTGTCTGTCGCTGGTATGCATCACATGCATTTCCTATTTGACTCTGGGCATCCCTTTCATCTGGAAACCTGTACTGACTCAGTGGCAAGAGCTGTGATGTGTCCACACCGTGTCCTCTGCACTGTCCAACTACTGTGTACTTGGTGCATGTGTCCACACTGGGGTGTTGCAATCCAACAGACACCAGACAGATGGGTGCAAGGCCATGTGGGATGTGAGTGCCATGCTTGGCATCAGACTGACAATTGGCTTCTCCTGTTCAGTTAGGGCACTTTTAGCAATGTACAACTAATGATGCCAGGGCTTGCTCTGTGATGTGCTGTGCTCACAGTGGTGTGTGCGTTTGGTGCAGGTGACTGATGTCTGTCTGTTTCCCCATTGTTTGCAGATACATCCACGGCCACGGAAGGGGACAGCTCCACGGACCAGGAGGAGCCAGAGAGCCAGACTGGGTCAGCAGCCGAGGAGTGGTCGGAGGGACCCAGTGGCACGGAGGGCGAGGGGAGCCACACCGAGGAATCCTCAGCACCATCCACCTCAGCTGAGGACCAGAGCAACTCGGAGGATGACTCCCTTGTGGAGGCGGGTGTCAGCAGCCACCACACCCCAGCTAGTGTTGCTGTCCCCGCCACCACCAGCACCACCACCGCCCTCCCATCGGCTCCCATTCCCAAGGTCCGTGGAGGCTCCCATGTTCGGGAGCGTGTCTCCTTTGGCCCAGGCACCGCACCCCCTGCCCCTGTGTCCCCTGCTGCCCTGAGTGAGGAGTCTGTGTACCTCCTTCGCCAGCTCCATGTAGGGCAGACAGCCATGCTGAGTGTCCTCCATGCGCACACCGCACTGTTGACTCATGTCGTTCATGGAGGGCATCTCATCGGGCATGTCTGACCTACAGAGGGGCAACAGGTCCATGGACTCCTCCCTGACGGCAGCAGTGTCCCTCCTCAGACAGTCCCTCACCCCTCCTGCCTCTGCTCCATCCACACTCCCCAGCACCTTGCCCGTCCCAAGCACACACACACCAGCACAGGCACACACCAGCACACACACATCCAGCACACAGACACACACGCCACAAACTAAACGCACACGCACGCACAGTCAGGGGACTGAAACCAGACTCACAGGTGATGGGGCCCTGGTACACACACACGCATCCACGGGCACTGCACAGTCCTCAGTTGCCTCTCCCTCCAAAGCACCCTCCCTTGCCTCACCTGCAACCCCAAATACCCAGCGCCTCTTCCTCAGTGACCTCGGCCTCTTTCCCTCCGATCCAGCTGCCCCAGCATCCAGGGGGAAGAGGAAGCCCCCCACATGGAGCAGAGTGCCCTCGCCCCCGGACACCCTCCCCCAGGCGCAGACAGACTGAGGCCCCCACCCGCAAGTCCCCCGGAGTGGTAAGAGCAAGACCCCGCCGCCGCCCTGCAGCTCAAGCACCAGGTCTCCTTCCTCCATCCCTCAGGCCCCCACTCCACAGGTGCCCCCACCACACCCTGCCCCAGGTTCCCCCACCCACAGATATACCATCCCCAAGAGGCTCCGGCCTTCTCCCCCTGCCACTTGCTCTCCCGGCACCACACCCCCCGCTGCGCTTGTCTGTGCCACTGATGTGGTGAGGGTGTCCTCCCCTCTGTCCAGCCCACCTTGCCTGTTCCCCATTCTCCTCCCCTGGTGGTAGGCACTGCAGTGGAGTCCACTACCACCCTGTCTGACTTGGGCACTGCAGTGGCGGACCTGTCCACTCCATCTGCAGGGTCCACTGCAGTCGTGCCGGCACCCACAACATCTGAGCCATGCCCCCCAGTTGTGCCGGCACACACCATGTCAGACACCTCCACTGCAGTTGTCAGTGGCTCTCCAGCACCCACCACCCCTTCCATGCTTCCTCCTGGTGAGCCCTGATCCTGTCCCTGCGGTGCCTGGCCTACCCCCCGGTTGCCCCTCCTAGTGGATTGTCCCTGGTTTTGTGCAGGCATGTGTAGGGTGGCATCTGCCACTGTCACCCACTTGTGACTTTGTTGATGGACTGGCCATTGGCCTTTGTTTATGTTCTACCGGACTTCTACTTTTAATGCCATATATGCTGAATAAAGCAACTTTCTGTTCTCTAGTGCTTTTGCTTCTGATGTACATGATGTTGATGATGCTAACAATGCCCTTGCTGCAGTGATGGTGATATTTGGTCTCATGATAATGAAGTGTTACTGTGCAGGAACCCATGTGGTCCAGGGGGTATGTGTCCTATCCTGTGGTGTATCCATGTCATCCATAGCAGCATCTGAGGGTGTCATGTGTTCAGTATTTGGCAATGAGATTTCCTACTTAGATTGGCAACTTCACATCTGTGGCTTCCACCCCTGCACATCTGTTGTGCCTGCCATTGTTCTATTTGTCTACTTCCCTGACCGTGTGGCCATCTCCAGTGAACATGCAGGTTTGGGCATCAATGGGGAAGGACTCATCTGTGTTGTCAGTGCAACATTGCTATACAAGTGTGTTGGATCTGTGCTGATGATTCCGTTGGCACTTCCATGACCAGGCTGATGGGATGGGAGCCCTCATTTGGTGCTAATTGTTGATTGTGTGTCCCATTGCTGCCATGGTATGGTATCTGTTCGCCTCACATCTGCAGTCTCCACAGGGTATCTGCATGTGTGTGCCCATTGGTGCAAATATGTGGGTCTGCATTCGGATGGTCACTTCTGTCATTGTGTCATTGATGATTGTTGACGGTGTCAGCCCCCATGGGTGTTGTTTGTCTGCACATGGCCAAAGTTATGTCTTATTTGCACTGCAGGATTTGGCTCCCCCAATTTATGTTGCAATGGGACACATACACTACTTTGCCACTGATGTGTTTGTTGTTCTGTGACCAGGAATCATCCATGCAGATTGGCAGTTGCACCTCTTACTTTGTCAACACTTGCCTTTTGGTCACTGTGATGATGGGGGTTTGGACCCCATTGCCACAATGGTCATGGCCTGCTTGCGTTGTGTGTGCCACACACATACTTGTGTGGCACATGTGCTAGGGGGTCACATTGTATGTTAGAAGTCATGTTCGGTGTTGTAGGCATTTGACACAGTCTACACACGCTTGTCATGGTGTTGGGGGATGTCTTCTTCTTGCATTCCCTAGGTTGTGGTGTGCTGGTTGTGTCATGCATTGTCCATCCTATGGGTGGGGGTGGTAGTGGTGGTAGGCATCCTGCCCCCCCTGGGTGAGGGTGGTAGTGGTGGTGGGCATCCTGCCCCCCCTGGCTAAGGGTGGTAGTAGTGGTAGGCATCCAGCCCCCCCTGGGTGAGGGTGGTAGAAGTGGTAGGCATCCTGCCCCCCCTGGCTAATGGTGGTAGTAGTGGTAGGCATCCTGCCCCCCCTGGGTGAGGGTGGTACTAGTGGTAGGCATCCAGCCCCCCCTGGGTGAGGGTGGTAGTAGTGGTAGGCATCCTGCCCCCCCTGGCTAAGGGTGGTAGTAGTGGTAGGCATCCTGCCCCCCCTGGCTAAGGGTGGTAGTAGTGGTAGGCATCCTGCTCCCCCTGGGTGAGGGTGGTAGTAGTGGTGGGCATCCAGCCCCCCCTGGGTGAGGGTGGTAGTAGTGGTAGGCATCCTGCCCCCCTGGCTAAGGGTGGTAGTGGTGGTAGGCATCCTGCCCCCCTGGGTGAGGGTGGTACTAGTGGTAGGCATCCTGCCCCCCTGGGTGAGGGTGGTAGTAGTGGTAGGCATCCTGCCCCCCTGGGTAAGGGTGGTAGTGGTGGTAGGCATCCTGCCCCCCTGGGTGAGGGTGGTAGTAGTGGTGGGCATCCAGCCCCCCTGGGTGAGGGTGGTAGTAGTGGTAGGCATCCTGCCCCCCTGGCTAAGGGTGGTAGTGGTGGTAGGCATCCTGCCCCCCTGGGTGAGGGTGGTACTAGTGGTAGGCATCCTGCCCCCTGGGTGAGGGTGGTAGTAGTGGTAGGCATCCTGCCCCCTGGCTAAGGGTGGTAGTAGTGGTAGGCATCCTGCCCCCCTGGGTGAGGGTGGTAGTAGTGGTGGGCATCCTGCCCCCCTGGCTAAGGGTGGTAGTAGTGGTAGGCATCCTGCCCCCCTGGGTGAGGGTGGTAGTAGTGGTGGGCATCCAGCCCCCCTGGGTGAGGGTGGTAGTAGTGGTAGGCATCCTGCCCCCCTGGGTGAGGGTGGTAGTAGTGGTAGGCATCCTGCCCCCCTGGCTAAGGGTGGTAGTAGTGGTAGGCATCCTGCCCCCCTGGGTGAGGGTGGTAGTAGTGGTGGGCATCCTGCCCCCCTGGCTAAGGGTGGTAGTAGTGGTAGGCATCCTGCCCCCCTGGGTGAGGGTGGTAGTAGTGGTGGGCATCCAGCCCCCCTGGGTGAGGGTGGTAGTAGTGGTAGGCATCCTGCCCCCCTGGCTAAGGGTGGTAGTGGTGGTAGGCATCCTGCCCCCCTGGGTGAGGGTGGTACTAGTGGTAGGCATCCAGCCCCCTGGGTGAGGGTGGTAGTAGTGGTAGGCATCCTGCCCCCTGGCTAAGGGTGGTATTAGTGGTAGGCATCCTGCCACCTCTGGGTGAGGGTGGTACTAGTGGTAGGCATCCAGCCCCCCCTGGGTAAGGGTGGTAGTGGTGGTAGGCATCCTGCCCCCCCTGGGTGAGGGTGGTACTAGTGGTAGGCATCCTGCCCCCCCTGGGTGAGGGTGGTAGTGTTGTAATTTGGCAGCACTTAAGTTAAGCATTGGCTGAAGACAGCCTGTATTTAGAGGCTAAATTGTCCGCTTTGTGGAATCCATTTTGTATTTCTGGCAGCCATTTTGGCTGCCATGTGCTACCATGTGCTCACCATGTGCTCTGTCCTACCTTCCTGTCAACTGCTCTTGAAATCTGCCTAGAGACAAGTTAACTTTAGTTCCTCTTGCTTTGCACATGCTCAGTTGAGCTTGCAGCTGTTTCAAGTTTATAAATGTCAGGATGTGTCTACTAAAAGTAGAAACTGTTAGCTCCACCCACTTGTCGACTGTGCATTCTCTGTATGACCTTATATGTACCTACAACCAGCATTTGTGTTTGTACCACCTTCATTTGAGCCCCTGTGTGGGTATAAAAGGACCAGGATCCTTCCATTCAGTGTGCTACTTCATGCATTACTGAAGGGTGATGTGTGAATGTTAGCTCCACCTTATAAGGTTTAATAAACTCTGTCTTTTATATTTCAGTTTCTGTGCCAACTTCTTCCTAAGTGTCTGAGGACTCTGTGCAGAGAAGGGAGAACCCCTAAGCACTGGTAGGCCTTGCTGAGGCTCACTATTACAAATTGGCGCTTCCAACGTGGGACTCATCAAAAGACTCGGATGCCCGAAGGACTGGTCGCGACGAAGGATTGGAATCTCGCTTTTGGACGCGATCGCTGCCTGAGGAGACCTGAGTCTTGGCACCCATGGCGTTTTTCCTTTCTTTCTGATCTGACCATCCTGGCGGCGCCGGTCCTTGACTGAGATCTCTTCTGTTGATTTGCCGTGCAGTGACCATTTGGTCAATTTGAGAACTTGGCAGTTGGAACCTGGACACCATTTGATTGGTAAGAGCCGTTTTGCGGCACTTGCTGTTGGTTTGATGCCTTTGATTGGTAAGGTAGTTTTAGTAACACTTACTGTGGCTTTGTTTGTATGATTGGCCAATTTTGGAATTTGTTTTGTAATTATATATGCATTGCAATACATATAGGCGGGTAATGAGGAGAATTTTCTCTATTTGAAATTGTTTGAACAGCGCAACGTACAAACAGTACCTTAAGCGCTACTTTGATTATAATACTGCATATTCTGCACTATTTTTGGCATGCCTGTTTCCAGTACACTTCGCAGAAAGTGTTGCTGTTTGGGAGGTACCGATATGGATTTAGTAAGTACTTAGTTGACTCCCCTCAGAGGGGATACCTAAATAGGTTTACGTATAGTAAAAAGATATTTCTTCCTTGGTGACTAAGTACCCCATGGAACTAAATATGTACATAAAACGGATCCGGATCTGCGCACTTAGTAACATTCATAAGTGGTGATATGCAGAGCGCTTTTTGAGTGTTCTACCAGCCAAAACTGGCGAATTTGGTGTATTTTGGCTTCTTGACCATGGAACAGTTTTTTGGGCTACTTTTGAGAGCTCTTCTTGTAAATATGACTTACAATTAGTATTTACAAATAGGTTGGTCTTGCGTACACTTTGTAAGCTGTCCTAAGTATTGATTTGTGGGTTAAATATGTGTTTCAATGTCTATGTGGGGTTTGTGGTTTGACATTGGTAATACTTGTGTGAGTACTCTTTGTGAAAGAATGTCTAGCTTTAAGCGCGCTGTGTTGTGTACTCTGCGTGTATGACCCCCTTCTGTAACTGTCTGAATGAGCTCAATGAGTTTGTTTATGTTTTTTTGCTGTCATCATTCTGTTATGCAAAATGTCATTTAGTTACTTACATATTAAATAAAAATCCAGAAATGAATTATATGACATACGCTAAACAGCTGCATGTTACTATTAAATTGACAGAGTACGACACTGTACATGTGTGCAAATTGCCACAATGCTAAAGATAAAATTAGAATTCGTATTCAATAGGATTAAAATAGGCCTCATACAGAGGAATAAAAACGAAATTGTGTGTTTTGTAATCAATAGACTAAAATACACGTTACAGCATTTTCCTTAAATACATTGTATTAGACATTAAAAGGCATGCACATCATATGAGTGAATTTGGTCGTTGCTGAACTAAATACACATTATAGAAAGATAGATTTGACTGCATTGAAATGCCTCAGTTTTTAAATAGACTGTGACATGCTTTCTTTCAGCACCCGAGAAAAAAGCTTTCCAACAGCTGTGTTTAAACTGACTAACTGAAAAGAAACTGTTTGACACAGCAAATGGGGATTTAACTCTGTCAGGGTATTTCAAATAATAAAGGGGTTTTTTCCTGAGAAAGGCGTGAAAATTCGACGCCTGCTGACAAACAACAGCTGCATAAATAGCATATGGCTATTCCTGATCACGGCCACAGACAGGAATGCGGAGTCAGCGAAATTTTAAGTCAGTGTAAAACTGGTATAAGGGCCTGCATTATTTTAAAAGTTTCAAAAACCAGTTTCATTATTTTGGATAACAGAGAACAAAATTGAAAGTAGGGATTTCCTTTCTTAATGCCTTTTTTACATAAGTACATCTGTGGTTCTGATGTTAAATGATAACTGTCCTTTTAAAAAGTGGCGCAGACTTTTCCTGTTTCAAGTAAGGCTTCTGTGCTTAGGGTTATGAATGAATGCGTTTAAATATGATAGGCTACGAATGAAGCTTGCTTTTCAAATGTGGAATCATCAAAATGGTTGGTTTTGATAAAAAAAAAAAAAATTAATTATATGAAAAAAATATATTGTTAAACATAAATGCTTTAAATTCGTTTTTTCATCTTTATAAAGCCTAATCATCATACTGTGAATTCCTAGTATCAAAGTTGGATTTAAGCAGTGCTGTACCGCAATAAGAAGGGAACTTAAATGTGAAATGTCACTTTACCCAGCCGTACAAAACTCATTTTTATAAGGGTATATCTTATACATTTCTGATTTCCCATTCCTGGGCTATCTAGAGAACACTCTGGGGGTTCCTATTATGCAAAAATATTGTAGGATATTCATTTTTAAGTGCCCCTACCACCAAAGTCGAAATTGAGCTAAATTCACAATTTTACAAGCAGTTCTACCACTCAAGGCAGTTTTAACGTGCTCTCAGGCTTCCATAAAGTATATGCAAGTATAAAACAAACAGCTGACCTACTGCACCCAACACACTGTACATAAATGAAAATAAGTATACAGAAACCAGCAGACGTTATTATCCTACCTTTAAATTACTGGCAAACGGATCGGACAGGACTGCCTTTTAGCTGTGATTCTCCAGAGTTGCTTTGCATTACGAAAACCGCATGGCAAGCCTTGCACAAACAAAATGAACAGCTGCTGAACGGGTCAAAGGTCGGAGTTCTGCATTTAGCAACTTAGCAGGGTGAAGGGTAATGTTTGCTGGGACACTTCGACCTTCGAAAAGTTTTTGAAAGACGAGATGATAGCGCAAAGAGAGAAAGAGAAGCTTTGCTTCCTATTTTTGGCAAACACACGTTTTGCGCAGTCATATGAAACAAAGGAAAACAGCCCTCAGTTGAGCATTGATCTGCCAGGTATATAAAATAATGTTTTTAGTTTAAAGAATACTGTGTAGGGGCTACGATAAGGAGGAAATGGATTTTAGTTTGCATTCATGCGCCCTCATGTTAATCTAGTACAATTGCTCAAGGAATTGATACATTTGTTGCTGACGCTTTCTACAGTACTCGATGTGCTTGAATCAGAGAATAGCCACTTTCTAAGATATCTCCTACAAGTTTGTTTGTGCCCAGTTGCTACAAATAGGGGTTGAAAGTGTTGACAGAAGTAAAACCTGTTTCAGGTTTTCCTACTGTCAAAATGGGGGAAGGAGGCTGGCTCCTCTACAAATTAAGGGTAGGCAAAATTATGTTTTCTCTCTTCTTTTTCTCACTTTTTTTTGAGTCTGTCTAAGCTGTCTAGGAAATGGCCATGTGATAGTTATTGGCTATTCTGTAATACTGTTTTAAAATTGTTAGAATTAATAAGCTATGTTACTGCCCATCCTGTATGAAAGAATGAGTAGAACAGATTGATGTTCCCTTATTTGATCTTTAAGGAGAACTGTATAGTGGCGGTTTCTGTTCAAAAATCTCAGGTGGCAACACTATTATTGTTTGTTATTCTCATGTTCTATACAGTTTTGCAAGGGCATTGCTAGTTTTTTATTAGCTAGTCTCTGTCAATAAGCTGACAGCCCTTATTAGAGCTGGAGATAGGGTTTTTTTTCCTTTTGAAAATGATGTTACATAGTCCAGATCGTGAAAAGTACAATGCAGGAAAGACGCTCATGTGATCCTTAGCAAACATTTTGAAGGAAAATATTGTTTTATAGGAGTTTGTTTGTCATAACATGTTCTGCTGAAGAAAATGTACCCACTATGTTGAAGTTTAGTTCTTTTTGCAATAAGAATCCCTGTTAAATTAGCAGTTTTAGATTTTCCTGCTGCGCCTATAACATGAGAGCATGGTCCTAAGCATAACATGTAAGAGAAATTATTTTACAAGTGTCTGCAGTCCTGTATAAGTAATGTAAAATCTATGAGTAAAAGTGTAGAACATTTCCTTTTTCTTGAGGGTTCTTCAGATTAGTAATATAGGAATACACCAATGTAAGTATTTGGAGTATGTCTGTATTGTTTTTCTCTTTTCCTCAGAATTTAGTAAATGAACACAGACTTCCTTGGCTGTTTGGGATTGGGTGATGTATTACTCTTGTCAGTTCACCAAAACGTTCCTTTTATACTTGCCAATAGGTCCAGGGTTTTCTACTCTTAGATAGATGAAGTGGTTCTTGGGTGCCTTGCTAATGTATGGGGTGCCCCAGGACTAAGAAAGTATTCTGAGACTATCCTCTCTGTTGATAGATTATTTCTGTGCCTTGTCTAAAGACCTCTTGTTCTGTCCACCAATAGATATTTGCTGCCTTACAACCATTGCCAGAGGGGCCCGGACATCAGATCCAGCCTGGGGAGTCAGCGCCACTGCAGCTTGAAGCCAAAGTGAAGGTAACCAGCACAGGCGTTGCTGGCAACTAGGACCTCAGTGAAGGCGGAAGCCCTGGGATGTGAATTGTGTACCCCTGCCACTGTCTTGGGCGAAAGACGGGGTCACAAATCAGAAAGGAGAAATCATGGATCAAGTTTTTGATGCCCAGCTGAGAGAGTCACAGACCGACCAGAACGGCAAGGAGGCTTTGCTTGAGGTGACCCCTTTGAAACAAGGGTTGCTTCAGAGATCCTAGCATCAGGCCTCTTAATCCTGGTCCCAAAGTGAATGCAAGTTTGCACCTTTGTTTGTTGATCAAGAGATACCTGGGCACACTGGATGCAATTTGTGGCCCTAACAAAAGAGCAGTGCGCCAGCAGAGCAATATAGGAGTTAGGGAAGGACTTGAGTTTAGGGTACAGGTGCTGTGCCTCTGGTGCCTGTTAGATTAAAGTGAAGAGAACTTGTGCACTGCTTGAGACACTGGACAGGATCGTTGAAAGACTTTTTCTTCTCAAACTGGGCCGTGATTCTTGAGTTGCGAGTTGTGCAGCTCCACCGTGGGAACAACAAGAGCCTGCCTGCGAGGCTCAAACGGACACAGGGAGAAGACTCCCCTCTGGCTGGTTCCACAACAGCTAAAATTTCCCAAGGACTCTTTTTTTTGTTAGTAATGTACCCCTTTGGTCGTCCCATTTTTGAGGAGGAGCAGCCCTTTGCGGCTCCTTGTCCTAATTCCTATGGCCCTGTGTGGTCCTCCTGGTCCTTTGGAGCCAGGATGGTTTTTGTAATAATCTGTCTGACTTCTTTAATATTTGCATTACTTATAATGCTTATTCTACACGAAAAATGTTTTCCTGAGCAGTTGACAAATATTACTTTGCCCTCCTCCTAAAAATATATTAAATTGATATTTTAGCCCTCACAAAAGAAATACTGGAAAAGTCTATTGAAAATGTTTTTATTAAGTATGTGCTGTTGGCTATTAATTGAAATAGATAGTCACTGAAATACATCAGAGCCCTGAAACTTAGAATTAGACTAGATGATTTTGGACTCTTGTTTCTGCTTGGAGCTGGAAGCTACTGACTATCCTGTGTGTAATGATTAATACTTTTTACATGCTGTGTATGTATCCAATGTGGTCCAATGCTTTGCTCCATTTGCATCTCTGCTTGTATACCTGGGAAGAGGGAACGTTGCTGAAACAAAGGCCCAACAAATGTTGAATAAAGAGGTGGCCGAAATAATGTTAATAGATGTACGGGATGAATATCTAGATTACCCCAGATAAACGAATGTCTTCAGCCAATGCTGAAAGGGCCGTCTGTTGTAATTTGGCAGCACTTAAGTTAAGCATTGGCTGAAGACAGCCTGTATTTAGAGGCTAAATTGTCCGCTTTGTGGAATCCATTTTGTATTTCTGGCAGCCATTTTGGCTGCCATGTGCTACCATGTGCTCACCATGTGCTCTGTCCTACCTTCCTGTCAACTGCTCTTGAAATCTGCCTAGAGACAAGTTAACTTTAGTTCCTCTTGCTTTGCACATGCTCAGTTGAGCTTGCAGCTGTTTCAAGTTTATAAATGTCAGGATGTGTCTACTAAAAGTAGAAACTGTTAGCTCCACCCACTTGTCGACTGTGCATTCTCTGTATGACCTTATATGTACCTACAACCAGCATTTGTGTTTGTACCGCCTTCATTTGAGCCCCTGTGTGGGTATAAAAGGACCAGGATCCTTCCATTCAGTGTGCTACTTCATGCATTACTGAAGGGTGATGTGTGAATGTTAGCTCCACCTTATAAGGTTTAATAAACTCTGGGGCCGATTCCGATCTCGGCCGGTAGGGCTCCGAATCGGATTCGGCTTTACCGGATCCGATTCGGAGCCCTGTTTCCCGACCGAACCGTAGGCGGGTCCGGCCGAGCGAGTACGATGCGAAATCGCCGACCGACTCGTCCGGGCGTCCCGACCGCTCCGGCCGACTCGCTCCCGGCCCGAACCGCTCCGACCGACTCGCTCGGACTCGACTCGCACCGCGCAATGGAGACGTTTCCCGGCCGGGTAAGTACGATGCGCGCCGCGAGCAGTCCGACCGAGCCGCGCACTCCGGCTCGTAAGAGCAGTCGGAGCAGTACTTTGGGGGTCCGTGTCGGACCCCCTGCATGCGTAGCCGCGCGAGTCGCACACAGGGGGGACCCATGGGTCCCCCTACCTGTGCGTGTACGGCGCGAATCGCTTCGCCGCGTACCCGCTGTAGGGGGCGCCCTTGTCCGACTTGCACCCATTGAGTCAATGGGAGCCCGCGTACGCGTTGTACGACCGGCTCCCATTGACATCAATGGGAGTCCGACCGACTCGAGTCCAATAACATACGGACGCATCGTACTCGTTCGGTCGGACTGCACGGGTCCGATTCGGTCGGAAATCTCTCCGGGTCCGGCTCGGTCGGAGAAATTTACGGCCCGAATCGGAATCGACCCCTCTGTCTTTTATATTTCAGTTTCTGTGCCAACTTCTTCCTAAGTGTCTGAGGACTCTGTGCAGAGAAGGGAGAACCCCTAAGCACTGGTAGGCCTTGCTGAGGCTCACTATTACAGTAGTAGTGGTGGGCATCCTGCCCCCTGGGTGAGGGTGGTAGTAGTGGTAGGCATCCAGCCCCCCTGGGTGAGGGTGGTAGTAGTGGTAGGCATCCTGCCCCCCTGGCTAAGGGTGGTAGTAGTGGTAGGCATCCTGCCCCCTGGGTGAGGGTGGTAGTAGTGGTAGGCATCCTGCCCCCTGGGTGAGGGTGGTACTAGTGGTAGAGCATCCAGCCCCCTGGGTAAGGGTGGTAGTGGTGGTAGGCATCCTGCCCCCCTGGGTGAGGGTGGTAGTAGTGGTGGGCATCCTGCCCCTGGGTGAGGGTGGTAGTAGTGGTAGGCATCCAGCCCCCCTGGGTGAGGGTGGTAGTAGTGGTAGGCATCCTGCCCCCCTGGCTAAGGGTGGTAGTAGTGATAGGCATCCTGCCCCCCTGGGTGAGGGTGGTAGTAGTGGTGGGCATCCTGCCCCCTGGGTGAGGGTGGTAGTAGTGGTAGGCATCCAGCCCCCCTGGGTGAGGGTGGTAGTAGTGGTAGGCATCCTGCCCCCCTGGCTAAGGGTGGTAGTAGTGGTAGGCATCCAGCCCCCCTGGGTAAGGGTGGTAGTGGTGGTAGGCATCCAGCCCCCCTGGGTAGGGGTGGTGGTGCGCATTCAGGCCCCTGTGTGCATATGTGGCATTGGTGATGGGCATCCCGCCCCTATGGTGCTGCTGTTGCTGGTGTAAGTATATTCTGCATCCCTGTGTGTGTGTGTGTGTGTGATGTGTCGTGTACGTGTTGTATGTGTTTTGTGGTTGGTGTCTGGCTTACCTTCTGCGCCGTACGCGTCCGTGCATGTTCCGGTAGTATATGTAGAATATTGGTATGATCGGGACAAAGGGATTCATGGTTGGTTTATGTCGTTCGTCCTTCTCGTTGCTTCGCGTCGTCCTCGTCGCTTCGCCTCGTCCTCGGCGCTTCGCCTCGTCCTCGTCGCTTCGCGTCGTCCTCGTCGCTGCCGTGTTCGTCTCGGAGCCGTGGATCGTGTTGTGGCGCGAATCGGAGCTTATGTGCGCCTCTCCCGGATGCTTTGACGTGCCGTGCGTAGCGACGGGTTCGGCGCGTACGGAAAGCGCATCGTACTTGTCCGGCCGGACGGGGCTGCATTTTTCCTTCCGTGCGACTCGATTCGGCGTTTCCGGATTCGCCTCGGTCGGAGAACAGGACCTGGTTTGGGTGAGTACGGCTCGGCCGGATTCTTTGCTGTTGTGCGCATCGTACTTGCTCGTTCGGTGTGCTGTACAGATCGGTCGGGAAACAGGCTTTCGCATGGCTTTTTTCCCGACCGAATGGTATTGGGTGCGCCTCCGACCGAGATCGGAATCGGCCCCTATGTCTCATGGCTAAAAGTTTTGCGTAAATTTTACAGTCGACATTGATAAGAGATATTGGTCTGTAATTTTTTGGTAATAGGGGATCTTTCCCTTCTTTGGGGATAACTATAATGTTGGCCTCTGTCATGGAGTTTGTTGTCCTTCCTTTATTAGCTATATTGTCAAATACTTTTAACATGGTTGGTTGTAGTAACTCCGCAAATGTCTTATAAAATGTGGCTGTGAAGCCGTCAGGTCCCGGGGCCTTATTGTCTTTCAGGGATTTAATAGAATTCGACACTTCTAATTCGCTTATTGGTTTCCCTAGAGCCAGTTTGTCTGTTTCATTTAGTTTGGGAAGGTTCAATTTGTTCAGGTAGTGGTTGCACCCTTCTAAGTTAAATTCTTGATCGTTTCGATACAAGTCTTCATAGAAGGATTTAAAGGTGTTTAAAATTTCTTTCTGTTTAGTGTGCGTTTGATTATTAGTGTCTTTGATTGATGAGATAATGTTTTGGTTCTGTTTGTGTTTAAGGTAGGCAGCTAGCATTTTACCTGCTCTGTTGGCTTCGCAGAGTTTTAGGCCTTTGAATTTATTTATCCATACCCCTGCTCGTTTACTCAGGATTTTACTGTATTCATATTTCTTTTGTGTTAGTTGATTGAGAATATTATTATTATTTAGGGAATTGGCATGTGTAGTCTCCAGGAGTTTTATTTCATGTTCCAAATTGACTAGTTCAGCGTTAAGCTTTTTATTGATTTTTGTCTTAATCTTGATGAGGACTCCCCTAATGGTTGCCTTCAGTGTGTCCTAGAGGTTGCTTACGTTTGTTTCAGGAAGATCGTTATGGTTGAGGTAATCTGTGATCGCATCTTCAATTTTCTTTTTACCGTTGGGATCTGATAGGACATCGTTATTAAAGCGCCATCTTTTAGGCAAAGGTTTATTGTGGCTGCCGGCTAATTTAGCACTGATACATGAGTGATCGGACACTCTGGGGCCGATTCCAATCTCGGCCGGTAGGGCTCCGAATCGGAGTCGGCATTACCGGATCCGATTCGGAGCCCTGTTTCCCGAACGAGTCGGACGTGCGTCCGGGCGAGCGAGTACGATGCGAGCGTACGCGAAATCGCCGACCGACTCGTCCGCGGGACCCAACCGCTCCGACCGACTCGCACAGACACGACTCGCACCGCGCAATGGAGACGTTCCCAGGCCGGGTAAGTACGATACGCGCCTCGAGCAGTCCGACCGACTTGCGCCGTCCGGCTCGAAAGAGCAGTCGGAGCCGCACTTTGGGGGTCCGTGTCAGACCCCCCTGTATGCATAGCCACGCGAGTCGCACACAGGGGGGACCCATGGGTCCCCCCTACCTGTGCATGTACGGCGCGACCCGCTTCGACACGTACCCGCTGTAGGGGGCGCCCTTGTTCGCCTCGCACCCATTGAATCAATGGGAGCCCGCGTGCGCGTTGTACGACCGGCTCCCATTGACTTCAATGGGAGTCCGACCGAATCGAGTCCGATAGCATGCGAACGCATCGTACTTGTTCGGTCGGACTGCTAGGGTCCGATTCGGTCGGAAATCTCTCCGGGTCCGGCTCGGTCGGAGAGATTTCCGGCCTGAATCGGAATCGGCCCCTAACTTGGGTGAAATATCTGTCTGATCAATATGGTGTGTGAATGACCTCGATATAAGTATGTAGACAATTCTAGTGTATGTGTTATGTGGGGCTGAGTAAAAAGTGTAATCCCTAGAGTCTGGGTGTTGAAGGCGCCAAGAATCTTTGAGGTTAAACTTAGAACAAATTTTCTGTACAATGCCGTGAGATCTTGTGACGTGATATTTCCAAGTGGATTGTCGGTCAATTCTAGGGTCTAAAGGGAGATTAAAATCACCACCAACTATGATGAGATCATCCTGTGGAAGATTTGCCCAGAAATTGGGTTCGTCCGTGTTAGGCCCGTATATGTTTACAACGTGTATAGAGTCCTCCCCTTTTTTCAGATGCGTAACTAATACTCTGCCTTCATCATCATGAGTGTGTGATTCGAGGGATATGTTAGATTTTTTCGCTATTAGGGTGATTACTCCTTTCTTTTTATGGTCCGCTGGCGAGCATGAAACATGTGATATCCAGTTATGTTTAATAAAAGCCGCGTCATCCCCAGATAATTTTGTTTCCTGTAGTAGTATAATATCACCTTTAGATTTTGCTAGGTAGTCAATAATTTTCCAGCGTTTGATTGGGCGGTTAAGCCCTTTCACATTTAAGGAGACGATGCTAAGGTCTTCCGTAATGTTATATATCTTATTTGGTGTCATTACATATGTAAGCGGTGGCAGCTTGATTTGGTCTTATGTAGTGTACGATGATTGACAGGCGCACTAGGGAGACTGTCATCATGTGAAGACTAGATGTATGTGGGTGACTTGTGTTGATTGCTGATAATGCATTAGCGCTACCAGCATAAATAGGATAAGCAGTAAGTAGGAACTCTTGCCGAATGTGGAAAATATGTAGCAGTGAGTACAATGTGCAGCAGGTCAGGAAAGATAATAAAGAAAAAATAGTAGAGATGCAAATAGTAAAACAACTGAGAATACCCAAAGTAAAATCCCCAAAACCCCAATCCCTCCCATCACCCTCCTCCCACCCCTCACTAACCCTGAGAACATAGTTAGATGGAGGTGCCTCGGCAGTAGCGTCGTACTGACAACTTGGAGAGAGAATACATTATGTAGTATTATATAGTATCTATATAGTAGCAACCTTCCTGTATGTACTATGTACCATAAACCGTTTATAGCTGGAACTAAACAATCTACGCCATATCTATATATTAGAACCCATTCTGGGTTGGTAAACAGTCAGAATATTGAGTAGGAAATGTCGACTTGCACTAATATCGAGTGCAAAATATCATGATACAAAAATATCGATTGCCAGAATATCGTGGTCAAGAATATCGAGTTTAAGGTAAGAAATATCGTTTTCCAAAATATCGAAGTTATTAATATAGTTTAAAAAAATATAGGGCCCGATTCACAGAACTGACTTAAGACAAAATCCTAAACTTACTACCATTTTGGTATTCACAGAAGGCACGTACTCATTTTGGTATTCACAGAAGGCACTTACTCATTGATGAGTAAGTGCCTTCTGTGAATACCAAAATGAGTAACTTACTCATTTTGAGTAACTTACTCATTTTGAGTAACTTACTCATTTTGGTATTCACAGATGGCACTTACTCATTGATGAGTAAGTGCCTTCTGTGAATACCAAAATGAGTAAGTGCCTTCTGTGAATACCAAAATGAGTAAGTGCCTTCTGTGAATACCAAAATGGTAGTAAGTTTAGGATTTTGTCTTAAGTCAGTTCTGTGAATCGGGCCCATAGTTGCTAAAAATATCGTTGTTTTAGTTAGTGTCATGTATTTTAGTGTGTATTTTAAATGTATGTGCTATATTTTTTTGTCTAAGTGCTATATTTTTTTTTTATGTATGTGTTACATTTTTAGAAGTTATTAATTTTATTTTAATTAAATTTTGCGTTTTAGTTCCGTAGCGGGTTGTGGGTTTATAGGGGAATAGGGTGGGAAGTAATTTAATTATAATAAATTGAATATTAATTTGTATTTATTTAATTTGGATTTTATAGTGTTAATTATGGTAATTAATTTATTATTGAATAATTAATAATTGGCTGTTAATTTTTATTGATTAATTAATTGGTAAATATGTTAATTGTGTCATTTTTTTAGGAGCAGGTTGTGGGTTTATAGGGGAATAGGGTGGGAAGTAATTTAATTATAATTAAATTATTAATATTGTTTCATAATTATTACTTATGTAATTATTTTATATTGTTAATTGTGGAAAATAATGTATTAATAATTATTTATTAATTTGTTATTAATTATTATTAATTAATTGGTAATTATCTTAATTGTGTCATTTTTTTAGGAGCGGGTTGTGGAATGATAGGGGAGTAGGGTGGGAAGTAATTTAATTTTAATAAATGTATTAATATTTTTATATAATATTTATTAATTATTATTTTATAGTGTTCATTGTGTGAATTAATATATTGATAAATATTTATATTTTGATTGTTAACTGGTATAAATTAATTAATTAATTGTTATTTAATTATGTTAATTGTGTAATTTTTTACAAAATTGGTGGTGGCATTTACAGGGGAATATAGTGGGAGGTAATTTATTTTTAATTAATTAATTCTTTGTTAATTGATGCTAATTTATTAATTAAATTTTAATTTTGTCAATTGTGTAATAATTTTGATGTGTGAGTTGTGGGGTTTATAGTGGTAAATGGTGGGAAGAAAGGGGTCTATTACGATGGCGGTCGGATGTCCACCGCCGGGCCGGCGGGACATCGTAATAGGCCCCTAAATGTTTTTTAAATGAGTTAATGATTTATTATTAATTAATATTATTTATTAATGTAAAATTAGTTATGTTAATTGTGTAAATATTTTTTAGGTGTGTGTTTTGGTGTCTATTGGGGTATGGGGTGGAAAGTAATTTTGTTTAAATTAAATTAATCATTACTTGGGGGCCTATTACGATGGCGGTTGGAAAACCTCCCCGACCGCCATGGTAGCGGGAAAAGACCGTCCGCATGGACCGCGACATCACCGCCGGTCGAATTACGAGGACCCGCGCTCGAAATCCGACCGCGGCGGTCGGATGGCGGGCCTTAACATTGCGGCGGTTGCTGCTGCCCGCAGCACCACCGCGATGCCGAAAGGAGCATGTCCTGGATTTCCCTGCACTGTGTGGCAGGCACTGCACAGTGCCTGCCACCTGGTACAGGGAAATGTAGGGGGGACCATGGGTACCCCCCCAGTGCACCCCCCCAACACATTGGGTGCCCGCAACGGGTCCCCGGAAGACAATCTCTGCATGCCTTTCCATGGCGGTTTGACCACTGAGGAAAGGCTGGCTACTGCCGGCATCATAATCCTGCTGGCGGAGCCTGCTCTGCACCACCACCATTATCCCGGTCCTGCTCCGTCCGCCAGGCAGGAGTGCGGATGGCAACCGGCGGAAAAGCGGTGGTCGGAATTTACCACCGCCATCCTAATTTGACCGGCGGTTTTCTTGGTTGCGATCGCAGGCGGATGTCCACCGCCGGTCCGGCGGGGGCCACCGCTGGCCCGGCGGTGGACATCCGACCGCCATCGTAATAGACCCCTTGGTCATTAATATTCATTTATTAATTGATAAATATTTTTGTTAATTGTTTAGTTTTTATTTTGTTTAGGTATTTATGTTCTATAGCTGTAATGTTTTGTTAGTAAATTAATTTTAACCTTTTTAAATGTGTTTTTAATTATTAATATTTGTATAATTGTTAATTAATTGTGTTAATTATGGAGATACACTTTTTTTAATTTAGATGTATGTTGTAAATTGTGTGATGTTATAGGGTAGGAAAAATATTACTTTTCTGTAATTTATAATTCTTTGGATTAAAATTCATTTTTATTACAAGATAGTTATTTGTTTGTATTTTTTTATTAAAAAAGTAATATTTTTATGTAAATTTTACATTTTTGCTACATTATATTATGTTTCTATATTTTGTAAATTTTGATATAAATGTTTTGTTTTTGGGTTTTTTATTTAATTTTGTATTGTAGTAGATATTTTTTTGTTTTTAAATTTGAAATTTATTTTGTGGGAATAGTAATTTTAACCCCTCCGCTATCCAACACTTTACCTACTGTTGCACTCGCTGGAGTGGAAATAGTAATTTTTACCCCTCCGCTATCCAATACTTTCCCTACTGTTGCACTCGCTGGAGTGGAAATAGTAATTTTTTATCCCTCCGCTATCCAACACTTTCCCTACTGCTGCACTTGCTGCAGTGGGAATAGTAAATTATTTCCCTCCCCTATCCAACATTTTCCCTACTGTTTCATTCATTGGAGCGGGAATAGTAAATTATTCCCCTCCGCTATCCAACACTTTCCCTACTGTTGCACTCGCTGGAGTGGGAATAGTAATTTTTTCCCCTACGCTATCCAACACTTTCCCTACTGTTGCACTCAATGTAGTGTAAAATATACTTTTAAAAAAGAATAAATATTTTAATATTTTAATTTATAACAATTTTTTTGATGTTACAGGTGTATGTATATATATATATATTTATAATTTTTAATATATTTCTTACATTTTATAATTAATTAAAATAATTATGTATTAATTATTATTAAGTAAATATATATATATATATATATATATTACATTTTATATATGTATGTTTAATTTATTTTTACATTAAATTTATTACTTATAGTTGTTAAAATTTACAAATAATTCCACTTTTTTCAGTTAGATGTATTATTTAATTTATTTTACATTATTTTTTATACATATAAAAAAACAATATTTTGTACTTCGATATTTTTAACAACGATATTTTTTTCCATATATTAGTACTTACCATTATGAAGATAGGAGGTCGATATTTTTTACATCGATATTTATGTCCCGATATTTTGGTAACACAATATTTTTGTACTCGATATTCTGTCAGTGATCCTTCTGGGTTGATAAACAATAGGATAATTAAATGTAGTCAGGAATCCTATCTGGAATCTTACTAGCTATTTTACTCGATTCTAATGGTAAGCAAAACAATAACAAACAGTAACATCACAATGGCAAGCATGTTTGGCGGATTGCTAATGAGTTGCCAGCATCGGACATTATGTGTAAGCATATCGGCATATTGGAAAAAAGGATATCAAGTCTTCCTCTTATTGGAGAAGGAGGTCTAATGGTCCATGTCTTGCATGGTAGAGCAGTCCAAGTAGTTTGAGAGTTCGTTCGGGTCCGTGAAGAAGTAGAATCTACCGTTCTCTATGATTTTAAATTTAGCAGGACATGCAAATGAGAATTGAATGTTTTTGTCACTTAACCTGTCTCTTAGTAGCAGAAAGCCTTTTCTTGTATCCACTGTAGATTTTGACTAATCCTGTGTGAAAGTTATTTTTTGACCATTACAGGCTATCTGGCGATTTTTACGTGCAAAGCTGAGGATGGCTTCTGCGTGTTGGTATCTTAGAGGTTTGCAGATGATTGGTCGGGTTGTTTTCCTCGTTGTTGAGTTGTAGGTCGGAATTCTGTGTGCTCGGTCTAGTTCTAGAGCATTGTGGAACTTAATGCCCGTAATTTGGGGGATCCAGTTCTCCAAAAAGGCAATACATGATTCCACATGATTCTATTTCTGTCTTCCAGTTCGGCTGCTTGACGTTTCAAGCCATTGGTGACAGCCAGAAGTGATTTCATCTCTTTGCTGATTCGGGATGAAGAATCTTCCACATCACTTATTCTTTGCCCGCAGCGGTAATTTTAGAGTTAATTGTGTTCATGTCAGCACGGATTGCAGTCAGTTCTAATTGCATGGTGTCTGTGTTCTGTTTGGTTGACTTCGCCAAGTCATGGACATCTGCCAGTTTCTTGAGGATCATTTCCATTGTACTGTTCACATCGACTTTGGCCTTGATGGGCGAGTCAGATATCACAGGTTCACCTCTGAAGCGTTTGTATTGCGCTTTGGGGTCTTTTTCTGCCATGGTGTTTGAGATGACTTAGGGTGATAGCTTGAAATGATGTTTGGCGGTGGTAGATTCGGCAGAGTAGTAGGTAGATCCGGTAATAGGGCACCAGCAGACCTGTCTCGAACATGCAGGTATTTTGCGGAGATTTATTGGGGAGCGGCTTACTGTGGGCCTTATTGTAGTTTAGGCACCGTTAGGAAGGATTGAGTAGCAGTTCTCAGAGACACATGGATCGACTTGGAGACCGGCTTGGAGTTGGGTACTTGCAGGAGAAAGTGTTGGAGATCAGATTGGATGTAGCTTGTATGCAGCGTCAATGCCAACTGGGAACAGAGCAACCTGAAATCTCTGGAAGACCAGACCGGTAAGTACAGGCAGGTAAGTTCGGCAGGTAAGTTTATATGGGACTGGGTACATTAATGGCAGGTGTAATGGCAGATGGACGCTGGTAGCTGAGCGCTATCTTGGGTATTTTAATACTAGTTTGGCATTTTTTTGGTAGTACTTTAGCCTCATTCCAGAATTATTTGGCTAATACAGCTGTATTTAGTTGTAGGTTTGGGTAAGAGCAGAAGCCACGTTACCGCTGAGGGAGACGCAGGAGACACAGCAGGAGGCACAGCAGGAGACACGCAGGAGACACAGCAGGGTGAATGTTTGCACCGTTTGCACAGTTTGTACAGTTTGTACAGATTCACAACCGCCAGTGAGGCGCGCAGAACCACAGTGGGGGTCGAACAGAGGGTCACACAGTGCCTCCGACAGTTCCGATGTCTCCGACAGGTCCCCGCAGCTAATTGGCAACGAGGATGGTCTCGGTGGCAACGAGGGTCCCAGATGAAGTTGAGGGGACTATTAGCTCCTTAAATTTACTTTAAAGGTTGTGTGTGATATTATTATTTGCCCAATTACACAACCAGTGGCAGCAGCAGATGAAATATGTAAAAATGTGCAGATTTATGCAGAGGCCGCCATCTTAGAGTCAGGCAGTGCCGTCATCTGTTGCTAACTCGACCGTACGGCACGCGGTAACAAAGCTGGAAGCAGGAGAGGCGTACCTTAGATGATGGCGGAAAGCTGGTGATGCCTTAAACTACCCTGGGAGCCGCTCAGGTAGGGGGTCTCAGTCTGGTTGTGGTCCGACTTAGCTGCGGAGTGCAAACGATGGGCTGTTGGCCACCATTTTGAGACCGTTGTGAGAGTGGTATCGGAAAAGAAATTGGCCCCGGTAGAAAGGTAATCTGTGTTCTTTTTATGGCAAGCTAGTTAAGGCGTTAGTTGGTACCACATTTCCGTGTTGATCTAAGGGCCGAGATTAGCTGTGGAAGCGCCGTGGTGTAGCTCCGGCGATGCTGGATGCGGCACTAGGAGGCTGCCATTTTGGGCCCGTTAAGCAAGGGCTAGTGGTAAGGTTACCAGCTGCAATTTAGAAGGTTTCTGGGGCGAACCTACTTCCGATGGTGGGCGCAATCCATGCGCTGTATCGTGTTGGTACGAATCTTGGTGCGGACGTGATGTCTAGGTTCCTTATCGCGTGAAAGGAAGCATTGGAGTCTCCGCGTTGTGCAGAGCGATGGGATCAGGCAGTCATTAGCTCTGCCGTCCAAGCCACGCCGCCATTAGTTCTGCCGTCCAAGCCACGCCCCCAGGGAACAATTATTTTTAATATTAACATTTACTATCAATAGAGGTTCAGCTGTCATGGGAAGCAAAGTGCTAGTCAAATATCTAATGGTCTCCCTCTCTGTTCTTGGGTTGCAATGTTTTGCAGTATGATAAACTCAATATTTAGGTATGTTTCTACAAGGCAAGTTTCCTTCAGGCATTTTAACTGATAATTCATAAAGAAAGGTTTAACTTTGTCTTGAAATCGATGTCTCTTAAATGCTGCAATCTTCCATGATTGTAATTTTAAAGATATAGGAGGGTCAACAATGAATGATGTCCCAAACTATGCAGCTTGCTTAGCCATACTCTGTTTAGTGTTAAATATACAGGACAGCCTTTATTTAATGATGTCCTAACCTATTCAATCTCCATATCTACACCCTGTTTAATGTATTTGAGTATACACTGCAATGTAGGCCTGTGAAGGAAGCTTGCACTGCTGGTACATTTGCTATACTTGAGCTGTCTGCTGCAGTGGGGGGAAAAAAGGATTGTTTTCTTTACACAATACATGTGTGAGATAAAGGATTTAATGTGTGACGATTCACTGTACTTTTGAGATGTAAAAGAATCCCTTATGCATTGCAATGTAACCTCTTTGCACATGGTGGAATAAATCACCATACATTCGTTAGCATGAGGTGAGCAAGCAATACTCCTTTGGTCGGTGCCTGTTAGAAATGGGGGTCTCTAGTTGGCAATGGTTTGCACCTTTGTCCAAGTAGGGACCCTTCTTCCTAGTCAGGATAAGGGGGATGCTATTCTAAAATAACCCCTGCTCACCCCCTTGGTAGTTTGACACGAGCAGAAGGGCTTATCTCAGAGGCAGTGTTTGAAGTATTTGTACACATATACAGTAACTCAATGAAAACACCACAAATGGACACCACACAAGTTTAGAATACTAAGTAATCTTTATCTAAACCAAACAAGACCAAAACAACCAAAACCCAACATACAATAATCAAAATATGACCGTTAGAAGGTAAAAGCATTTCTGCCCTTAGCAAACTATAGATACGACACTTTTAACACAAAGTACCTTGTATGCGTCACAATCATAAACAAAAACAGCCGCAGGAAAGGTCATGCTTCGGTTCCTTATGCCCAGAGATGGTGATGCGTCGATTCCCTGCTCCAGGGGAGGTGATGTGTTGGTTCCTTACTGCCATGCAGGGGAGGTGACGCGACGGTTCCTTACTGTGCGGGGAGGTGATGTGTCAGTTTCTTACTGTGCGGAGAGGTGATGCGTCAGTTTCTTACTGTGGCCCCGGTGTCCTTGTAGATTTGTCGGTGCGATGCGTAGGGATCGAGGATGCGTCGGTTCTCGATGCGGCGGCAGCGCCAATGGCAATGCGTTGGGTCTCGCCAGCCACGGTCCCACGATGCGTTGGTTCTTACAGCCGCACAGCAGTGCCTGCGCCGGTAACGGTGTGGTGATCTCAGACTTCGGAGATCGATGCATGGGATTCGGTGTGCAGCGATTTCTCCATCCACGGACAGGCGCTGCGTCGGTTTCTTCAGCAGCACAGAGGCGATGCATCAGAAACGGGTGCGGATGCGCCGCGCTTCTCGTAGTTGCATCTCTTTTCCAGCTCCCAATAGCAGGAACAACCTCCAGAGACCCAACACAGCAACATGCACCTCTTGGCAGGTCAGAACTCCCAGCAAGAAGTTCAGGGCAGCTGGTCGTGAGGTCTTTGTTTCCCTTAGACTTCAGAACAGGAGGCAAGCTTTACTTCAAGCCCTTGGAGATCTTCTTCGAGCAGGCTACAGAGCACACAGCAAAGTTTTTATCCTCTTCTTGGCAGAAACAGCCACTGCAGGCCAACCCCAGAGAGCACACAGCAAAGGGGCAGTACTTCTACTACATCTTTCCCAGCTTTTCTCCTTGGCAGAGGTTCCTCTTGAGTTCAGAAGTATTCTAAAGTTCTGGGGTCTGGGCCCCAATATTTATTCAGCATTTTCCTTTGTTCTCTTGTGGCAAAACCAGTTCTGTCCTCCCTGGTCTAACTTCCCGGCAGGAGGTGGAGACAGCATTGCGTAAGGCAGACCAGGCCCATTCAGGTGAAAGGGAATCTCCTCTCCCTACTCTTAATGCAGCCCAGGTCTATTCAGGCAAGCCCTGACTCATCCAGGAAACAGTGAATGCACATCCCCAGCCCCTGTCACTCCAAAGCCAGACAGTCAATCCACAAACCCAGCAGAGGCACAAAGGATGGCTAAGCAAAAAAATCCCCACTTTCTAAAAGTGGTATTTTCAAACACACAATATAAAAATCATCTTTATTAAAAGATGCATTTTAATATTCTGAGTTCAGGCATACTAAACTCCATCTTTCAATCTTGTCCCAATGGGAAGTTATACTTATAAGATGTTATAAATAAACTCCCATTCAATCCTATGGGACAGATAGCCTTTCAATAATAAAAAACTAAATTCACTGTAGTTCACTATCAGGACATGTTACACACATGTGGACATGTCCAAACTTTTACCTACACTGCACCCTGCCCACAGGGGTACCTTGGGCCTACGTTAGGGGTGACTCACATGTAAGAAAAGGGAAGGTTAGGGCCTGGCAAGTGGGTGCACTTGCCAGGTCGACATGGCAGTAGAGACTGCGCGCAGACACTGCAGCGGCAGGTCTGAGAAACTTTTTGCAAGGCTGCTTGTGTGGGTGGCACAATCAGTGCTACAGGCCCACTAGCAGCATTTGATTTACAGGTCCTCGGCACACACATTGCACTGTACTAGGGACTTAGTAGTAAATCAAATAAGCCAATCATGGAAACACCAAGCCATTACAACAATTTACACAGAGAGCATATGCACTTTAGCACTGATCAGCAGTGGTAAAGTGCCCAGAGTTGTAAAACCAACAAAACCAGGGTCAAAAATAGGAGGCCAAAAAGCAAAAAGTTTGGGGGTAAACCCGCTGGAAAAGCGAGGTCTAACAGTGCCAAATCCCACTCTATGTATATTTCAAAACATGGGTAACAATAGATTCTGAACACAGCTGCACTGTCTTGCCATACCTAAAATGTGCCTAGGAAATATAATTACTACAGCACATTATTATATATACCTGTCTAGTGAACAGAGTATACAACATTTTTGGACATTGAATGGGACAAATTACAAAATCCCAGTATCACCCTGCCATTCCCTTTTAGGTCGACCCTCTGTAATTTCTTCTTGTGGCTTTTGGAACACCCACCAATTGCCACTGGTTGTTATCTGTGGTATTCAGAAATGTTGGCCTGTTATTCATGTTTATCCATTTTGGTCCCTCCTTTTGTGTGTGCTCCCACCCCATGGCGATTTCACTGATGGCTTCTTTTGGTCGGCTAACGCTCCTTCACAGCACCGGATGGCTGCTCCTCCCCCTCTGATCAGACTCCATTTTCTCCCTTCAACTCCACACTACAGAATGGAGCTGGAACAGTCATGGCATTGTTTGCATTCCTTTCTGGCCATGTGACGCCCTGTTGTTTTCATGGTCACTGGCACTCGTCCAACGGCTCACCTAAAATGCAATCTTTGTGATTCTCACCTCGTAAAAACATGTTGTGCTCGGCAATTTTTGTTCCTCCAAAAAGATGGACTGCACATTCCAAATGAGAAAAAAACTTCAATATTGATAAGCAATGCAGTAAGTTTGCACGAAGGCAAGTGTCGTAAAACAACCACTATGCTGCGTGTTTCTAGGTGACTAAACTAAAAGTCCCCTTTCACTATTAAAGGTTAGTAAGCGTGAAGAGACTATTACAACTTTGATGCAAAATAACCTAGCTGCAAACAAAGATGAAATATTGTGGAACTGCAAGCGATAAGGCATACAATGTTTTAAATACCTTCATGGTAACAGTGAGTGTTCGGAAAATAATGATAAAAAGCATTTTTTCGGTTACCTGGCCCTTTAAGACGCTCCGGACGCTGCGCTTCGCATTTGAGAGACACAAATGAGAGGTATGCATGGCAATGTGCATACTTTACATGATGGTGGAAGCAGGTGAGGGTGTGCGCTTGTGCAGTAGGTACCTATCGCTCTGTCGGTATCTACATTTTTGTACAGAGCTCCATGTCATGGTGTGTCACTTGTGTGAAATGCAGGGTAATGTCCCTTACCTCATTCCTGCGCAGCTGCTGTGCCTTTGCTGCCTCTGCGTCCTACTAACGGCAGCTCTGCCTCATATTAGTGCACAAAAATGTGCTGTATATTGTGATAAATGTGTGGGTGGTTTGGCCTCACGTTACCTAAAGTGCTGTGGTAAGCAACATGCTGGCCGCGTTTAGCTTAATGTCCAAAAATACAATTCTTGATGAACACGTTTATCATTCTGTTGGTGGTGTTTTCTTTTTTTGGGGAACACAAGTTCCAATAAAATTCCATGTGAAGTTTGTAGAGCGGTGAGATGAATGGTTGTATTTCCAGAAGAGGCCTCGTTTTGCTTTGTTTCTAGAGTAGACTTTTATACAAGGAACCCCAACCTCTTTGCCACGATATTAGATATAGGAGAAGTTTTAAATGTGGAAAAACATACGGTGTGAATGCGCCGCCTGAGCGTGAGATTTGTGCGAGCTGTTGAGGTGTGTTTCAGGCTTTTAAAATTAACTGAAATGTGAACAACATCTGTTTCTACCGAAGTTATTGTAAGGGTCATGAAAATATCACAGTTAAGGCAGACTGCCATTTATAAATGTAGTTTCTTACAAATTAAATTATATTTATTTTATCTACCATGCAACTCTTCTTCACTACGGAAAGAACAACATGTTTTCAAACAGAAACAACTATTAAAGGGAAGTTGCATCTAATCAGTAATATGCATGATTTTTCAAGTAGGTGCTAATAGTAGTTACAATTTTAAACTAGATGCTTTAATGTATTTAAGCAAAAAGCAGGCGCAGTTCGTTTTACCCATGTCTCAATTTATAGTGTGTGATGGCTACTTGTTTAGTTTACTAATGAGTTTTAGTGCAGATATATCAAGGTATTCCTTTTTCGGTTTCTCCTTCATGGCATTGCCAATCGCAGGCACCTTGAGGCAAATCTATTAGCTGTTTTCCCCAAACGACTCCTCGCACACTGTCAAGGATAAATAAACTCACAGACTTGTTGCTATGCAGGTGTAAAAAGCATCCCATCTGTATACCAAAACCTAGCAAGTGGGCAGTGTTGAAAATGGAACAAAATATTCCTGGAAGCCATACATTGTGGGTCGAGGTGTGGCAGAGTAAAGGGATAGAGTCACGAGGGGCGGGACTTGAAAAGCAGTCTGACAGTCAATGTACACATTTTTAGGTTGAGCTTCTGCAAGACCTGTTGTAATCTCTTCTGTGGCTTTTGGAACACCCACCAATTGCCACTGGCTGTTATCTGTGGCATTCAGAAATGCGGGCCTTGATATTGGTGTTTGTCCATGTTGGTCCTTCCTTTGTGTGTGTGCTCCCACTCCATGGCAATTTCACTAATGGTTTCTTTTGGTCGGCCATCGCTTTTAGAACCTATTTTGAATTTCTTTCATGATTTGTTTTGCGGTTTATGTGGTGTAGCCGTTTCCGTTTGCATTTTTATTGAATATGGTTTGCCTTGTTTCTTCAATTTTGAATGTAAGTGGCCAACGTCTCCATATATTACAGCCAAATTATAGGTGAGAGTTCATTGCCACACATCTCATAATTCCCATCCCTGCTCAAATCAAATGACTTTAATGAATGCCTGGTAGTAATAGGGCCAGTATATTATAGATGATTTACCACAAACTTTGATGTCTTCAATGGATAATGTACTGCATGGCTAAACACTTATAAGGCCACAAAGGCGAGACCTATTGGCTATGCCAATGCTTGTTGATAATGTAATTGATGTCGGTTTTTTTCAACTTTATTAGCTAAGAGCTAACAATCACCATATTTCTCCTTCTTTGGTATGCTCAGACATATTTCAAGTAGATGCGAATCACATGTTACATTTTTAGGTCCAGCATAGGCAGCGCATGCGCTGTCTCTTCGAGACATGCTATATTCATTCTGTGGGCTTACATACCACTCATTGCCTTTTTATTAATCCCTTCAATTATCGTTCAAAAATGTTTGCTTGCCAGTGGTTAATCCGTCCTCTGTCTCTCCTTTATGTGTTTGGTTTCCTCCCACCGAGCCCCACCCAATTACTGCTAACATTACGCTTCTGTGGGGGACAGGTTTTTTCTTTGATTCCTGCTCGTGTCACTGTTTGCCAGTCTTTGGTGGTTCCACTTCAGCGCCCGTCACTTGATCTTCCTGTCCGAATACCAAGGTGAAAAGTCAGAGGCTTCAGATGCGGTTTTCAAAATTGTCTCTTTAATTTCCTCGGACTTCAAAGTGTGAGCATTTTCCCCAAAATCCTCGTTCTTCGCGACTTGTTGCTTTAGCAAGCCTCGGTCACCAGACCTTCAGCAGCTCAACCTTGCAGCACAGTTAAGGGCAAGGCTTGGGCAACTCCTGTTGCATTTTCTCTGATGCTTGTTTATATACTGTGAACTTAAGCGACCCAAAGATGTTGGAGCTCTTGACATGAGCGCCAGTTACATTACACAATGTCAGATTAATTTTTGGGGGCATTTTTATAAAGAGTTTACTCAACTGATCTAAAGGTATTGAAGTGCTTTACAAAAGCTCCAGTTGCATTACACATGGTCAGATTCTTTTTTTTGTTTTTAGGTGCGTGCAGATTAAGTGATACCGATGCTACCCCTGGTTACTCATTATTTCCCCTCTACCTGACAAATGGGATCAGCATTCATCTCTCCCACATTGCTGCATGTCCACCCTGATGCCTCTTCCTGTCGCCCTCAGAGCCCTAATTTCAAAGCACATTCATGGCAGCTCCCCAGGGACTGTGAAACATTTTTTTATTATATAATGTGAACTTGAGCAACCCGAATGTATTGGAGTGCTTTACAAAAGCACCAGTTACATTACACAAGGTCAGGTTCATTTTTTTGTCTTTAGGTGAGCGGAGATTAAGTGATGCAGACACCGCCCCTGTTTATTCATTATTTTCCCTCTACCTGACAAACGGGAGCATTTTGTTGTTGTTGCTATGTCCAGTGCTCCAATCCCAGGGAGCTGGGACAGAGGGTGGGGCTGGGGACTTGATGGTAAATGGATGGTGCGAGCAGTGTTTTCAATGGAAAACTCTGTGGAAGGGTACCTAGTATATAGAAGCCTGGGGGAAGAGGGATGTGATGCCTCCACCATTGGAAAGTACTTCACTGCTTTTTTCACAGGCGGTTGAATACTCTTGTGATACAATCACACATAGAATGTTATAGTGCTGTTGACTTGCATCGAAACACTTGTCTTTCTGTCTGCGCGTTAAAAAGCCTCAGATTGTGTCCATAAATGTTTCCTGAGGCAATCATGTATTCCTGAATCACACTACATGACACAGTGTGTAGTAATTGTGTAGCTCTTCTATCCCTGGCAGCACAGCACCCAGGATAATGTCCTGCATGGCTAAACACTTACAAGGTCCCAAAAGCGAGACCTATTGGCTAAGCCAATGCTTGTTAATTAATGTGAACTTATCAGCATTTTTCACCTCTTAAAGAAACACAGTAACATGTGCCTCTCCTACACTTGCAATGTGTTATTAAAGGATACATTGTAAAAAAGAGTAAAACAAGTAAAACAACTGTTGCTACAAGGATGTCTCGAGGATGGACCAGTCAATGCACAAAAACATGTTGGTTGGAACACCCCTGAGAAAATATGATCATATCTGTCCTTAAGAAGGAACAACATAAAAGTATTGTAGATTTTTTTTTTTTTACGGAGTTTTATATACCGCGAACTTGACCCGAAGGTATCGGGTATCAGAGCGCTTTACATAGCACCAGTTGCGTAACATGAGGACACATTCATTTTTGTTAGGCACGGGGAGATTGTGATTTGCCCAGAATCACAGGATGTTCAGCGTCATTGCCGAGACTCAAACCCAGTTCCCCAGATTCGAGGTCGACCGCCCTAGCCGTTAGGCCAACTCCTCTCCCCATTGAAAACAATTGAATGTGCTCCAGAGCACAGTGACTTAATAACTTGCTCACTTGGCATATGCTGTATTGCAGGGATTCTGCTTAGAAACAGAACTATGCCTGGGATCACAGGACATCAGCATGAAAGGACTTAGTCGCCATACCACCTCAGTACCTAAGGGCTCAAATCCAGACTAACTCATAGTGCTTTATCTGCCCTCCTACCCTTCCAGAGGGACAGATAAAATATCACCCCAGAACATAACACTCTGAACTCTCTCAGGAGTCACAGTTAAAGGTCACCACCGTTCGTTCTCCCACCCACATGTGTCCACAATAAAAAGAAAGACACTAAGAAAGCTTATAATATTTATTGACACTAGTGCGCTCTATCATGAAGAAACCGTGCTGCAATTAGGACACATATACAAGTCAATAATGTGATTAGCACAATTAATAAAATGTCCACAATAAAAAGCCCTGTCATAGCGAATGAAAAATTAGCCTAAGCCTACTTTACTATGAAAGCACAGTGTTATAATAAAGATTTCAAAAATGTGTGCCTGGCCCCATACCTGATGGTCATAATCAGTTAGTCTGCATCTCAGGTGTGCAGTTCTTTTGCCTCAGGAACTTTACTCTGCTAGCCTCGCTCCTCTCTGTTTTTAGAACAACAATTCTTGGCTTATTCAATAAGATTTGTCCTGTTCAAATAACAGCAGCTGGATCTTTCTATTATATCTAGGTGTTAGTGTCCAACCACAGAGAAAAACAGGCACAAAATGCCAGCAGAAAAGCTAAATAACAAAACGTGCAGCTTATTAAAAAAATAACAATGTGGCACAAGAACAAGCGTGTAACTCTGTAACTTGTGCAAAGTAAAAGCGGCCTATTATTTGTATAGTTAGGCTAACATAAGGAAAAACTATAGTGGGCCCTATATGGGACTCACAACAATGGTAGGGATTTAAAAATTCTGCTTTAAGATAGCATAAAAGTAATTTTGAATTTCTTGCCTCATTAGTTGGAAAATGTGAATAAAGCCCATCTTTCACAGCACTAATCAGCATACCAGAGCTCAAATATATTCAGCACAAATTCCGTGCACTATGGCAGATGGGAATTTTAGAATGCTATGAAGATGTGTTCAGTACCACAGAAAACTAAGGAGCCTATTTATAAGGGGCTTTCACTGCAGGAGCGTCACTTTTTCTGACGCTCTGGTGGCAAAAACCTCTCAACCATATCTATGATTCTACACAAAGCCAATTTCCGTGGCTTTGAATGGCCTCATAGATATGGAGTAAGGCAAGGCAGCGCAAGTTGCTGTGTTGCCTTACTTTGCACCAGGGAGGTGTTCCATTGGCGTTGCTGTGGGTTTTCCCATGCAGCACCCATTGATTTTGACTCTGCCCCAGATTTGCTTAATCAAGTAAACCTGGGAAAGCGCCAAAACCTGAGGAGAAATATTTGTATTTCTACTCGTTTTTTCCTCTTTCCCTGTGTGCTGCATTCAGCAGCACACATGGAAAGATGAAAACGTCTCTCTGGGTTGTTTTTGTGTAGGAAAGTGCCCCTTCCTGCTCAAAAGCAATCCTGCATGCAACACGGACAGTGTTACACCATAGTGCAAGGGTGACTGCATTAGCGCTAGGCAGCCAATTGTGTACCAGCGCAGGGGGAAAGGACAGGTATGCATCCCATTGGGTAAATACGGTGCATTCCGGCCCTTTCACATTGGCTTTAGGGCAGCACAGTAAGAAGACTTGCCCTATGCCAATTGCCTTTAAATAAACCCCTAAATCAATAGGGGTGTGGGGAAATGCAGTGTGCCATTTTGTTTCTCAATAGTTATTGTCATTGGTAGTAAAAACACTGTAGCTATAAGAGAACATTCTACCTGGCCTCTTTCAAACTCAGTTATGTGACGCGAAGATATATTCCACTATAAAGGCAGTACACATCTTTTCATCACCATGGATGAAAAAAGCGCCTGTATCCGATGAGGTAATACAGCTGGCACAGTGGTTGAGTGTTCCTGATTTACTTCCCTGCACTATGGCAGCAATTTGGTTTGCGACGCCATATATTTTTTAGAAGTTGTTGAGAAAGATGAGGAGGCAATTGATCTGCGCACGCTTTGTCATTGGCCGACTCCAAAACAGCGTCATATAAGGTCGGAGGCGCGCGGCGGTCTCGGCTTCCCGGCTCTGCTGGCTGGCACTTCCGCCCGACGCGGGGCCGCTAATTGCGGCCGGCACATGGAACTGTTAGATGCGCTCCTGCGGGAGCTCTCATTACAGATGGAAGTGATCTGGATTTCCTAACCCCCGCCCCCCTGCTTGTCAAGATCCTTTAAATATTTTGTCCACGTAGTCCATTTAATAGCTCACAAGCTCGAAGAGCCAGCAAAGCTTTTTCCAGGAATCTCGCCAAGTTCAGCACAAGCAGGGATATTTCGAAGCTCGAACCTCTCCAATTGCAGAGGTTTAAAGCAATTAATAGCATTACTGGCATGCCAGGCATTTAAGGAAGCTTGACTCTCATCAGGAGCCTTGAGGTTAAACATCTTTGTCTTGGGCAATAATGCTGACATTGGGGAATTACTGTAAATCAGCAGAAGCCTGCAGAAATGTATGCACGCATTGCGAAAGCGGCAGTAATTTGAAGGATTGGGGTTATAATTGATCAAAGACTAAGCATGACAGGCTGCACGAATTAATTCCGCCTTCAGGGTCAGTGTCGATCCGAGAAGGAAGGAAAAAAGGAATATGCCACAAAACGTAACCCAGAAAAAAATAATTGACTCAAACCTCTTCTAAGGATGGAATGGAACCGTGCAAACGCTGACTAGGTCATTTCATCCAGTTGTGAAAAGTCTCAATGGCGCCAGGATGCGTTCATGGGGACTAATGAGATCTGTATGCTTGGAGGATGAGAGCACGCATTTGGGATCGGATGATGCTTTGCTATCCCAGCAATTTTCAGCAAAACGGGAAAAAACATCGCAATTTCCGTCGAAGGCGCTATTTTGTTTCAGCCAAATCATGTCCTGTATGGAGAAATTCCGCAAACTCACGTTCAAAGATATTATCAGGGAACAGAAACAAAATGTACCGCGATTGCCCAATTTATTCCTACCAACATGATTTGGAAGTTTCAAATTTTAGCTAGACAAACATAATTTCACGTATTAACTATAATTATGTGTCTTTTATGCGAGATAGATAAATTACTATGAAATCAGCCCAATTTTTCCCAAAAATGTGTGGCGCTGTAAACTTTCCTTGGTTGACTGATTCGTATCTCTCGTAGAGTTCAGCAACAGAATAAGTAGTTCTCCTTTCATAATTGTTGAATAGAATGATACCTAACCTGTCGCGCTACGTTTTAAACAATTTAATTTCCTACCTCAGTAGAGTTCAATTGTTTCTGTCTTTGGTAAGCCTATATGGGCCTCATTTATGAAAAGTGTTGCATCGCTGCGTGAAAACAGCAATGCAACAATTTTCAGTGCGCCCTCCTTGCGACACCATGGATGCGCTGTATTTACTGTACAGCGCTCCATGTCGCAAGGATTTACAGATACAACAGTATCTCTGACGTATCTGTAGGCACAGTAATGACGCATTGCTGGAGTGTGTCGCAAAAGTGACTCTACTCCAGAAATGGTCGTTACACATGGTTGTTGGAAATGGCCCTTTTTGCAGGGTTATCCCCAAACTTTTTGCTCCTACCTCCTATTTTTTCCTGACCTGTTGTTGTTGGCTTTAGGACTCTGGGCACTTTAACACTGCTAATCAGTGCTAAAGTGCATATGCTCTCTGTGTAAGTTGTTATTATGATTGGTTATCCATGATTGGCATATTTGATTTACTGATAAGCCCCTAGTAAAGTTCACTGAGTGTGCCAGGGCCTGTAAATCAAATGCTACTAGTGGGCCTGCAGCACTGATTGTGCCACCCACATGAGTAGCTCTGAAAAGATGTCTCAGGCCTGTCACTGCAGTGCCTGTGCGCAGTTTGTTAACTGCCATGTCCACCTGGCAAGTGCACCCACTTGCCAGGCCCTAACCTTCCCTTTTCTACATATTAGTCACCCCTAAGGTAGGCCCAAGGTACCCCTGTGGGCAGGGTGCAGTGTATGTGAAAGGTAGGACAACCCCTGATGTGTGTGGCATGCCCTGATAGTGAAATACTGCCAATTTCATTTTTAATTATTGTAAGTCTATTGGTCCCCATAGGATAGAATGGGAAGTTTGCTTATAACATCTTATAAGCATAACTGCCCCTGAGAACCAGATAAAGTTTAGTATGCCTGAACTCAGAATGTTAAAATGCATCTTTTAGTGAGGGTGATTTTTACATTCTGAGTTTGAAAATACCACTTTTAGAAAGTAGGTATTTTCTTGCTTAGCCAGCCAGTGTGCCTCTGCTAGGATGTGTATTGACTGTCTGGCTTTGGAGTGACATGGGCTGGGGATGTGCAGTGGCTCCAGAGAGTCTGGATGAGTCAGTGCTAGGCTGAATAGGCCTGGCCTGCATTTGGAGTGGTGGGAGGAGTATCACCTGCACCTGAATTGGGCTGTGCCTGACTTCCACAATGATGGCTCCGCCCCCCTGTGGTGTGTCTGGAGCCAGGGCTCACACTGACAATGGAGGTTGTTGTGCACTTGCAAAGTGCACCACAGAACTGGTTTGGACTGGGCTTAGAGCCCTGGGCCAGGAGAGAACAAAGAGATTTACTGTATAAAAAGAGGGACCCAGACCCCCGACTTTTAGATCATCCCTGGAATTCAAGAGGACCCTTTGCCAAGGAGAAGAACTGGAGAGACTGAGGAGAAGTGCTGCCCCTTTGCTGTGTGCTGTGGGGGTTGGCCTGCAGTTGCTGTTTCTGCCAAGGAAAGGAGAAGGACTTTGCTGTGTGCTGTGCCCTCTGCTTGAAGGAGATCTCCAAGGGGCTGTGTATGATGGCCTCCTGTTCTGAAGTCTCAGGGACAAAAAGACTTCACCCCAGCTCCCCTGAACTCTGCTGCTGTGAGTTCTGACCTGCCAGGAGGTGCCTGTGCCAGTATTGGACCTCTGGAGGTTGTTGCTACTGTTTGGGAGCTGGAAGAGAGAAGGAACTTGAAGAACTACAAAAACGATGCATCGCTCTTCTTGCAGCTGTTTTTCTGACCCATCTCCACGGCGCAAGAAGAATGTCCACGCATTGCCGTGCCGCTACGAAAACCGACACAGCGCCTATCGCCGCTGTAAGAATCGACGCATCGAGGGGTCATGGCTGAAGAAAACCGACGCAGCGCCGCTTGCCGCCGCCATATCGATTACCGACGCATCCCGGATTCCAAGCATCAATCCTGTGCGACAAGTTTCACTGTGGACCGGAACCATCACGAAGAATCGACGCATCACTTCCCCCTACAGACCGGATTCAACGCATCACTTCTTCTGCGTGCAGCAGAACTGTCGCATTGCCTCCCCAAGGTCTCTGGAACTGATGCATCTCTTTTTTTTCGACGCTTCTTCACTCTGCGGCTGTTTGGCCTTGTAAATTTTGACGCAACTACAGGTACTTTGTGTAAAAGTCACGAATCCTTAGTTTCTATGGTACAAATTCTTAAAACCTTTTGAAAGTCATATTTTTAACTATGTATGTTGGATTCTTGTCCTTTTGGTCTTGTTAAGTTTAGATAAAGATATTTTATTTTTATAAAGTGGTGTGTTGTCCGTTTGTGGTGTTTTCACTGTGTTACTGTGAGTGTTGGTACAAATACTTTAGACATTGCCGTTGGGATAAGCCTGTCTGCTGGTGCCAAGCTACCAAGTGGGTGAGCAGGGGTTATCTAAAGTGTGTATCCCCTTACCCTGACTAGAAGCAAAGGTCCCTATTTGGACAAAGGTACCTACCTCTGCTAACTAGAGACCCCCGTTTCTAACAATGGGCAAGTCCCATGTTAAAGGTGCCTGCGTCAGTCTTATGTCTGCTGTGAGCCAGGCGTAAGATTTTGACGCAGTGGCGTCCTAAAAGTGGCGTAGTGAAATCTCGTAGATTTCACTGTGCCACTTCTATGATCCTTTTTTGCGGGGGAACGCCCACCTTGCATACATTATACCTGAAGCATGTATAATGTAGCGCAGGGCTTTACAAAGTGATGCATCTGCTTAGATGCATCACTTTGTAAATATGGCGCAACGTGGTGCATTTTTTACGCAGCAGCAGCAGCTTCACAAAAATTGACACAACGGCGGCGCAAAGGGCTCATAAATAAGTCCATATGTGATTTGAGAATGCATTTAATCTAAACAACTCTGTTAAATATAATTTCAATTTACTGTTACATTTGTTCTAATTCTTAGCTCTATAAAGGTCTGTGAGTGGTTAATCAGAAAATTGCATCCACCTGAGTAACGAATGCTATTAATTGATTATTTCTTTTAATTATTTTATTTATGAAAAGTGATTCAAAAGAGACATATAATCTGGCTGGGTTCAAAACTGTCATTGGTTATAATTACAACCATAGACACTATAAGTGATGCAGTGCACAGACTGTAATAGTGTACATCGAAATAATTAGTTCAACAACCCACATTTCAGATATCATGGTGATAAATATGAACATAATACTGCAAGAAATGACCAGAAACTAGGAGCGTTTCAGAGAGCATGAAAATATTGTCAGCATTTTAAATAAAAAATCTTATTCTACTTGACTTATAAAATCACACCTACGAGCTTATATAACATTGTAACACATAAGGAAGAGAGTTCACAGTTATCAGGCATATCCAGTCATCTCTTCAACTCCACCCTCTGGCTCTCCCGAATCTTTGCTAATTAGATAGGTCTGGTATGTGCTCAAGTAGTTCCTGGGTCAACTCATCTGACTGCATATTACAATAAAGAATATCTGCATGCCACTCCTTGATTGTTGAAAGTGGTCCACAAGCCCACCGCATTGCCACCCGGCATCTGGCCAATAGCAGGCCAATGGCGACTAGTAGCACAAAACCTTCAAATCCATCTCCCAGTCATAGCACAGCTATGCTAGCATTTGGTCGGACTCTAATGATGGTACAGTGAAGCCCTCCAACTCACCAATAACCTTTTGCCAGAATTCATGTACACCTGCACAAGACCATGCAACATGTGTGAATCCTGCACCACTCTCTCCACCCCTCTGACAGTCCGAGGAATCGCTTAAACCATACAGATGAAGTCATTCTGGTGTGCAATAGACTCAGTTAATATACTTGAAGTGTATCAATCTGTGTCTTCAATTTAGTGAGACAGTCTTAACTTTGGAACAGCAATGCTGCTAATGTTTTTCGCTGATGGTCCAGCCTAATTCACTTTTCCAATCGAGTCTTATCCTTCGTCAGCCCAGGTCTGTGTGCTTCTTGTGCAAATGTATACAATTTCGTTATCCATCTAGTAGGAACATCCACTTGCATTAAAGCAGACAGGGCTGGTATGTCCAGGGGTTCTAACATATCATCGCTCAAAAGATCACACAATGTGTGTCTGGCTCAATGATAATGAAAATGAGTAGGACCCATGGAGAACCAGGAGCACCAGGCCAATGTAATGTCCGGTGAGTATAGAAGTAAGTCCGTGTGCCTCTCCAAGAGACCTCACCAGGCCTGCACTGTTACATTTAAGGAGTCAAAGACAGTATGGTGGCGTGATGGGTTTTGAATCAGTATCTGAGGAAGGAAATGAGGGTCCACGGCATCTCTCTCGATATGCAGGTGTGGTAGATCATGTGTGCCATGGATCCATTAATGTGCAAACATGCCCTGTGCCGCTCTATAATACATCTCAAGATCTGGGGCACCCAGACCACCCATGTCAATTGGTATGGTAAGGACTTCCCAATTTACTCTCGGCTATTTTCCTGCCCAAGTCAGTCTGAGCATCAAAGAACGTAACCTATCAAACACAGTACGTGGCAGAAGCATCAGGATATGTTGAAATAAGAATAGAAATCTGGGGAATACTTTCATCTTCATGATGGCTATCCGCCCTATCAAGGACAATGGTAATTTAATACAGAGTTCTACATCATCCGCTAATTTTTGTATCGCCTTCTCATAATTATCAATGAGAACTACTGCTGGATCAGTGTGCACCTGTATCTCAAGATAGTGCCCTGAATCTGTTGCCACCTGTAATGGGTAGTCCATTGCCATAGGTGTTGTGACTGGGGTAAGAGGGAATATGATTTATTTATCCCAATTTACACATAATCTCGAGAGTACCCCAAATTCGACCACCTCTTTAAGTACAGGTGCGAGATTGCTCTCGGGTCTTCCAATCTATAGTAGTGTATCATCAGTATATGCTGAAATAATGAGGTTGTATCTGGGAAATCTCAAACCTCTATGTCCATGATACTCATGCGGCGTACCCGCCATGGTCTCTGTTACTAACGCATACGACAAGGACGATAACGGGCAAACCTGACGGGTTTCCCTTGTGATTCCTATTGGAGCTGTCACAACACCGCCCACACGAATCTGGACTGTGGGTTCAGTATATAGCACTGTGATCAGTCATAAGAACACCTCTCCCACAGGGATGCGACTTAGGACTGCCAATGTAAACCCCACTCAACGGAGTCGAACGCCTTTTCGGCATGAAATAAAACAGCGACCTCCCTGATATCCGGATCCAGTGTTCTTAAGTTGTATGCATGCTGCGACCCGAAACTAAGCCAAATTGCTATGGGTGCACCGCTACAGGCAATATCGGCGCCAGTCTATTGGCCAATACCTTGGCGTACAACTTAGTATCCACATTTAATAAAGACAGAGGCCTATATGAAGAACGAAGATTAGGTTGTCTACAAGGCTTCAGGAGAGTGACTATTAAAGCCTCCCACAAAGAGGGGGGCATAGTGCCCTTCTTAACCATTTCATCAGATAGTACTATCAAATGTGGTATCAGCAAGTCTTGATAGGCCTCATAGAATGCTACTATGAGGCAATCCGTACCCAACGCTTTACCCGGTTGCATGGTTTTAAGTGCAGCACAAAGTTCTGCCGGTTGTAATGGTGCCATCAAGTGTACCCTGTGCTCAGTGGTGAGCCATGTCATGGCCATAGGTGCTAGGTAATCAGTAGTAGTATCAGGTGGGATGCGGGAACAATATAAATCCGCAAAATACTTGCAGAATTGTTCAGCGACCTGATCAATTACTTAGTGGTTGTCCTTGTGAGTCTGGAATTTCTAATACCACTTCAACTCTCTTCTAAGTCTTATCAGTGCTGCTAGTGTGGTTCCTGGATATGTTAATGCTGTAGCATATTTGCCTAGATGTTTGACTTCACTGTTAGCTCTGCGTGAAATTCTTTTATCTTAACTCTTATTTCGCCAAGCAAATGTTCATCAGTTGTGATCTCCTCTCCAGTTCACCGATTTCACTTTGTAGGCGCGATAAACGATCTCTGAGTGATCTGAAAACGTCAGCATGTTTGGATATTGTGATGCCTCTATTATATACCTTGAATGCCTCCCATATTGTTGCAAAGCTATTCACCGTTCTAATATTATTAATCAAGTATTCCTCAATAGTTTGGGCTATCTCTGCCTTAAAGACCGAGTCCAGCAGGAAATAGTGGGGGGAAGCGCCAAGTAAAAGCAGTGTTCCTCCAGGTTTGGGGTTCAAGTTCTAGCATCACTGGTGAGTGATCCGAGTAGGTTTGTGGGAGCGGCTCACATCTGTGAACCCGGGAGGCCAAACCTCTTGATACCAACTAAAAATCTATATGTGTATGAATGTCATGGGTTTAGGAGTAGTGCGTAAACCCAGTACCAGTTGGGGACCGCTGCCTCCAACCCTCCCCATCAACCTGCCCAAAAAGAACAACTGACGTACAAAAATAGCTGGCACACACATGGGGGTGGATGTTACCAGCTCCAGTGCTCCTTGTCGGCCAATCCAAATTATACCTCATGTGGAATATCGGATATGCCCAAGTTATTAACTAATAACACATTGTTCAATATTATCTTCATGACAACATAACACCTGAAAAAACAATAGTGTAGTGCAAAGAAAAGGGGGTATAGGAAAGCCCTATTATGATGTCCGTTGAACGAGCATCCGACCAACACAGTAGCAGGAATGGAACCGCCTGACTATTAGTTGGCAGTTCCACCCACAATATTAGGATGCAACCACCCTTTGGGCAGTCGGAACCATCCATTTTTCTATTGCAGCTTGTGCGTCGGCTGGAAAAGGGCAGCAGCACAAGCTGCAATAGAAAAAATTATGTTTTCAAACATTCCTGCACCCTGAACTTCCTGCCACGTGGTGCAGGGATGTTGGCACCATAGCAGGGGGGATGGGGTCCTGCTAGGGGCCCTCAAAATCACATTCCGCCTGCCTTTTATTACGGCGGGCGGACCGCCATGAAAGGGCAGGCGGAAAATGACACCGTAATCCCAACGGCGGAGCCGAGGCTGGCTCCACTGTCATTTTGGGATTACAATTCTGCCCGCCACCCCAATGGGCTCAGTGAGTCTGTCAGAAGGGGAGCAGAATTCCCCCACTGGTTTTCCTCCGACCCCCAGTATCATAATACGACAGTCAGACGGAAACCTATGATGTCGGGAGGAAAGCTTCCGAGGAGCTTTCGGATAGCTTTCTGCCCAACATCATAATAAGTGCCAATGTCATTAGGCAAAAAAGACTATAGAAATACTGCCATAATATCATTGGAGCAGTCTTATCAGTGTCTAGAAGAGGCACCACCAGGAGTTGGGTAAGCCCCAATCACCCCAGCAAAAATCAGGCTACACAGCGCCACTGCTTAAGGACTAAACCAAGTCTCTACATCAGGCCTGGTGTGGCTAGGGGCAGTCCCTGCACAGTTCCAATGAACTAATTCCAGATAGTATCGGGTGTTGTGAGAGGTCCATCCAGCACTTCAGTGTTCCTCCATATCTAATGCATTGTCTCTGCTACCGGCAGCCATCTTTGGAGAGCCACGTCTTTGGAGAGCCATCTTTGGAGAGCCAGTAGAAAGATGGCCGCTGGTCGGAGAGGAGCTTGAAGAAGGAGCTCCCGGGCTGGGAATAGCTTTCTGGCTAAATCCCTGCTAAGCCCGCCCGTATCCACATCCTTTGAAACACACGAGAATAATGAGAAACAGATGACTACAAAGGACTCACCGTTTCTACACCTCCCCGGCAGTCCTTGGATCCTTCGGGGTCGACACCGCTTCGCCCCCCAATATTGCTGAGAGGAGCGGGGACTGACTGACCTCCCCAGAGCCCGCCATGAGACAGGGAAATGGAGCTAGTGTGGGGAGCAGGGAAGTCCGCTCCGGCCGCGTCTGGCCAGAGATAGCTGGCACCCCGCAGCTAAGATTCGGTGACCAGGAGTCGCGATCGGCACCAGCTCACACCCAGTGTGCATCTAGCCCGACACCCGCGCCTGCGGCAGGACAGCAGGCTGATTGCCATCACCGCTTCGCCCTGCAGCATTGGAGATAGGAATGAGGATTGACTGACCACCCCCAGAGACCGTGGTGAAACAGGGAAATGGAGCCAGTGTCGGGAGCAGGGAAGTTTGTCCGGTCACATTTGGTCAGGGATAGCTGACACTTCGCAGCCAGGATACAGTGACCAGGAGCTGCGTTCGGCACCAGCTCACACCCAGTGTGCACCCAGCCCGACACCCGCGCCTGCGGTGGGACAGCAGGCTGATTGCCGTCGTGGCCGACATGCAGCAAGGTGGCATGAGAGGGGGTGAGTACGCCTGCCTGTGCCCTGCTATGCTGCACACACGTAGATGTCCCCTGCTCCCAAGTACAGATGCCCCGCCCACCCCCAAGTCCAGACTGGAGCTCCGCCAATGCCCATCTATATACACGCCACATCGACGTAACTTGCCCCCAAAGTGGTGCCGCACCTAATGGTGGCAAGCGGGCCTGTCGCATGTGTACAGCTGTGGGAGCCGGCCTGCACCTCATCAGGACATTATTAACCTCCAGCGCCGAGCCCTTCATGACTCCGCTCTCGGCCCCGCTCACTCCGGTGCAGGCATGCTATTTGTATCCAGGGCTGCACACGGTGGTACCGATCCTCCATTTTGATACACCTCCCCCTTCCCTGACTTGAGGTGCTCCCTGCACAAAATGGTTACTGCATGGAAACAAACAGAGGACTGAAATCTCAGCCCCATTGAAAGCATTGGATACTGCATAGAAACAAACAGAGGACTGAAATCTCAGCCTCACTGAAAGCACATAATGGTTACTGCATGGCAACAAACAGAGGACTGAAATCTCAGCCCCATTGAAAGCATTGGATACCACATGAAAACAAACAGAGGACTGAAATCTCAGCCTCCTTGAAAGCACATAATGGATCCTACATAGAAACTGACAGAGGACAGAAACCCAATAAAAACAGACAGAGGACTGAAACCTAATAAAAGCCTGTCTTGAGGTGCTCCCTGCACAATATAGATACTGCATGGAAACAAACAGAGGACGGACATCCCAGCCTCATTGAAAGCACATAATATATCCTGCATAGATACAGACTGAGGACTGAAACCTAATACAGGGACCCCATCCTAGTTTTTACAGGGGACCATCTTCTGATCCTTTCCTCAAAATGGCAGGCAAATCCACATAAACGGAAACAGAGAAAGGACTAACCCACCCTACATAGACATATGGAAAGAGACAGATGTGAGAAGTTGGCCTGGCATATGCTGTCCACTAATTATAGTGGGCACCTTGCACCAGTCCAAATCGACTCTTATGGTAGATAGGTTAAAGACAACCTTATTGAAAGCTATCCTAGTGGTAGCTATGGAGAGCAGCCTTCAGGCTAAGTCTTGAAGGAATGTAAAGCAGCTTGTTTTACCAGTCTATAATCTCTTGAGTGACCAAATGAAAGAGCACCACACCAGGTATATATTCAAAATATATGTATTTATTACTAAACACACCCCTCTAGTCTCTTTATGAGGCTAGAGTTCGAAGTACATAGGTTATAAGATCTTAAATCACAGTAATAGCACAAATACACGTTTGGGCCCTAGGGGCGTACCAAACCATATACCAATAAAGTGGTATGCGAACCACGACTGAACTAGACACTAGGCCTAGAGCCTCTAGAAGTGCTTGGACCACAAGGAACCACCCAAGGTAGTGACACAGGGGACCCACGGGAGACGCGTGCAGTGTAAATACACAACCGCGATACGCCGTTAACTTCTATGGAGAAAGTCGGGATCGGGAAAATAGAGGAAAGGGACACTTAAAAGAGGACTAGGACAAAACCCTTTGAGATCTAGGACTTTGAAGAGTCTCTACCCACGGGAGCACCGGAGTACTCGTGTTACCTCACCCAGGGAAGCCGGGTGCATAGGTGCCTTTCGGGGTCGGGTTTCGTCGTCGATTCGAATGGCGATCTGCTGCAAAGTGCTGCTGGCGGCCAAGAGAAAAGTGTCCGGGTGGATCCAAGAGTGGATCGGAGTTCTGGTGAACCTGAAAGCAGAGGGGACAGAGTCTGGGTCACTAGCCAGTGACCAGGAAGGCAATGGACAGATGCCCACCGATGTCGAGTGCTTCAGGTGCGTTGACGGTCGTCTTGACTCTTCAGCCACGAGGTCCGGGAGGAATTGTCGGTGACCAGGAGCAGGATTCGGGCTGGTGCTCGATGTCTGTCGAGTGCTGAGGTGTCGGCGACCGGATTGGACCCAACAAGCCTTGGCAACGGCAAGTCTCGAGTAAGGTGTAGATCGTCGATGGTGCAGACCAGCAAGGTCTGTGGAACTCACCCAGCGAGGGTAAGTGAGGGCAGGCCTGGAGCAACCAGGATGCCAAGTAAGGAAAAGATTGGCCTTCGTTAAGGGCTACTAGCCAACGGGCTAGCGACCGCAAAGGAGCCTCGTGACGCCGCACGTGGAGCTGGCTTACAGGACACTCGTGGAGTGGGGGCCAGTGATCTTCGGTGCAGGTGGTGCTGGAGGCTAGGGCTACTCGGAGCCTAAAGCACAATTTCTTGGGAGACCCAGAAGATGGTGCACTTGCAAGTGTGCTCGGTGTCCAGGGGTCACGGTCTCAAGTCACCCACGATAGCCACGGGCCTCAGCTTTGCTGGGGACTCAGGGTAGCCTCGGGGAAGTGTGAGAATCCACCTCTGGTGATGCGATGACTTCGGCGTCCGACGGGAGCTTCAGTAATGCGAACCGGACAGATGCTTCTTTGGTGCCTGCCAAGCAGGGGAGTCACTCCTTGACCCCAAGGGAGATTCTTCAGTCCTCTAATCTTGTCGTAGAGCGTTGAAGGTCCAGGATTCAGTGTCAGAGTTTCGTCCAGGTATAATCTAAAGTCCTAAGGACTGGGTTCCTACCTTTATTCTAAAAATAGGGGTTGGACTACTCTGTGGCCCCACCTATGGGTGGGTCAGGGCAGAGGGGTGGCTACACCCCTTTCCCTTTGTCCAGTTCGCGCCAAATCAGGGGCTGCAAGCCCCTGATCCGGTTTGAACTGGGGTATGCACATGGACACCAAATGTGCCCCCAGTGCAGGACTTCAAAGCACCCGAAAGTGCTCCCGCCCAGCCCCAATACACATTATCCTGTCTGGGGAGGTGGTCACACCTCCCTGGGACAGGAAACCTATTGTCCAGGCCTCCCCTGCCGGAGTTTCGTCCAGCAGCAGGAGGCCAGACTCGTGTCTGTGGCAGCAGCATCCATTTTGTGATGCCAGGGCTCTGGAAAGAAGTTACCGGACTCGTCAGAGTTAACATGTCTTTCCCTCTAGAAGGGTGGAATGCTACCCCCGCCGCCAGGATTGGCGGGGGGGTAGTATTCCAAGATGTTTGACACCAAACACGACATGTTTAGGTGCAGCCATTCCAAAGTTAGCATTTTACCGCGAGGATATAATGCGCTTAAGAGTATATGGTCAGGCTGCACTACAAACAGCATCCGAGATGGTCTCCGAACGCTGCAGAGGGGCCCTGCTCATGCAGGGGCACCCTCTCACATAGGAACCATGCACTCTGCCTTTAGGATTGATAAGGCCTGCCTTAGGAGTGACTTATAGGTTTCTATGTGTGTATGTATTTCGTGATATAGGTAACCTATATCACAGTAAGGGGTGCATGCACCACCTTACCCAGGCTGCAGTAGCAGACCTGTGGTGTCAGTTTGGATGGCCTTCCAGGGGTGGCATAATACATGCTGCAGCCCCTGGCAGGCCTCTGAGGTACCTATGCCCTTGGTACATAGTATACCAATTACTAGGGACTTATAAGGGCACTCCAGATCCCAATCAGAGATGTGCCTAAGGCACATGGAAACCATTTTAGAGAGGAAGCAGCTAGGCTGGGGTTCTGATTAGCAGGGCCCCAGCCAGACTAATGTCGAAAAACAGTGAAGCAGCAGCAAAAAGTGGGGGTACCCATGTGAAGCAGATCCTACTCTCCTACACAACGCCCCCCCAAACGTAGGGACATTAAACTAACCTTGCCCAGTTAAGTCTTCATGTTCTAAGTGGAAATACCTAGAGAGTCCATCTGCATTCGCATGGTTACTCCCAGGCCTATGTTCCACTGTAAAGTCCATCCCCTGTAGGGAAATGGACCACCTAAGCAGTTTGGGGTTTTCACCCTTCATTTGTTTTAGCCATAAGAGGGGCTTATGGTCTGTCTGAACCAGGAAGTGTGTACCAAACAAGTATGGCCTTAACTTCTTCAGAGCCCAGACCACAGCAAAGGCCTCCCTCTCTATGGCTGACCAACGTTTCTCTCTAGGGGTCAGCCTTCTGCTAATAAAAGCTACTGGCTGATCCTGACCTTCTTCATTCAATTGTGACAGTACAGCCCCTACCCCCAATTCAGATGCATCTGTTTGAACAATGAACTTCTTGGAGTAATCAGGACTCTGCAGAATTGGAGCAGTGCACATGGCCTGCTTGAGGTCATCAAATGCCTTTTGACAGCTAACTGTCCACTGAACCTTTTGGGCATTTTCTTAGAAGTTAAGTCATTCAAGGGTGTCACTATTGATCCATACCCCTTGACAAATCTCCTATAGTACCCAGTCAGGCCTAAGAAGGCTCTCACCTGAGTCTGGGTAGTGGGAGCAGTCCAGTCCATGATGGTCTGGATCTTGCTCTGCAAAGGTTGAACCTGGCCTCCACCCACAAGGTGGCCCAGGTACACAACCTCACTCTGCCCTATCTGGCACTTAGTGGCCTTGATAGTCAGGCCTGCCTTTTGTAGGGCCTGTAAAACATTCCTGAGGTGGACCAGGTGATCCTCCCAGGTGGAGCTAAAGACAGCAATATCATCTAGATAAGCTGCACTATAGGCTTCAGTCCTGTGAGAACTGTGTTCACCAACCTCTGGAAAGTGGCAGGTGCATTTTTCAGACCAAAGGGCATTACCACAAATTGATAATGCCCACTAGGGGTTGAAAATGCTGTTTTGGGCTTTGCAGTATCAGCTAGTCTGATCTGCCAGTAGCCAGCTGTTAGGTCAAATGTGCTGAGATATTTGGCAGAGGCCAAAGTATCTATGAGCTCATCTGCCCTGGGTATTGGATGGGCATCAGTCCTAGTGACTGCATTGAGACCCCTGTAGTCTACACAAAACCTCATCTCTCTTTTCCCACCACTGGTGTGAGGTTTCGGTACTAGGACTACTGGACTAGCCCAAGGGCTATCTGAGGGCTCAATTACTCCCAATTCCAACATTTTCTGGACTTCAGTCCTGATACAGTCCCTGACATGGTCAGGTTGCCTATAAATCTTGTTTTTAATAGGCAGACTGTCCCCAGTGTCCACTTCATGAGTGCACCAGGTGGTCTGACTGGGTGTCAGTGAAAACATATGTCGAAACTGATTGAGGACTTGCCTGCAATCAGTTTGTTGCTGGGTAGTGAGGCTGCCTGCCAAGGCTACACCATCAACTGACCCATCGTCAGGGTTCTGTGAGAGCAGGTCAGGGAGTGGGTCACTCTCTTCCTCCTGCCCTTCATCAGTAGCCATGAGCAAGCCCATGTCTGCCCTGTCCACATATGGTTTTAACCTGTTGACATGGAGAACCCTGTGGGGACTCCTGGGTGTTCCTAGGTCCACTAAATAAGTGACCTCACCCTTCTGCTCAACAATAGTGTGGGGTCCACTCCATTTATCCTGGAGAGCTGCTGGGGCCACTGGCTCCAACACCCACACCTTCTGTCCTGGCTGGTAAACAGTCAGAACAGCCTTTTGGTCATGCCAGGCCTTCTGAAGTTCCTGGCTAGCCTCAAGGTTTTTGGTTGCCTTTTTCATGTACTCAGCCATCCTGGAGCGGAGACCAAGTACATAGTCCACTATATCTTGCTTTGGGGGCTTGAGAGGTAACTCCCATCCTTCCTTCACCAAGCACAGTGGACCCCTCACAGGGTGGCCAAACAGAAGTTCAAAAGGGCTGTAACCAACCCCCTTCTGAGGCACCTCCCTATATGCGAATAAAAGGCAGGGCAAGAGTATGTCCCATCTACGCCTAAGCTTTTCTGGGAGCCCTTTAATCATGCCCTTCAAGGTTTTGTTGAATCTCTCAACTAAACAATTGCATTGTGGGTGATAGGGTGTGGTGAACTTATAAGTCACGCCACACTCCTTCCACATTGCTTTCAAGTACCCAGACATGAAGTTAGCACCCCTGTCTGATACTACCTCCTTAGGAAAGCCCACTCTTGAGAAGATTCCCAGGAGGGCCCTTGCCACCACAGGTGCTGTAGTGGTCCTGAGGGGAATAGCTTCTGGGTACCTGGTGGCATGATCCACTACCACCAGGATAAACCTGTGCCCAGAGGCTGTTTGGGGATCCATGGGACCAACAATGTCAATCCCTACCCTCTCAAAGGGCACCCCCACCACAGGTAGTGGTATCAGGGGGCCTTTGTAGTGCCACCTGCTTTGCCACTGGCTTGGCAGGTTACACAGGAGCGACAAAACTCCTTACTGTCTTCAGACATGTGGGGCCAGTGAAAGTGAGGGACAATTCTGTCCCAAGTCTTGTTCTGGCCCAGGTGTCCTGCTAAGGGAATATCATGGGCTAGGGTCAATAGGAAGCCCCTGAACTTCAAAGGTATTACCAACCTCCTGGTAGCACCAGGCTTGGGGTCTCTACTCTCTGAGTACAGGAGTCCATCATCCCAATACACTGTATGGTGACCACTAGCTTTCCCAGCAGCCTCAGCAGCAGCTTGCTGTCTGAGGGGTTCAAGGAGGGGCAGCTCTGCTGCTCCTGGCTCAGATCTGCCCTAGAAGGTCCCCCTGTCCCCAAGAACTCAACCTGGTCAGGTTCAAGTTCCTCTGGGACAGTTCCTTCTTCAGGGCTGAGATCATCCCCCTAGGACTGATCCCTGAGCAGGGGAAGGCACTGCCTTAACCCTACTACTCCTCCTCTTGGAAGGCACTTGGTCCATTCTTCCAGAATCCAAGGCCTGTTCAGTGCTAGACATTTTGGCTTGTGACCTGGTCACAGCAAACACATCTGCAGGGATCCCCAGCATTTCTGCATGGGTCCTGAGCTCCACTTCTGCCCAAGCAGAAGTCTCTAAGTCATTGCCAAGCAAGCATTCGACTGGTAGGTTTGCACTTACCACAACCTTCTTAAGGCCAGTTACCCCTCCCCAGGAGAAGTTAACAACTGCCAGAGTATGGTCTGTTCTGACATTGCTAGCATTGGTCACTTGGTACATCTCACCAAGCATAACTTGCCCAGGTAGCACAAGGTCTTGTGTCACCATTGTGACACTTGCCCCTGTGTCCCTAAATGCCAAAGCCTCACGTCCATTAATTAAAGGCTGTTGTCTGTACTTGCCCAGATTACTGGGACTCACAGTGGAGGTCACATCCATGCCTCCATCACAGACTAACACAGCCTGAGTCAGCTCTCTGACTAAGTCAGAGCCCAACTCAGTTCCCAGGGTGAACCCTACTAAACCCTTTGCTGGAGCACTTCCACCAACTGTACTAGGGGGAACAGGTGCCTTAGGGGCATTGGTGGGTGCTGGACTGGAGTCTTTGGACTTGGTGCAATCACTGGTCCAGTGGGTCTTTTGCTTACAGACCTTGCACCATGGTTTTCTTTGGCCTTTACCTTTGGTAGACTGGGAATCCCCACCAGAAGAAGATTTTTGGGGGCCTGATGAAGACTTTTGATCTTTACCCTTCTCCCCACCCTTGTCAGAGTTCTTAGCATCTTGCTTCTTGGTTTCCCCACCTTGGTTCTGTACCTTCTGCTTCACCCTGGTTCTGACCCATTTGTCTGCCTTCTTTCCCAATTCTTGGGGAGAGGTCAGATCAGAGTCAACCAGGTATTGATGCAACAGCTGATTTTGACAGTTATTAAGAATCTGCTCCCTCATTATCAGATTATACAATCCTGAGAAGTCACACACCTTACTGCCCATCAACCAGCCTTCCAGAGCCTTGGCAGAACAATCCACATAGTCTACCCAGTCTTGAGTCTGTGCTTTTTGGGTGTCTCTGAACTTCAACCTGTACTGTTCAGTGGTTAGGCCAAACCCATCAATAAGAGCACTCTTCAAGACCTTGTAATTGTCAGCATCCTCCTCTCTAACAGTGAGGAGCTTATCTCTACCTTTGTCAGCAAAGGAGAGCCACAAGATTGCTGCCCACTGCTCCTGAGGGACCTTCTGTACTTCTAAAGCAGTTATCCATTTGTGGATATCATCCCCACTCTGGTAGGGAGGGACAATCTTGCTCAGGTTCCTATGGTCATAGGACCTTTCCCTATCTCTAGGGACATGGCTGCCACCATGGGACTCTAGTCCCAACTTTCTTCTCTCCCTAAGGAGATCTAGGGATTCTCTATCTAAAGCTAATTGCTTTTTTCTGAGTTCCAGCTGAGTTTCCTCATACTGGACTAGCCTCTTTCTTCTCTCATGAGAGGATTCTCTCCTATGAGATGAGACAGAGCTCCCTATAGAGGTGCCAGAGTGGTTGGACTCCTGAGAAGGAGACCTAGACCTTCTGGGCACACTCTTAATCCTTCCTGGGGGGACAAAGAGGGCATCATTTTGATCATCCTCATCATCATCCACAGGAGGGATTTGGTTTTCCAGGTCAGGGTCATTGTCACCCTCCTGGCCAGTTTCAGAGGGGGGGCTGGGGGTACTGGTACCCCTAGTGTCCTCCTCTTCTTCTGCCCCACCCTCAGCTCCTACCCCTTCAGTCCCTACAGGCTTACTAAGGTCATAAGCCACCAACAACTCCTTGAGGTGTTGGGTGGTGGGGCTTTGGCCTGTCCTTATTTTCTCAAGTTACATAAAGCTCTCAATTCCAAGAATGGGAGTGTATCATACTTGGAGGGTGGAAGCTCAATGGCTTCCTGCAAGGATTCTTTGGATCCTGCCCTTAAAGACATTACTAGTGTGGTGTGGTGTATGCACTACCTACTCTAGTGTGGCCTACTAAACTCTCTTGAGTTGTAGAAAGGGTTGTGCTATCCCTTAACACACAACTCTAAGTTCAGTAGAACTTACTGTTATTCTAAGCTTAAATTATATGTACCTTAGGTACCTTTAGTGGTTTTCAGTTGATCAATTCAATTGAGATTATCTGGTAAAACAATAGCAAGCTGGAATCCCACACGCTGCACACCAATGTGAGAAGTTGGCCTGGCATATGCTGTCCACTAATTATAGTGGGCACCTTGCACCAGTCCAAATCGACTCTTATGGTAGATAGGTTAAAGACAACCTTATTGAAAGCTATCCTAGTGGTAGCTATGGAGAGCAGCCTTCAGGCTAAGTCTTGAAGGAATGTAAAGCAGCTTGTTTTACCAGTCTATAATCTCTTGAGTGACCAAATGAAAGAGCACCACACCAGGTATATATTCAAAATATATGTATTTATTACTAAACACACCCCTCTAGTCTCTTTATGAGGCTAGAGTTCGAAGTACATAGGTTATAAGATCTTAAATCACAGTAATAGCACAAATACACGTTTGGGCCCTAGGGGCGTACCAAACCATATACCAATAAAGTGGTATGCGAACCACGACTGAACTAGACACTAGGCCTAGAGCCTCTAGAAGTGCTTGGACCACAAGGAACCACCCAAGGTAGTGACACAGGGGACCCACGGGAGACGCGTGCAGTGTAAATACACAACCGCGATACGCCGTTAACTTCTATGGAGAAAGTCGGGATCGGGAAAATAGAGGAAAGGGACACTTAAAAGAGGACTAGGACAAAACCCTTTGAGATCTAGGACTTTGAAGAGTCTCTACCCACGGGAGCACCGGAGTACTCGTGTTACCTCACCCAGGGAAGCCGGGTGCATAGGTGCCTTTCGGGGTCGGGTTTCGTCGTCGATTCGAATGGCGATCTGCTGCAAAGTGCTGCTGGCGGCCAAGAGAAAAGTGTCCGGGTGGATCCAAGAGTGGATCGGAGTTCTGGTGAACCTGAAAGCAGAGGGGACAGAGTCTGGGTCACTAGCCAGTGACCAGGAAGGCGATGGACAGATGCCCACCGATGTCGAGTGCTTCAGGTGCATTGACGGTCGTCTTGACTCTTCAGCCACGAGGTCCGGGAGGCGTTGTCGGCAACCAGGAGCAGGATTCGGGCTGGTGCTCGATGTCTGTCGACTGCTGAGGTGTCGGCGACCGGATTGGACCCAACAAGCCTTGGCAACGGCAAGTCTCGAGTAAGATGTAGATCGTCGATGGTGCAGACCAGCAAGGTCTGTGGAACTCACCCAGCAAGGGTAAGTGAGGGCCGGCCTGGAGCAACCAGGATGCCAAGTAAGGAAAAGATTGGCCTTCGTTAAGGGCTACTAGCCAACGGGCTAGCGACCGCGAAGGAGCCTCGTGACGCCGCACGTGGAGCTGGCTTACAGGACACTCGTGGAGTGGGGGCCAGTGATCTTCGGTGCAGGTGGTGCTGGAGGCTAGGGCTACTCGGAGCCCAAAGCACGACTTCTTGGGAGACCCAGAAGATGGTGCACTTGCAAGTGTGCTTGGTGTCCAGGGGTCACGGTCTCAAGTCACCCACGATAGCCACGGGCCTTAGCTTTGCTGGGGACTCAGGGTAGCCTCGGGGAAGTGTGAGAATCCACCTCTGGTGATGCGATGACTTCGGCGTCCGACGGGAGCTTCAGTAATGCGAACCGGACAGATGCTTCTTTGGTGCCTGCCAAGCAGGGGAGTCACTCCTTGACCCCAAGGGAGATTCTTCAGTCCTCTAATCTTGTCGTAGAGTGTCGAAGGTCCAGGATTCAGTTTCAGAGTTTCGTCCAGGTATAATCTAAAGTCCTAAGGACTGGGTTCCTACCTTTATTCTAAAAATAGGGGTTGGACTACTCTGTGGCCCCACCTATGGGTGGGTCAGGGCAGAGGGGTGGCTACACCCCTTTCCCTTTGTCCAGTTCGCGCCAAAGCAGGGGCTGCAAGCCCCTGATCCGGTTTGAACTGGGGTATGCACAGGGACACCAAATGTGCCCCCAGTGCAGGACTTCAAAGCACCCGAAAGTGCTCCCGCCCAGCCCCAATACACATTATCCTGTCTGGGGAGGTGGTCACACCTCCCTGGGACAGGAAACCTATTGTCCAGGCCTCCCCTGCTGGAGTTTCGTCCAGCAGCAGGAGGCCAGACTCGTGTCTGTGGCAGCAGCATCCATTTTGTGATGCCAGGGCTCTGGAAAGAAGTTACCGGACTCGTCAGAGTTAACATGTCTTTCCCTCTAGAAGGGTGGAATGCTACCCCCGCTGCCAGGATTGGCGGGGGGTAGTATTCCAAGATGTTTGACACCAAACACGACATGTTTAGGTGCAGCCATTCCAAAGTTAGCATTTTACCGCGAGGATATAATGCGCTTAAGAGTATATGGTCAGGCTGCACTACAAACAGCATCCGAGATGGTCTCCGAACGCTGCAGAGGGGCCCTGCTCATGCAGGGGCACCCTCTCACATAGGAACCATGCACTCTGCCCTTAGGATTGATAAGGCCTGCCTTAGGAGTGACTTATAGGTTTCTATGTGTGTATGTATTTCGTGATATAGGTAACCTATATCACAGTAAGGGGTGCATGCACCACCTTACCCAGGCTGCAGTAGCAGACCTGTGGTGTCAGTTTGGATGGCCTTCCAGGGGTGGCATAATACATGCTGCAGCCCCTGGCAGGCCTCTGAGGTACCTATGCCCTTGGTACATAGTATACCATATACTAGGGACTTATAAGGGCACTCCAGATCCCAATCAGAGATGTGCCTAAGGCACATGGAAACCATTTTAGAGAGGAAGCAGCTAGGCTGGGGTTCTGATTAGCAGGGCCCCAGCCAGACTAATGTCGAAAAACAGTGAAGCATCAGCAAAAAGTGGGGGTACCCATGTGAAGCAGATCCTACTCTCCTACAACAGAGATCTAAGCATCACTGCACTCTACAAACAGGAATGAAGGACCAAGCACATCTTACTGCTTATGGAAAGAGACATAGGACTACCGCACATAGAGGACCTCTACAAGGCTCTTCACTGCTAGAGCCTCTCCCGCAGCCTCCCTAAGCTCTCCCCTGGCCTTAACGATCCCCCTCTCTTTCCAGTATGGCAGGGCCTTGCCTGAGCTCAACAGGGGACAACTCCTACACCGTTGTTTATCCTCCCAACCTCTCCAAGACCGCTGCTAAAACCTTCAAACACTCCATTCTAAAAAAACACCCTGAGACCCTAATCTCTGACCTGCGCTATAGCGCTGAGAAGGGCACAATCATTAATGACCTCATCTTCTACTCCAGAAAAACATCCTTATGGCGCGCTACCATTTACAACCTCCTTAACGTACACGAATCCAGGAATATTCCGTACGGCATCAAGCTCACGATTGCGCCCTCCTTAAACTTGTGAGCTGACCTTACCATCACCTTATACAAAAACGGCATCGTCCTGATCCAAGCACCAAACAAAGATCTCAACAAATTTGCGGACCTTTTCACCTCCCTCAAAAAACACATGCACGGCCCTCATCCTTCCATGCTCCCCCAGCACCAGCTTTCATCACCCGACCCTCTCCTTCGTTCCGATCAACGCAGCCCTAAGGGCAAGGGTAAAAGCCCCCTGTCAAGCACCACCAAAGATCCAACCACTCCCCCTCGCCCCCCACACCCTCCTAGGGTGCAGACTAGACCTACTCAACCCTTGCTGCTCCCCACTCTAAACGGCTCTCTAGGCAGTGTCACCCATATTGCTGCTAGGGATTTTCCCTCTACTCCCACACTGCCTCTACCACCTCTCAAGGAGACCATGCCACCACCTCCTACCTCCTACCAGCACTCCCCCCCCACCCATAGTGACTAATACGCTAGACACCTGCTGGGCAGCGAATACCCGCCCCAATGATCCCTCGACCAGCCTGCCAAGTGTGCCTAGCCACTCACTAAACCCTCCTCTCAGGATCTATGACACAGGACAGTCTAGCCCCTCCTCCAGACTACCCGATCATGCCAACAGAACCGATCCCAAACCATTGACCTCCTTCCCGCAAGTGCTTCCCTCACTTATGGATATCAAAACTCTGCACCTCAGAGCAGCCAACATAACTCAGAGCATCCATAACTCCATTCTGGAACTGAAAAACATCCTTCACCTCTCCGAACTCTCCTTCTCGAACTTCAAGCTCACACAGATCTCAACTCTCCCCCCTTTCACCGAGCCCCTCCATCACCCCTTGCCGTTATCCCGGAGACACCTTCGCCCTCGCAAGCAGCCCAGCTACCTAACGGAGGAAGAAATTCTAGCCCTCCTCCTTACCTACAAGTCTGCTCCTGAAGCCCCAAATCCACTGGACATGATTGACGAACACGCCATCCATACGGTTGCAATTAACTCCAATACATCAACTACTCTCCGCAATAGAGGAGTTATTAACAACAACCTTGTGCAAGTACCCATTTCCGCCCCAACTCACAACACACACCCCGTCCCCCCTCTCTCCTGCCTCCTAATCAGCTGCCGCTCAGCAATAAAGCATGCCTCTGACGTGGCCGATCTCATCCTGAGCCAAAAATCTGACGTAGCAATCCTGACCAAATCTTGGCTCAATGAATCCTCATCTCCTTGCCTAGACCTATTAGTCCCTCCTAATTATAAAATCTCAAGGCTGGACAGGGAATCAAAAAAAGGGGGAGGCATTGCTTGCATCTACCGTTCTAACCTCCTCGTAACTGAACTTCATGCAGATCCCACAGACTCCTGCGAATACCTGGCACTCTCAATCTGCAACAACGCAATTCAATTGTGCAGACTGCACATTTTCTACCACCCCCCAGATATGAATGACTCCTTCACTGACTACCTCATGGAAATCATCACAGCCAAGGTTTCCCCCAAGTCTAAAGACATTTTCCTCAGTGACTTCAATCTGCACTGGAACGACCTCAAGGACCCCCAGGTCAATGCCATCAGAGACTTCCTGGCCGACCAAGGGGCATATTAACAACCAGGCGATAGTCAATTATCGCCGCTTTAGCGTCCGTTTTCGGACGGAAAGCGGCGATAATTCTATCACCTAATCAGCAAGGTCACGCTATCGCGTGAATCCCTGCACTATCGCCCTTTCCCCCACGCCCATCCTGCATCTCTAATGAGATGCAAGGTGAGGCGTTACTAAGCGTACCCCAGATGGGCTACGTTGTAAATACCGCCGATGTGCACATCGCGATATTTACAAGGCAGCCCACAGGATGATAGCAGACGTTAGATTTTGGCGAAAACGGCCGTTTCGCCAAAATCTAACGTCTGCTATTATCCCGACTTAGCCATCCCTAACATAGGGGTGGATTGTGCTGATACGACCACAGGGTCGTATCAGCAAGGTTATCGCCCTTTTGCAGGGAACATCGCTGGAAAACCAGCGATGTTCCTGCAAACGGCGATAACCTCGCTATCTCTGGAATTTTTATCGCCCTGGAGAAGCGTGTTGTTAATAACGCGCTACCAGGGCGATAATTTCCGGAGATAGCCAGCGATAAGAAATCTATCGCTAAGCACGGCCAGCGATAATTATCGCTGGCCGTTGATAATATGCCCCCAAGCCCTTACCCAAGCCTGCACACTCCCAACACACACGAAAGGCGCCACTCTAGATTGGATCATTGCTAAGGAATCAGCGGTCAAACTTATCTCTATAGACCCATGCGACTGGCCTGATCACCACGCTATTACCTTCCTACTACCTGGCACCCACAAGATAAGGCCACCACAATCTGTGTATCCAAAATGTTGGGTTAGAGACACTAAGAGCCTAGATCTCGTGAAATTGGCTGCATGCTGCGAGACTGACCTCCTCCCCGAATATCTCAACGGTCAACAACCTCACAGAACAGTATACCTCGACTATGTCTAACATACTTGATGATCTTGCCCCGCTTAAGCTAAAAATAACCCAAATCAAAGACAGAAACCCCTGGTTCAATGGATCCCTCAACAATGAAAGGAGAACCCTCCGGCAGACAGAAATAAACTGGAGACAGCACCCCTCAGCCGCCCACTTAAAACTTCTCCATCAGACCAGAAATGCCTGTAACAGGAACATCCTCAATTCAAAAAAATAATTCTTCAGATCAGAACTGGAAAACGCCAAGAATAGGCCTCGCAAGCTCTTTGAAATGGTCAAACACCAATCTAACAAACTGGCTAAAACATCCAAAGAAACCCCATAATCACTAATAACATGCGAGGAATTCTCTGCCTTCTTCTCTGACAAAATTGCTGCCCTAGGGAACGAACTTAGATCCGCTACCTACTCCCAACCCCCTCCGGACCTACCTCCCCCAGATATCGCCCAAAAACCAAGCGCACTGGTCCAACTTCAAAGTATATGACGACCATTCCGTCTCGGAAATCCTATCCTCCTTAAACCCAAACAACTACTTTAATGACCCACTCCCCTCCAACTGCTTGGCCACCGCCTCCCAATCTATCATTCCTATTTGGACTGCAATAATCAACGCCTCCCTTCTACAGGGGTCGATTCCTGACTCTCTAAAAGCGGGCCAAGTCATCCCCATCTTAAAAAGCCTACGCTGAATCCTGCCTCTCCAGACAACTTTAGACCTATATCCAATATCCCACTCCTAGCTAAAGTTCTGGAGAAATGTGTACAACTTCAACTGAGCCAACACATCACCAACTTCAACCTATTGGATGATTTCCAATCCGGGTTCAGGCCTGGGCACAGCACTGAAACCACCATTCTCCATATCGTGGATGATGCTCTCCAAGCCCTTGACCAAGGCAAAACCTGTCTCCTAATCCTCTTAGATCTATCCTCGGATTTCGATACGGTCAACCACGAGAAACTTCTCGAATGCCTCAAATTCAGGATGGGACTGGATGGCTCCGTGCTCGAATGGTTTAGATCCTTCCTCCAGAACCGCTCTCAGAGATTCTTAATCAACGGTAACCTTTCCGCTCCCTCTCTGATTACGGTCGGAGTCCCCCAAGGATCAACCCTGTCCCCTACCCTCTTCAATCTTTACCTTGAACCGCTAGCAGAAGTACTACGCACCGCCAATATCTCCTACCACATGTATGCCGATGATACCCAGATCTACATCAAAATCTCTACTCCGGAGGAGATTTTTTCCCTGAATGAGGCCTTGAAATTGACCGTCCAGTGGCTCACCTCCAATCAGCTCAAACTAAATGCACAAAACACTGAATTCCTTCTAATCTCCCCACCCAAAACCAACCCTGACATTCGGGAATGGACTAAGTCTATCACAGCCCTAAACTGCCCACCGACTATAGTGGACTCTGCCAAATCTCTTGGAATAACCCTGGACAGCAGCTTGAATATGCGTGACCACATCAACTCGATGGCCAAAACCGCCAGGTTTCACCTGAGCTATCTAAGAAAACTAAAACCTTTCCTTGACACTCCCGATCTCAAAATGGCAGTCCAGGCTCTAGTTATCTCCAGACTCGAATATGGATCCTCTACCCTTTCTGGCCTACCTAAGATCTCCCTGGCCCCTTTAAAAGCCTGCCTCAACGCTGTCGCCAGACTCCTAACAGGTTCCAAAAAATTCGACCACATCTCAACACATCTGAAAGCTATTAACTGGCTTCCTCTTGAAGCCAGAATCCAACTTAAACTGGCATGTATCACTCACAAGGCTCTATACACTAAATCCCCTGCATTTCTCACCCAGAAAATCGTGATATGCGGAGGAGCCAGAAACTCCCGGTCCTCCAAAGACCTCTTGCTCCAGCCTCCATGCTTTCGAAAGGAAAAAACCTATAATCGTGCGTTCTCTGGGGCTGCACCAAGAATTTGGAACTCATTCCCGCCTGCCATTAGAAGAATTCCGTCTCCGGCACGTTTTAAAAAGGAAGCCAAAACCTTCCTAATGGGCAAATTCCTCTCCTAACTCTTGCATTGCATTCACTTCAGTGACCTGGTTTTTATTCTATTGCTACTACTCCTTGGACTGACCAGATGCTCTCCAACCGGCACCTCCGGGTACTTCACCCTTATTTTCTTGGACCTTCGTTCTTGTAAATGTTTTTACTTGTTTTTTATCCCAAATGTCCCACCCCCCTACCTAAGTCTTATTTGTATACAACCTGTTAACCCTGGAAAGCGCTCTGATACCCTAACAGGTCAAGTCCGCGCTCTATTAAACACAAATAAATAAAAATAAAACGTCGACTACCATAACCCTCCTTTCTTTTGATGAACTGTAGCAGTTGTTTAGGATCGGTGAAGAAGAGTGCCTTCCCCTCCGATATCACTCGCAATCTTGCAGGATAGAGCATACTATATTCCATTTGCAGTTCTCGCAGCTACCTTTTGGCAGGTATGAAGAGCCATCTAGCCTCCTTCAGGTGCTGTGTGAAATCAGGATAGATGGAGCCCTCATAGCGCAGAGTATTCAATTTGCTGGCCTTGTGTACAGCAGCACCTTTCGATCTCTATAATTCAAGAGTCTCGTGAATATAGGGTGGGGAACAGCTCTCTGCACTAGCCGTGGTGCAAGGGAATGATGAGTGTGCTCCACCACAAATATATCTGAAAAAGTGTCTCTGCACAACAAATCAATTAGGAGACATTCCACATAGCGCTCCATATTATCAATACTGGTCGATTTGGATATTCCTACCAGTCTTATGTTGTTCCTTCTTGAGCAAGCTTTTAAATCCTCCATTTTGGCTTGCAGTTTGGAAAGCAGTTTATCCATTTTCTTATGCTCCATTGATTCCACCGTCAGTGTGCCCCCCGCATCCGGCACTCTCCTCTCCACGGTGTCTAACCTCTCCGCATGTTTATCCAGTCTCTCTATCATCCTGTCCATTCTGAAAGAGGGTCCAACGATCTTTCTGTCTATTTTGGCCATGTTATGTTGCATAGTCGTTAAAATTTGTTTCAGGTCTGAATCCATAGCAGCTCCGTTTTTTCAGCTGTGGCTCCGGCATCTGTCGTTTCGGCATCTCGGACCTGGGGGTCAAACGCTATTCAAATGGATATTTAGACTGGGATCTGTCTGTTTTACCCATTCTGGCTGCCAACCAGGTGAAAACTCCTGAGGTGCAGCCCCAGCGCGGAGTATCCCCTCAACCAGTCCCTCCAGCACACTTCACTGCAGTACAAGCCCAATCAACAGGCCACAACGTATCTATAGGTAGCACTATCGACAGGCCATTGGAATTGTATAGTCCATACTTTGTGATAGCACTGTGAGAGGCATCCAATAGGGCTCCATGTACTCGTGGCAGTAGTATCTCTGGGGAAGTGCTGTAGAATGGTGGAAGAGGCAGATTGCATCTGAGTTGATTCCCCGTCAGTTTAGTGATGGTGCCCACCTATGGCTACACACATCCCTGGTTGCAGTAGTTACCAATATTAACACACTGAAGGAAGTTCACACACTCAGCGGTAGCCTCAAAATCTAATGTCCAGCGAAGGGGGAGAGACTCTAGTGTCTAGGCCCAGGCACATACATTTATAGCTGCACTGTTAGCTCCTTCACCCGGAGGGGACGATCATTAGCCATGCATACAATCCACAGGGAACAGTCCCAAACGTCTAACCAGATCTACGAGAGCGGGACAGTGAGGCCGCGCAGCAGCAACAGGCCCTCGTCCACTCAGCAGCCACACTCCAACACAGTTTTCGAGCCCTCACTCACCACAATCCTCTATGGTGAGAGCTCCGACACCAGATCTGCTGGATGGTAGGCAGGCACATCCCCGCTGTTGCTCGACGGTTGTCAGCAAACTAGCACCACACGCAGCACTCTCTCTGCTGCCGCACGCGTAGACAAGAGGCAGACTGCAACTCCCCTCACAGCTCTGCAGCCACTCCTGAGGGCACTTCTCTGCTGATCCAGGCAGGCCCCGAGAGTAGAAGACAGAGAGGGCAACAATTCAATGAAATCGGCAGCATTGGGTACCAGGATTATTTAGGATGGAAAAACGGCTGACGGAACTCCCTTGGCTTGCGGCCTTCTTGGAGTCAGGCAAGCTCTGCCCTCCCCTCCCCCCTCTATTAATTGATTTTTTTTTACTGAATTCAAGGTGTCGTACAACAATATGGGCATAGGGCCCTATTCTCAGAGATTTAGGGGTCGATTCCGATCCCGGTCGGAGGCGCACCTAATACCATTCGGTCGGGAAAAAATCCAGGCGAATGCCTGTTTCCCGACCGATCCGCACATACGTCCGAACGAGCAAGTACGATGCGCACAACTGCCCAAATCCCGACCCAGTCGTACTCACCCAACAGAGGACCTGAACTCAGACCGAGGCGGATCCGGAATCGCAGAATCGAGCCGCACGGAAGCAAAAATGCAGCCCCGTCCGGCCGGACAAGTACGATGCGCTTCCCGTACGCGCCGAACCCATCGCTACGCACGGCACGTCAAAGCATCCGGTCGAGGTGCACATAAGCTCCGATTCACGCCACAACACGATCCACGGCTACGAGATGAACACGCCAGCGACGAGGACGAGGCGAAGCAAAGAGAAAGACGAACGAGACGAACCAACCATGAATCCCATCGTGCCGATCCTACCAATATTCTACCTCTATTACCGGAACAGGCACGAACGCGTACGGCGCAGAAGGTAAGTCAGACACCAACAACAAAAACAAACTACACGTACCCGACACATCACACACAGAGGGATGCAGAAATACCTACACCAGCAACAGCAGCACCATAGGGGCGGGATGGCCCTCACCAATGCCACACATACACATAGGGACCTATATGCCTACCACTACTACCACCCCTACCCAGGGTGGGCTGGATGCCTGTCACTACTACCACCTCTACCCATGGGGGGCTGGATGCCTACCACCACTACCACCCTTACCCAGGGGGTGCCAGATGCCTACCACTACTACCACCTCTACCCATGGGGGGCTGGATGCCTGTCACTACTACCACCTCTACCCATGGGGGGCTGGATGCCTACCACTACTACCACCTCTACCCATGGGGGGCTGGATGCCTGTCACTACTACCACCCCTACCCATGGGGGGCTGGATGCCTACCACCACTACCACCCTTACCCAGGGGGTGCCAGATGCCTACCACTACTACCACCTCTACCCATGGGGGGCTGGATGCCTGTCACTACTACCACCTCTACCCATGGGGGGCTGGATGCCTACCACTACTACCACCTCTACCCCATCATCACAGTGACCAACATGTAAGTGTGGGGGCCCATAGCTGAAGCACATTTTGAACATTGTGGCAATGGGGTCTAAACCCCCATCATCACAGTGACCAAAAGGTAAGTGTGGGGTCCATAGCTGAAGCACATTTTGAACATTGTGGCAATGGGGTCTAAACCCCCATCATAACAGTGACCAAAATGTAAGTGTGGGGTTCATAGCTGAAGCACAGTTTGAACATTGTGGCAATGGGGTCTAAACCCCCATCATCACAGTGACCAAAAGGTAAGTGTGGGGTCCATAGCTGAAGCACATTTTGAACATTGTGGCAATGGGGTCTAACCCCCCCATCATCACAGTGACCAAAATGTAAGTGTGGGGTCCATAGCTGAAGCACATTTTGAACATTGTGGCAATGGGGTCCAAACCCCCATCATCACAGTGACCAAAAGGTAAGTATGGGGTCCATAGCTGAAGCACATTTTGAACATTGTGGCAATGGAGTCTAACCCCCCCATCATCACAGTGACCAACATGTAAGTGTGGGGTCCATAACTGAAGCACATTTTGAACATTGTGGCAATGGGGTCCAAACCCCCATCATCACAGTGACCAAAATGTAAGTGTGGGGTCCATAGCTGAAGCACATTTTCAACATTGTGGCAATGGGGTCCAAACCCCCATCATCACAGTGACCAAAATGCAAGTGTTGACAAAGAAAAAGCTGCAACTGCCAAACTGCATGGAAGAATCCTGGTCACAGAACATAAAACACATCAGTGGCAAAGTAGTGCATGTGTCCCATTGCAACATAGATTGAGGGAGGCAAATACTGCAGTGCAAATAAGACATACCTTTGGCCATGTGCAGACAAACATCACCCATGGGGGCTGACACAGTCAACATTCATCAATGACACAATGACAGAAGTGACCATCAGAATGCAGACCCACATATTTGCACCAATGGGCACACAAATGCAGATACCCTGTGGAGACTGTAGATGTGAGGTGAACAGATAACATACCATGGCAGTAATGGGACACACAAACAATGATCATTGTGCTGACCGATGACCTAGGAGTCCCAGGGACAGCAGGGGAAACCCACCAAACAACATACAGCCAATGGCACACCAAAGATATGCCAATGCAGTGGTGCAGATGCACAAACACAAACAGGCAGACCCACACTGCACATCAAACACAACAGGTGAGGGGGGGTGCCAGTGTCCCCAGGCAACCACACAACACATGAGGAGGCCTGAATACCAATTACACAGATGTGCATACAGTGCCACACAAAGGTAACTCATGGATCCAAATCCCCTATGTGGGCAATCAGGCATTGTCAGATGAGAGGGAGCACAAATCACACATGTCACGCAAGCATGTAGGAACAGCAACTGACACAGCAAGACACAGACACACCACAGCACTACCCCCAGGGCCCCCACAATGTGGTGACCCTGGGCTGCTTTACAATCCCACTGTGATGACAAAGCTAAATGTCGTTCACACTGTGAACCACAGTCATGTGTCCTGAGCAACAAACTACCATCACACCTACACAAGCACAAATCAATCAGCACGGCCAGTAAGCCAAGGCCAACATGGAGGCAGGGGTCTAGCCGGGCAACAATTCTCATCTGCACACACTCAACACCACACACCTCGACCTCCAACAATGTGCAGCAGTGAAGCACACATGCACTGGTGACATTGCACATGCACCCATGACAATCCCAGGGTGGTGGGTGGGAACCAAGGTGCAGAAACACATCACACATGGCCACTCAACAAGACTCCTGAATGTCTGACACACTGCACACTACGCTGTACATGGACATGACGGCAATACCACACCAACCAATGGGATCCCAGCCACAGTCCCACACCAATGAAGAAGCCAAGGTCACCCATAAAGAACACACATAGACAACTACCAACATTGCAGCCCTGACCCTGAGGAGTGCCAGCAGTCACACACACAACGTGTCACAATCACTGAAAGATAACACAAACTGGAAATCACATGACAGGTGTAAACAACAAGTGCCAAGGGGAATCCTGACTGTGACCCATCTGCGTCTGCACACAAACTCAGCCCTGACAGCAAACACACCTATGGGTGACACCCTGATGACCAGTAATGTGCCATGCACCCACATCACAGAGAATCCAGGGAGAAGACTTGGGGGGAACATAGGTCAACTCAGCAAGCATCACAAACAGGAACAACACTAGGGATCCCAGCATGCACAGCAAAACGGAAGTGAACACACAGACATGCTCATACAACACACACCTTGGGCGCAGGCAATGTCACAGGAGTACACACTGCCATGAGGGGACTCCACTCCTGTGTGAGGAAAGCTGTGCCATATGTTGCCTCAGTAGGGCTCCATCATGTCAGCTGAGCACTTGGTCACACAGTCAACAATTAGCACAAAATGAAGGCTCCCGTCACATCAGCCTGGTCATGGGAGTGCCAAGGAAATCATCAGCACAGATCCAACACACTTGTATAGCAATGTTGCACTGATAACACAGATGAGTCCTTCCCCATTGATGCTCAAACCTGCATGTCCAGTGGAGATGCCCACACGGTCAGGGAAGTAGACTAATTGAACAATGGCAGGCACAACAGATGTGCAGGGGTGGAAGCCACAGATGTGAAATTGCTAAATGTAAGTAGGAAATCCCATTGCCAAATATTGAACACATGACACCCTCAGATGCTGCTAAGGATGACATGGATACACAGCAGGATAGGACACATTCCCCCTGGACCACATGTGTTCCTGCACAGTAACACTTCATTATCATGAGACCAAATATCACCATCACTGCAGCAAGGGCATGGTTAGCATCATCAACAACATGTACATCAGAAGCAAAAGCACTAGAGAACAGAAAGGTACTTTATTCAGCATATGTGGGTCTAACAGTTGATGTCCAGCAAAAAATAAACAAAGGCCAATGGCCAGTCCAACATGAAAGTCTAAACAGGGTGACAGTGGCAGATGTCACCCTACGCATGCCTGCACTGATGAAAACCAGGGACAATCCCCTCGGAGGGGCATACGGGGGGGCAGGCCAGGCACCGCAGGGACAGGATCATGGCTCACCAGAAGGAGGCAGGGAAGGGGTGGTGGGTGCTGGAGAGCCACTGACAACTGCAGTGGAGGTGTCTGACATGGTGTGTGCTGGCACAAGTGGGGGGTATGACTCTGATGGTGTGGGTGCCGGCAAGACTGCAGGGGACCATGCAAATGGAGTGGACAGGTTCCCCACTGCAGTGCCCAAGTCAGACAGGGTGGTAGTGGACTCCACTGCAGTGCCTACCTCCAGGGGAGGAGAATGGGGATCAGGTAAGGTGGGCAGGACAGAGGGGGAGGACACCGTCTCCACACCAGTGGCACAGACAAGCGCAGCGGGGGTGTGGGGCCGGAAGAGCAAGTGGCAGGGGGAGAAGGCCTGATCCTTTTGGGGATGGTGTATCTGTGGGTGGGGGAACCTGGGGCAGGATGTGGTGGGGGCACCTGTGGAGTGAGGGCCTGAGGGATGGAGGAAGGAGACTTGGTGCCTGAGCTGCAGGGCGGCGGCGGGGTCTTGCTCTTCCAGGTCCGGGGGGACTTGCGGATGGGGGCGTCAGTCGGTCTGCGCCTGGGGGAGGGTGTCCGGTGGCGAGGGGCACTCCGCTCCGTGTGGGTGGGCTTCCTCTTCCCCCTGAATGCTGTATCAGCTGGATCGGAGGGGAAGAGGCCGAGGTCACTGAGGAAGAGCCGCTGGGTCTTTGGGGTTGCAGGTGAGGCAACGGAGGGGGCTTTGGAGGGAGAGGCAACTGTGGACTGCGCAGTGCTCGTGGATGCGTGTGTGTGTGACTGGGCCCCATCCCCTGTGGGTGTGGTTTCAGTCCCCTGACTGTGCGTGCGTGTGCATCTTGTCCATGGCGTGTGTGTGTGTGTGCTGCTCGTGTCTGTGCTGGTGTGTGCCTGTGCCGGTGTGTGTGTGCTTGGGACAGGTAAGGTGCTGGGGAGTGTGGATGGGGCAGAGACAGGAGGGGTGAGGGACTGTTGGAGGAGGGACACTGCTGCCGTCAGGGAGGAGTCCATGGACCTATTGCCCCTCTGTAGGGCAGATATGCCCGATGAGATGCCCTCCATGAACGACACCAGCTGAGTCAACAGAGTGGTGTGTGCATGGAGGACACTCAGCATCGCTGTCTGCCCTACATGGAGCTGGCGAAGGAGGTACACAGACTCCTCACTCAGGGCAGCAGGGGACACAGGGGCAGGGGTGCGGTGCCTGGCCCGAAGGAGACACGCTCCCGAACATGGGAGCCTCCACAGACCTCGGGAATGGGAGCCGATGGGAGGGCGGTGGTGGTGGTGGTGGCGGGGACAGCAACACTAGCTGGGGTGTGGTGGCTGCTGACACCCGCCTCCATAAGGGAGTCATCCTCCGAGCTGCTGTGGTCCTCAGCTGAGGTGGATGGTGCTGAGGACTCCTCGGTGTGGCTCCCCTCGCCCTCCGTGCCACTGGGTCCCTCCGACCACTCCTCGGCTGCTGACCCAGTCTGGCTCTGCGGCTCCTCCTGGTCCGTGGAGCTGTCCCCTCCTGTGGCCGTGGATGTATCTGCAAACAATAGGGAAACAGACAGACATCAGTCACCTGCACCGAACGCACACACCACAGTAAGTACAGCACAATACAGAGCAAGCCCTGGCATCCTTAGTTGAACATTGCTAAAAGTGCCCAAACAGAATAGGAGAAGCCAATTGTCAGTCTGAACATCAACCATGGCACTCACATCCCACCTGGCCTTGCACCCATCTGTCTGGCGTCCGTTGGCTGGCAATACCCCAGTGTGGACACATGCACCACCTACACAGTAGTTGGACGGTGCAGAGAACACGGTGAAGCATGTGAACATGCACACATCACAACTCTTGCCACTGAGTCAGTACAGGTGTCCGGATGAAAGGGATGCCCAGAGTCATATATGAAATGCATGTGATGCATACCAGCGACAGACACCATGATGCACCCATGTCCTGATAGCCATTGCCACTATGGTGTGCATGTAGCACATGTCACTCCCCTGCAGGATCACTCATAGGAAGTCACATGCCATGGCACAGGCATGCCTGCTAAGTCACACATCACTGTCTCCAGTCACATGGGCAGGGCAGCCACACAACAACAGTCTGCACTGTGTCACAATAGTAGGTCATGGGGAATGCAAGTCCTGGAGCTGAACAAGTGCACATGTACATCCCCCACACACCACATCATCTGAACCCTTATCTGTCCAGGTCATACTGATTGGACATATGGGTGACCTGTAACACAAGCCTCTGAACCTGAGCACCTCACAATCTGCTGTGAATGGGAAACAGCTGCATGGACTTCACATTCGCATACCCCAGTCTGCACGGTCAGGTGTTCAAACACCTATGTGTCACACAAGTATCGTCTCCTATGGTCACATCTCCGGTGGCATGCTAAGCCCCAACCGATAAACACCCCAGCAGTCCTGACATCGAAGCCACAGCACACTGACACAGCGGCTGACACCTGAGGGGACATATCACTGAGCACAACGTGTCAGCTGATGCACGGCAGTGGGAGTACAGAGTGCATTGCATGGCCTGGAGTAGGCATGACTGTCCTGCCCCACATGAATGAGGGATGAACCCTGGACAGTAGGCAGCTGGCTAAGTATGTGTGACACACGTAATATACACACTCCTGGGGCCCAAACATTGTTCCCACCCGCAGCTTGGGTGTGTGCCAGTTACCCCAGGCACATGTGGTGGATCAGCTCAGCAATTGGACCACATATCAAAGTAACACGCAGATTACATGTCAGAACACAGGCATTGTGTAAGCAATGGACCCACCCATGATGCCCACCACAGTTAGGGGAACAGATGCTGTCCCCCACCTTGAGTCAAGCAAACTGCAAGGACACAGTACCCAAGTGACACAATTCCCTGACTGCAAGGGCCACACCTGGGTATCAGATGAGGAGTGGGCAGTGCACAATCGAGGGACATGGGTCCTGGACCACATGACTGATGTGCTGTGGAATTTTAACCAGGCCAGAGGAGGGCACATAGCATGGCAGACAAAGTTCACAATGCAGTCATGGACTCACCCCCTCCGTGCTGCTCCCTGGCCTTCAGCTGCCCATCCAGATCAGGGAAGACCACCGCCAGAATCCTGAGCATATGGGGGGTCAGGGTCCGGTGTCCGCCCCTCCTGCGAGGAGGCGACAGCTTCAGCTGGACCCGTGCGATCCTCCGGGTCCAGCCCCGAAGGTCCTGCCACCTCTTCTGGCAGTTGCGGATCCGGCACTTGTAGACCCCCACGGTTCTCACTGCCCGGACGATGGTCAGCCATATCTGCTGCTTCTGGTGGGCATCAACCTGTGAGGATGACAATGTGATGATGCCATTACTACACATGCAACATATCCGTGCATTACACAGTTGGATATTCATGTCTCAATCACAGGGGCACATGATGTACACAGGCAGTGCAACGATGGCTATGGACAGTATGCCAGCAGTCACTACATGGTAACATTGCCTGGGGAGTAAAACCTTGTTTAAATGCACTGTCATTGCACCATACCTGTTCAGTGCATGTAACTACACACTATGGGGGGTGACAACTACTCAGTGAGCCTGCTGGCCAGTGGCGTGCAGACAGTTAGCCTTGCTAGTCAGACAACATACACATTTAGGAAGGCAGTGGACAGCACACTCACCTGCTCCCCTGCTTTCCCATACAGCTTGCTGTACTGTGGAAGGAGGCTGTCCAGCTGGGCCTGGTTCTCCTCAGTGCTGAAGGCTGGGGCTCTCTCCACAGTACGTGCCATTGCAGGGTCCAGAGGGTGCAGATACAGCAGCAGTGGTGGTGGCAGATGTCGTCCTGGAGCATGTAGTGCAGGCAAGTGAGCTCTCAGGGGAACAGCCAGCATTATATGTGTGCTGCAGAGGCAGTTACTGTCCCATGTGTCCAAAGTGATAGGTCCAAGTCTTAGCATCTTCTGAATCTGGCCAATCCATGGAATTGCACCACTTACACACGCCCACAGCATCCTTCAAAAGTTCAACTTCATGACACCCATGAATTTGCAACATTGTTGTGGGTGACCAACTGAATTTCCAGCATCAGACTCGTTCAAGATTTGAAAACGCGTCCGTTGCCAGGCCAGGCCATAGCCAATGTGTGCGCACCGATCGGTCCATTGCTGTACAACGCGTACCCAGGATACAACGCGTACCCGCACACATTGAATGCAATGGGCCGGCCGGGCACACCGATCGGTCCATTGCTGTTCAACACGTACCTAGGATACAATGCGTGCCCGCACACATTGAATGCAATGGGCCGGCCGGGCACACCGATCGGTCCATTGCTGTTCAACGCGTACCTAGGATACAACGCGTACCCGCACACATTGAATGCAATGGGCCGGCCGGGCACACCGATCGGTCCATTGCTGTTCAACGCGTACCTAGGATACAACGCATACCCGCACACATTGAATGCAATGGGCCGGCCGGGCACACCGATCGGTCCATTGCTGTTCAACGCGTACCCAGGATACAACGCGTACCCGACACATTGAATGCAATGGGCCGGCCGGGCACACCGATCGGTCCATTGCTGTTCAACGCGTACCCAGGATACAACGCGTACCCGCACACATTGAATGCAATGGGCCGGCCGGGCACACCGATCGGTCCATTGCTGTCCAACGCGTACCTAGGATACAACGCGTACCCGCACACATTGAATGCAATGGGCCGGCCGGGCACACCGATCGGTCCATTGCTGTCCAACGCGTATTGCAAATACAACGCGTACCAGCACACATTGAATGCAATAGCCAATGTGTGCGCACCGATCGGTCCATTGCTGTCCAACGCGTACCCAGGATACATTGCGTACCCGCACACATTGAATGCAATGGGCCGGCCGGGCACACCGATCGGTCCATTGCTGTTCAACGCGTACCTAGGATACAACGCGTACCCGCACACATTGAATGCAATGGGCCGGCCGGGCACACCGATCGGTCCATTGCTGTCCAACGCGTATTGCGAATACAACGCGTACCAGCACACATTGAATGCAATGGCCAATGTGTGCGCACCGATCGGTCCATTGCTGTCCAACGCGTATTGCGAATACAACGCGTACCGGCACACATTGAATGCAATGGCCAATGTGTGCGCACCGATCGGTCCATTGCTGTCCAACGCGTATTGCGAATACAACGCATACCAGCACACATTGAATGCAATGGCCAATGTGTGCGCACCGATCGGTCCATTGCTGTCCAACGCGTATTGCGAATACAACGCGTACCAGCACACATTGAATGCAATGGCCAATGTGTGCGCACCGATCGGTCCATTGCTGTCCAATGCGTATTGCGAATACAACGCGTACCGGCACACATTGAATGCAATGGCCAATGTGTGTGCACCGATCGGTCCATTGCTGTCCAACGCGTATTGCGAATACAACGCGTACCAGCACACATTGAATGCAATGGCCAATGTGTGCGCACCGATCGGTCCATTGCTGTCCAACGCGTCCCTGTACATGTCACTGGCATATGTCACCATGCCTGTCACAGGTGAACATATGCCAGCCACATATACTTCCCAGGGAGTGAGGGGCACACCTACAACACCACAGCCTGTCCAAACTGTATCCTAAGGCATGTAAGGCTGCATTACCTATTCCGTGTATGGGGGTGAACATGTTGTTCTGTGGGTGTCACTTGGGGCAGCCACCCCCAGGCTGATCACGTGTTCATGGGGACAGTATCCTTGGTGTTTCGTGTACATGTCCACTGTGATGTGCAACTGTTCATATCTGAGCATGTGGCATGGTCACATTTCACGGTGGTGTATGTGTATATCATGTCACATGCCCCCTGAGTCCCATGTGGGACGGTATGTTTAACCCAGGGTGACCCATTGGCACAATAGTGATGGTCCTCCACAGTCTGTGTGCATGTTGTGTTTACAATGTCTCGGATTTCATGTGCACAATGGGAGACAGTCTCCACATCCACGTTGTTTGTGCATGGACTTTGATGTTGTGCGTGTGTGTGTCACAGATGTCCATGTCTGTCCTGCCGAGGCAACAGGGACCACTACCTGTGGGGGTCATGGTTGTTTTGCTGTGGTGTATACATGATACGCCATGTCATGCCAGTGTCCATTTGGCAATACAGGGTCCCTGGGAATCTACTTGTCGTTGAGCTGTGATGCCTGGGGCACATCTGTCCTCACATGTCACTGTGGGGTGTGTTTGTAACGTGGCAGCAGGAGATGGGAAATGTGACACGTCCTCATGATACCCAATGGCACAACCTGGGACTTATTGATGCCACTTGTTGAACTGTGATGTTGGATGTTGGCCATGTATGTGCCATACATGTCCTTACGGAACTGCACACATCATGTACTTGTGCCTCATAATGATGTATTGTGTGATATTGAGTGTGTACAATGCCACATATGTGGGGTGAGTGACAATCTTTCTTTCTTCACCTATGCACTGCAGGGCACCAGCTGTCCATAGACCATTCCCTGACCTGGCAACGATGGTGGAACGTGACAGCATCCGACGGTACCGCTTCACCAGGCAGCTGATTGATGATTTGGCAGTGCGCTTGGCACCACACCTGCAACCTGGCCGGCCGTACCCTACAGCGCTGACCCCCAAGGTGAAGGTGATGGCAGCCCTACACTTCTTTGCCACTGGTACCTTTCAACACACTGTGGCGACTGCTGGTGGGATGTCACAGACCATGTTCAGCCGTGTGCTCCGCGATGTATTGGAGGCTATGTTGATATACCTGAACCAGTACATCTATTTCCCTAGACTCCAACAACTCACTGACGTGAAGAGTGACTTCTATGCCCTGGGGAGGATGCTGCATGTCATTGGCTCCATTGATGGGACACATGTGGCTTTGGTACCACCACAGGCCCAGGAGCAGGCATACAGGAACCGCAAGCACTACCACTCGGTCAATGCACTGGTGGTCTGTCTTGCAGATATGACCATCTCACACGTGTGTGCCCATTTCCCCGGTTCTGCACACGATGCCTACGTGATGAGGAATAGTCGCATCCCGAGGATGATGTCACAGATGCGGAACCAGCGTGCCTGGCTTGTTGGTGTGTACTGACTTTGTATCATTGTGTGTGTTCTGCAATGTAGTGTTCCACCCTCTTTTCCAACTCAGCTAATGTGCAATTGTCTGTATGTAGGTGACTCCGGATATCCCAACATGCCGTGGTTGCTGACGCCCCTCAGGAACCCTGTGACACCAGCCCAGATGCGCTACAATGAGGCACATGGTCGGACGAGGAGAGTGATTGAGCGGACATTTGGTCTCCTGAAGAGCCGCTTCCGCTGCCTGGACAAGACAGGAGGGTCCCTCCCATATGCCCCAGCAAAGGTGTGCAAGATTGTCATCGTCTGCTGCATGCTACACAACCTGGCAGTGCGGAAGGAGTTGCCTCTCATCCTGGATGACGATGACCAACGTCCGCCACCTGTGGAGGATCCTGGCCTGGACCACGATGATGATGATGATGATGATGGTGATGTCCGCACACAGCTCATCACCATCTTCTTTTTGCTGAATGTAAGTATCCAGAGATGTCATGTAATTGATGTGAGTTTGCATGATATGTGTTGGTGGTGGTCTGGTGCTGTTTGAGTGTGTCCATGTGCTACATGACTGTATGCGTGTAGCGATGTGTCCTTACAGGTAGTCTGTACTCCCCAACAGTGTTGACATGCTTACTTGGTTCTGGGTGGGTATCTTGTGACATGTATTGGGCATGAGTATTGCAGTTCTGTCCTGTTCTTCAGTGCTTTTGACTGTGTGTCATATCTGTCCTTCACAGGGTACTTTCAGAGTGGTTTGGTCAACTGTGATCCCCGACACCGTGATTCGACTTCCAGGGTGGTAGCTGTCGTGTCCCTACAGGTGATGTGCGCCACACCCATGGACTTCCTTCCTTCTACACTTGTTGACTGTGTGCCCGCTGCCAGGTGGGATTACCTTACATCTGTAATGGTTACAACATGTTGCAAATGTGTAATAAACCTGTGCTTCACTTTGTGATGTGCGTTGTCTGTGGTCACACATTTGACTGACATTTGCTTACTGCACCAGTGGGCTAGTTGACTAAGACTGGGAATAGGTGTTGTGTCTGTGCATTGCACCGTATTTCCTGGCAACATCAGTGCAGGCAATGAGTCCGATGGCCTAGGTGTGTATTTGTTGTGTAGCCGTGGTGTTGAGTCTCCCTCAATTGTGTCACGTTGCCATGACTCACATGCCTGTGTTGTACTTGCTGTAGCAGTTAGCATGCACAGTGTAATTTCGCTGGTCATCATCTCCATGACAGTAACCACGTTGGAATCACGACAGAGGCAGGTATGGTGTATTAGTGTGTTTATTGTCATACATGTGTGCGAATAGTGCACAGGATGGTGAGTGCTGTACAATTTGATTGCAATCCTAAGTTCCTAGATGAATTGGAAGTCCTGGTAGCAGAAATGTCCTGTATCAAGTCCACAGTCATCTGAGACATTGGTCCAACTTGTACTCCCCATGTCATGTGGGGGGGTTGTGTTGCAGTCAACAGGGTGAACAGTTTGCGCACAAAGGTGATTATCCAGAACAGGTGTAGGCTTCCTGGGGGTTGCACATGGCCATTGGCCTCTCAGTTGCCCCTCCTCGGACGACCCCTCTTCTTTGTGGGGGTCCCTCAAGTGCAGGCTGCTGCGGTGCAGGGGACTCTCCGCCAGAGTCATCCTGCCTCCCTCTGGCAGTTGCAGTTGTTTCAGCAGCAGATGTTGTGGGCACACAGGGAGGTGTTGACTGGTTGCTGCTCATCTGGCGGAGGCATTGTAATATGTCCCTATGCACCACCGTCATCTCTTGCAGTGTGTCCCACTTGGACTCCACGCGGGACATGTGTGAGTCCAAGCGGGCATGATGGGCAGCGTGCTGCTGTTTAATGTCCCTGAGGAGCCCCACTACCTGGCTGAACTCTCCCGTGCTGGACTGGTACGCATCGGCTATGCGTGCCAGTTGTGGTTCATCATGCAGTCCAGACCCCTCGGCGTGCAGCGACCTATGTCTCCCACCCCTCCCACCACCCCTGGCGACACGTGCAGTACCTGAGGTGGCACGCACAGGTGACCCTGGGCCCCCTTGGGGGTTGTTGGTGGTGTTGGTGTCCATAGCCCCACGTTGGGCAGGGGTCCGTGTGCTGTTGGTGGTGGTGGTCCTTGGTCTGTCCGTGTCGGCAGAGGTGGCTTGTGTGTTGTCAGTCATTGGAGGGGTGGGTGCAGGGGTGCAGCTGGTGGTCCTGCTGGTGCTGCATGTTGACTCGCTCCGGAGGTGCCAGGTAGGTCTTCGTCATCTGAGGAGGTCAGAGGCTGTTCCACACCAGTGAGCTCCGTTTCCCCTGGATCCTGGGACAGGGACTCCTCAGCGTCTGCTGCTGTGTCCCCATCATCACCTGTTTTTGGGAGACACACACAATGTATGTTATGTTTCTGCAGGCATCAATGGTTGACACATCTGACAGTTGTGACTGTACCTCTGGATGCGGCCCTGTATATTGCATTGCCCTGAGTTGTCACAGTCAGAGGTTGATATTGGTGTAGCACATTGTCCTGCATACTTTGTGCATTTCAATTTGAATCTTGGGGTGTGTACATGGTCTGCATGGGTTGTATTTGGTTGACATCAGGACCTCCTTCTCCCCCCAGCCCAGTTATCCCACCATGAAGCATGCCACACTTGCAGTGGGTTCAGGTTGACTCTCAGGATGTCAGTGAGTGGTGTCCTGCTGTTGGTGGTGCCCAGTTCCCAGCAGGGCCCTGGGCTCCCCACAGCAGTGCCCAGTGTCAGCCATCTTGTCAGTTCTTTTCCACTCCCTGTGATGTGCGCATGGTTCAGGGTGGTGTTGATGGGACAGTTGTGGTGGTGACCAATATCTGTGACTGCCACTCCCATCATGCTTTTGCCTCCACCACCCTTCCCAGCATGCCCATGCTTCCTTCCTTTTGACTCTGCTTCCCTGTGGGGTTGTGTGCCTGTGCTGACAAGATGGCTGACAGTGTTATCCTGGGGTTTGTTTTGCTACAAGTCCCATGTGTGTCCCTGTGCTTTACACAGCATGACCCAGGGTTGTGGTTCTTTGTGGTATATTTGATTGGAGTGTGAGGCAATGCATTCTCCCAGGTGAGTTGTGTGTAGTTTGTGTTAGGGGGGTGTTTGGGTGGAGCTGCTGGTGACTATGGTCAGTGCTGTGAGTCCTCCTTCCCACCCAGCCAGGTATCCCACCATGGAATGTGTTTCCATTGCAGGGAGTGCAAGTTGTCTTTCAGGATGTCAGTCAGTGGTGTCCTGCTGTTGGTTGGTGCACAGTTCCCAGCAGGGCCTTGTGCTCCCCACAGCAGTAGCCAGTGTCAGCCATCTTGTCAGTTGTTTTCCACTCCCTGTGATGTGGGCATGGTTCATGGTGGTGTTGATGTGCGCATTGTGAGGGTGAGCAATATCTGTGACTACCACTCCCATCATGCTATTGCCTCCACCCCCTTCCCAGCATGCCCATACTTCCTTCCTTTTGAGTGTACTTCACTGTGTGTGGGTGTGACAGCAATGGCAAGATGGCTGACAGTGGTGTCCTGCTGTTGGTTGTTGGCCAGTTCCCAGCATGGCCTTGTGCTCCCCACAACAGAGCACCGGTGTTAGACATCTTTGATGGGGCTTTCCACTCTCTGTGAGGTGTGCATGCTTCAGTGTGAGCTTGCTGGGCCATGTGGGGGGATGTTGAGCTGTGACTACCACTCCCATCATGCTATTGCCTCCACCCCCTTCCCAGCATGCCCATACTTCCTTCCTTTTGAGTGTACTTCACTGTGTGTGGGTGTGACAGCAATGGCAAGATGTCAGTCAGTGGTGTCCTGCTGTTGGTTGGTGCACAGTTCCCAGCAGGGCCTTGTGCTCCCCACAGCAGTAGCCAGTGTCAGCCATCTTGTCAGTTGTTTTCCACTCCGTGATGTGGGCATGGTTCATGGTGGTGTTGATGTGCGCATTGTGAGGGTGAGCAATATCTGTGACTACCACTCCCATCATGCTATTGCCTCCATCACCCTTCCCAGCATGCCCATTCTTCCTTCCTTTTGAGTGTACTTCACTGTGTGTGGGTGTGACAGCAATGGCAAGATGGCTGACAGTGGTGTCCTGCTGTTGGTTGTTGGCCAGTTCCCAGCATGGCCTTGTGCTCCCCATAACAGAGCTCCAGTGTCAGACATCTTTGATGGGGCTTTCCACTCTCTGTGAGGTGTGCTTGCTTCAGTGTGAGCTTGCTGGGCCATGTGGGGGGGGGGATGTTGAGCTGTGACTACCACTCCCATCATGCAATTGCCTCCACCCCCCTTCCCAGCATGCCCATACTTCCTTCCTTTTGAGTGTACTTCACTGTGTGTGGGTGTGACAGCAATGGCAAGATGGCTGACAGTGGTGTCCTGCTGTTGGTTGGTGCCCAGTTCCCAGCAGAGCCTTGTGCTCCCCACAACAGTGCAGCATTGTCAGACATCTTTGAAGTGGCTTTTGACTCCCTGTGAGGTGTGCATGCTTGGGTGTGTTCTTGCTGGGCCATGTGGGTGGGGGATGTTGGGCTGTGACTACCACTCCCATCATGCTTTTGCCTCCACCCCCCTTCCCAGCATGCCCATGCTTCCTTCCTTTTGACTCTGCTTCCCTGTGGGGTTGTGTGCCTGTGCTGACAAGATGGCTGACAGTGTTATCCTGGGGTTTGTTTTGCTACAAGTCCCATGTGTGTCCTGTCCCTGTGCTTCACACTGCATGACCCAGGGTTGTGGTTCTTTGTGGGATATTTGATTGGTGTGTGAGGCAATGCTTTCTCCCAGGTGGGTTGTGTGTAGTTTGTGTTAGGGGGTGTGTGGGTGGAGCTGCTGGTGACTATGGTCAGTGCTGTGAGTCCTCCTTCTCACCCAGCCAGATATCCCACCATGGAACGTGCTTCCATTGCAGGGAGTGCAAGTTGTCTTTCAGGATGTCAGTCAGTGGTGTCCTGCTGTTGGTTGGTGCACAGTTCCCAGCAGGGCATTGTGCTCCCCACAGCAGTAGCCAGTGTCAGCCATCTTGTCAGTTGTTTTCCACTCCCTGTGATGTGGGCATGGTTCATGGTGGTGTTGATGTGCGCATTGTGAGGGTGGGCAATTTCTGTGACTACGACTCCCATGATGCTATTGGCTACACTGACTTGCCCAGCATACACAGTATTCCTTCCTTTCAGTGAGCTTCCCTGTGAGGTGGTGTTGTGGTGGTGGCTACATGTCTGACTGTGTTTGTTGGTTAGATTTGTGCCACTGCCTAGCTCTATTTGTTGTTGGGTTTGTACATGTCATGACACAGTTACATTTCACTATGAGCTGGCATGTATTGTGTTTATCTGGCTGACATACACATTTTGGGATGATCTATTTTGGTTGGTGTGTATTTGCTAAGGGTGCATGGTTTGACTCTCCCCTTGACAGTGATGTGTGTGTATTGTGGCACAATATTGTGTACATTTGTTGTGTACTCACCAGACTCTGGGATGTTTTCTAGTCCATAGACGCTCACTGGTGGTAGGATGGCCCGCACCTTCTCCTCCCAGGGCCTGAGGTATACTGGTTTGGCAGGAGGGCCACTGCCGGTGTGTTGGCTCACGATGTAGTCCTTCTTCAACAGCTCCTTGACCCTCCTGCGCATGTCATACCACCTGTTCTGGATGTCTACCTTTGTGCGCAAACATGGTGATTGTGCGTTCACCCTGTCGACGATCCTCTCCCACATCTTGGTTTTCTGCGACATGGGTGTCTGTTGGACCAATGTACCAAACAGCTGTGGCTCTACCCTGAGGATCTCATCTACCAGGACTTCCAATTCACTATATAGGAACTTGTGATTCTTCTTTGGGGGCATGGTGTTGGGTGGTGCTGGTGTGTGATGTGTGTGTTGATGTGCAAGTGAGGGTGTGTGAGTGTGTGTTTTGCTGGGTGTATGTGAGGGTGCTATTTGTTGTGGTTCTGCTGGTGTGTGGCTTGTGTGATGGATGAGCTGTGAGTGTGTGTGTGGTTGCTGTCTGTTGGTGTTGAGTGCTGGCAGGTAATTTGAATTTGCAAAGGATCATGGTAGGGATTTGTGGCCTTTATATGGGTGGAGTTGTGGGTGTGTCTTTGTTCCCTGTTTCCCCACCCAGTATGTATTTGCTTTGTAATTGCTTGTTTGGCCTTTTTTTGTGTTTTTTTTTCCTTGGTTCTTTTTGTGCATGTAGGAGACGTTCTTCTGACCGAGTTGGACCCTCCAGTTGTCTCGTGCGAGCCTCTCAGATTCGTTCACGCTGTGTTTGTGCTGTTTTCTGTACTGCGTACACGTCGGTCGCGGGGTTTTGGGTTGCTTCGGCTCGCAGTTTTGTATGCGTGTCGGTCGTGCAGCTTGGGCCCCGTGCGACTCGGTCGTGTTTTCCACGTGTTGCATCGTACTTGGCGGGTAGGAGTTCGCGGGTACATTTCGTTCGGGATTCTTCCTGGTGCGTGTCGGTCGGTTTGTTTCACGTGGTTTTCCGCCGGATGGCTGTTTTCCGCGCGGTTCGGTCGTTCGGCTTGTGTTCCGTACGCGTCGGTCGGATTTTGCATGCTTCTCTTCGTACTTTGCGGGTCGGGCTGCACCGGTACGTGTCGGTCGGTATTTATTCCGGCTCCGAGTCGGTCGGTACGTTTTCCGGCCCGAATCGGAATCGGCCCCTTAGTTGTGTTTTACTCATGGCTTACTCCTGATTTCCAGGTTATTCTAGGCTAACTGCAGAAATTCACAAGTTTACCAGGAGCACTACAACAATAAGTCACACCTATTAATACACAATTCTTTGTAAATCAGGCTTTAAGTGCTCTAGGGTTTTCAAATCTGAAATAGTGGTCTTAACTAGTTTCTGTTGAATGTTAGGCGATGGTTTCATTAGGTGTTAGAAGAATAATGATGGCAACAGACAAATCGGTAGTGCAGGAAATAAGAGGGATCCCTCCGGGTCCCTGATCTGGCATATTATTGAGCCATATCCGGGCTGTCCTCAGTCCTGTGAACAAGGGCTTTGGCAGCCCGGAACTCGTAAGGCAGAAAAAATATTGTTGTTGGAATTGCAGGTTGCCTAAAAGAATGGAACGACATGCTGTCAAGTGCAGCTTCGTCTGAGGACATTTTGGGTTTCATATTAACGAACGGCTGTCCAGCCGTGAAGCTCGCACCACCGCGCTGAAAAGAAAAGCGGGTCCATGATTTCGACTGTCCATGTCACAAACGGAACAGCAAGTCTTTTTTACTGAACTATGCAATGTACATCGGCAAGTCCACTGAGGGTTGAAAATAATATTAATTGACTCTTGGCATCTTTACACCCACCAGGGAAAAAGGAACATGAACTACAAATCCCAGCATGCAAAGGAGAAATAAAACACCCACTGATGGGAACCCACTGAGGGAAAAAGTACTATAAACTATCTATCCCAGCATGCATGGATACTAATGAGCATTCCACTAGAGGCAATAAAGAGCAATTTTGAAAATGAATTGTTGGTTCATGCTAATTGTGTGGATGCCACGAGAGGAGCCTGTGAACAAGTGCTTTGGCAGCCCGAAACGCGTAAGGCAGAAAAAATATTGTTGTTGGAATTGCAGATTGCCTAAAAGAGTGGAACGACATGCTGTAGAGTGCAGCTTCGTCTGAGGACATTTTGGGTTTCATATATATATATATATATATATATATATATATATATATATATATATATATATATATATATGCAGGAAATTCGCCCAATGCTCCAACAGTTCTGGAAAGACGAAACGGACCCAAAGTTCTTCGTGCAATGTAATTTATTTGATTTCTACACCCAGCACACCGCCATGACGCGTTTCAGCCTTCAAGAGGCCTTGATCACATGACGACATGAGGAGTGACCCGCATTTTTAAAGTGATAGTGCAACACCATGTGACATATTGCCAATAGACATAGTAAACATATTGCGCTGTTCTGTAAGTATCTTGTACATTGTAAGCGTTAATGCCACAGTCCAGTACTTTGTATTTAGAAGTGTAACTTCACAATGAATATTTCCAAATGCATATACAGGTCCTGTGTAGCAGGCACTGAGCTGATAATTGTCTTCTATACAGCCCGTCATTTGAAAAATGTAACAATGTTAGAGAGTAACACCTCAGTGGGTAATTTAAAATATCGCAATCTGACATGTCCTCTACAGTTTGTGCCTGCCATGATAATTCTTACAGTGCTATTGCATATAAATAACAGCTCCTCAATGAATTAGTGCAAAATAAGCAGATATTGTGCAAATGTGCAAATGGTTATTCATTAATATACAAGTATAAAATACATTGGAATTAAGCAAAACAGGAGTAGTCGTTTCATTAATGAATTGTGCAATATAGGCAAATAGTGTGCAAATATGCAAATATTCATTAATTAAAATAGAAGATGTAAAGGATATATTCTATACTGCCTGCAAGATGTAACACCGCTGGAAAATAACACCCCAGTGGCTAGTATTCAAAGTATTGCAATCAGCCATGTCCTCTACAACTTCTGCCTACCATGATGACTAATACAATGCTGTAACATATCAATAGCAGCTCATTGACAAATTTGTGCAAAATAAGCAGGTATTGTGCAAATATGCGAATGGAAATATATAGAATACAATAAAATCCGGTCAAAACAACCATAGCCATAAAAACACATGCATATGTAATCCTAAACCTGGGTAAAAAGGTTTAAAAACTTGAAAAAGACTTTCATTATTCCTTCTAAAAGTCTTAAAAAAATATATATTATTCGGTAAGCATTAAATATCTATTGCTACATAAATATCTAAAATGTATATACATGTGACATCCAGCCAATTCATTCTTGGTTGCATTGCAATGATATGGCTAATTTATTTGTCAAGACTGGTTACTACACTACTATATACGCTACTGAATTGATACACCTGGAACATAGCTATATTGTTTATATGTATTCGCGCCCTGATGGGCACTATGTCTAATCTGCATCAACTAAAGTGCTCGTGCAAAAAGTGCTGACTAAAAAAGTGTTAAAAAAGAAAATATATTTCATATCTATTTACATACTAAGAGGACAGGTGGTTAAAATGTTCTCAAAAATGCATCCAACTATATCCTAAATTATTTTAAAGGCAGGTGTAAAAATCCTCACTGGAGTTGAGCCTGTTGGGCGTCTTTGTATCCAACTCCAGGATGTACATTGTTTCCATTTTCCTGAGCAAAGCTTCACGGTCACCACCACGCCTAAGTGGCGGAACATTGTCCACCACAAAATAGCTGAGCTGGTCCAGGCAATTACCATGGGCCTCCTTGAAATGCCTGGCGCCCGTATAAGCTGCATCGCTATTGCTGATGGCCCGCATGTGCTGGAGTATCCGTTTGTGTACCAGCAACTTGGTACTACCAACATATTGCAGGCCACATGAACACTCCAGCACGTATATGGCAAACTCAGTTTTACAGGTCAGCCTTTTAGAAATGATGATGGAGCCATCATGAAAGGGAATCTTGTAAGATGTTCTACTTTTCCCATGCTTGCACGCTTTGCATGTTGAGCACTTGATAAAACCTTTTGATGTTTGTAACCATGTTTTTGGAGTAACAACCTCTGGGCTACTTTTTACCAGCATGTCGCTCATGGATCTAGCTTTCCTGAAGGTAATCATAGGAGACTTAGCCAATGTGCTACCAATGATTGGATCATTGCGCACCATGACCCAGTTTTTATTGAAAATCTTACGCAAGACTCGTTGTTGACGATTGTATGTAACAATTAGTCTAAGAGGGTCAGTAGTGCATGGAGGTGCACTGCCTGCCTTAGATAAGTTGCACAAAGCTGCTAATCTTGGAATTGACTTTGTCTTAGTGATAGCTTTGCCAATCATCTCAGCCGAGTAGCCCCTAGCCAGGAACCTACTCTTGCTGTCTTTTTGAGCCTTAATGCAGTCTTCCTCCATGCTGCAGATGCGTCTGATGCGCAGCATCTCACCATAGGGGATGCTGCGTATCAGATGCTCCGGGTGATGACTGGCAGCATGGAGAACCGTGTTGCCGGCAGTCGGCTTACGATGTAGTCTAGTCTCCAATCTACCTTCATGTATATAAACTTCCACATCCAGAAAGTTAACTGCTTCATTGCTAATGTGTGCTGTGAACCGTAAATTCAAATCATTATTATTAATTTGTTGAGTGAACGTGACTGCTGCTTCCTTGCTTCCCTTCCAGATAAGAAATAGATCATCTATATAGCGATACCAAGATATCACATTGGCCTCTAACACGTCTGCAAATCTGGTGCTGAGGACTTGCTTCTCCCACAGTCCCATGTGCAGATAGGTGTAGCTGGGGGAGAAGCAAGCCCCCATAGCTACACCTCTTATTTCCTGGAAAACCTGATTTTGGAAGAGGAAAAAATTGTTGTTTAAGCATGTTGAAATCATGTCCAATAGCATTTTGTTGTGGTTCAACATACACAACGGTTTAGTCATCAGAAAGTGATCAACAGCTTTGATACCATCCAAGTGATGTATGCTGGTGTACAACGTGGTTACATCTAATGTGATCAACCAATAGTCATCTTGCCATGTTGTATCATTGATTTTTCTCAGGAAGTCCCCCGTATCTTGCAGGTAAGAGGGTAAACTTTTAACATGCTCCTGTAAGAAATAATCAACGTACCGCGAGGTATTCTCCATGATGCTGTTCTTGGCTGAGATTATTGGTCGTCCTGGCGGTTTAGCTGAATTTTTATGTATTTTAGGAATGAGATACATTACCGGGATTACCGGATGGTTGATCTTTAGGAATTTAAGCTCATCTGCACTCAATAATCCAGCACTCTTCCATGCTATCAACTTGGTGTAATAATCACTCCAGGCTGACTTAACAGTTTTCCAATAACTTCGTCTGTAACATTGATGATCATTTAGGTGGAAAAGAGCTTCCTCTACATACAGTTCTCGCGGCCAAAGGACAACGTTTCCACCTTTGTCCGACTGGCGGATAATTACATTGTCATTGCTTTGCAATTTTTTCATAAGTTGCTCATAACTGTTGTTCTGATGAGCAATTTTTCGGCGAGCATGCAGAGTAGAAGCATGTAATTTTTTCAAATGGCTTGTCACAAGTTCATTGTACACATCGATATTATCGTGCAACATGATTGGGTTAAAGGTGGATTTAACTTTAAACTGTGTCATTCCTGCCGTGTTTAAACTTGGAAAGCTGTCAATGCCAGACAATTTTGTATCCGTACTTTCCCCACGCAGTTCATATAGACTGCGCATTAGTTCATAATCATTTGCTGTTAAGACAGGCGGACTCGATGGTATTGCAGGAGTCACCACCTTTGTAGTTGTTGGTTCTTTACTTTGTAGTGCATGAAATTTGCGCAATTTTAATTTTCTTGTGAATTTGTAGAAGTCAATGAGTAATTGCGCATAATTAAAATTGTTGGCTAGACTGTATGAAAGTCCCAATGATAAGATGTTTAATTCAGTCTCTGTTAGCTCCAAATCGGTGAGATTGATTACTGATAAGGTGTCACACACGAGATTTCTGGCTTCGTTGCTCATTTGCGATTCCATTTCTTTTGTGGCTTTTTGTTGTTTGATTTTCCCCCACTGTTTGCGCCTGTGGCTTTGTCTTCGCTCACGGCGCTTGATGTTTGCCCTTTGTTTTGTTTTGAGGTCTGTGCTCGCGGCCTGAGGGTCTGCCTTCTGTCCTGGTGCAGGCAATCCACCTCCTGCGCCAGGGAAAGCTTGGTAAACCCCAATCTTGAGCTCCTCTGTCCATGCTCACTCTCAGATTCACTGCCTGCCACAGAGCTTAGATCGGACATGGAAGTGGACGATTGGGCAGCGTCATCTGTGGCTCTTGCCAAGGTTGCTTCTTGTATTGGTTTCTTTGCAGTTTTGAGGGAGTCAAACCTTTTTGCGAAAGTAAACACTTGCCCATTCTGATAGTCTAATTTGTCTCTCTGGAATTTAAAAGCCTTGCGTTTTTTAATGACATCTTCCTCTTTGTGCAGCCGATTCAGCATTTCCTCTCGATACTTTTTTTCACTTTAAGATGTTCCCAATTTGCTAATCTCATCATTTAGCTCATCCACTTTGATTTGAAGGGCAACACGGTCGCTTTCCGCATATTTCACCAGGATTCTCACTAATTTGCAAGAAGACTCTAGGTAGCATTCCGCCCACTCGGCTAACATGGCGGGGTCCGGATTTTCATAGCTGGGTGGCAGCATAATACGCAACCCACGTGGAATGCGCCCCACCTCCAAGTAACGGGAAAGTGATCGGTGCTCCCACCACTTGGACTGCTCCGCGCGCATCGTTTTTTCCAGCTTTTTAAATAGATCTCTGAAGTCAGGATTCCCTGGTTTGGATGTACTGGGATGCATATTGGAAGATGACTCGATGACCGGTGAGTCATCAAACATTTCACATGCCGCCTCCTCGCGGCTCCTCAAGGTGTCGGCAGTCATTGTGCCGTAAAATGGGTGAAAATAGTTGCGCCAGAACAAACAGCCAGCGAATGCCGCTGTCAATCCAACACTCACACTCCTTCACCGGACTTATGCGCAAATGCTCCTACCCTGGCAGTCTCCTAGGCGTAGCTCGGTTCCTCGAATTCGAGCGTAATCACCTACGGCCACTGGTAGAAAGGTGTCGTGCTGTCCGGGGGATGCCGCGGCTGAACTGTGCAGGAACAGTAGTTACTTCCGGGTTAGGAAAGGCAGCTTCCTGCCGCTCGGCCCTGGTGAATATATATATGTATGTATATATATAAATTTCAATTTTTAATATTTTATTTATTGCTACTTTTATTAGTATACTTTTTTGTATTCAATTGTTTATATTTTTATGATTTAATTGTGTGTGAATGTTATATATATAACATACACCCACAATTAAACCATAAAAAATATAAACAATTGAATACAAAAAGCATATTAATAAAAGTAGACAGCAAATAAAATATAAAAAATTGAAAAATCCAAAAACGCGTTTGCAAAGAATGCTGTAAACATTAAAATACATTTAAAAATAAAACAAATTATGTAAAATATAAAAAAATACAAACAATTAATGCTATAAACTCTATTTAACCATTATTACGAAAACTATTGGGAGTCTAAGAATATTATATATATTAATCCCACTCTAGTTTCTGCAACGGTAGGGAAAGTGTTGGACTTCGAAAGTGTAAAATTTACTATGCCCACTACAATCTGTGCAACAGTAGGGAAAGCATTGACTTTGGGTGGGTGAAATTTACTATTCCCTCTCCTGTCAGCGCAACAGTAGGGAAAGTGTTGGATTTCGGAGGGGTGAAATTTACTATTTTCACTACAAACAGCACAGCAGTAGGGAAAGTATTGGATTTTGGAGGTGTGCAATTTACTATTCCCACTCCAGTCAGCGCAACAGTATGGAACTTGTTGGACTTTGGAGGAGGAAAATGTACTATTCTCACTCCAGTCTGTGTGACAGTAGGGGAAGCAATGGATTTTTGCAGACTAAAATTTACTATTCCCTCTCCAAACAGCGCAACACTAGGGATAGTGTTGGACATTGGATGGGTAAAATTATTTTTTCCACTCCGGTCTGTAAAGCAGTAGGGAAAGCTTTAGATTTTGGAGGGGTGAGATTTACCATTTCCACTCTAAACAGCGCAACAGTAGGGAAAGTTTCGAAATGCAAAGATATTACTTTTACTACCCCTACTGAAGTCTAAACAAGGGTAGAGAAAGTACTCCAGTTTAAACACATTACCTATATAAGTAACACCCTGAATGTAAAGAAAATATTAAACTCTTAATATAAAAATTATTAATTAACATTAATATAGATGTAATGCAGAATAAAAAATAATCAATTTACATAATTACCATTCATAAAATTATTAATGATCAATTAATAAATCAGTGTTACTCAACTATTAATTGATTAACTTCTCACCCTATGCCTCTAAAAACCTAGCAGCCCACACCTAAAATAGAACTTAAAACATAAGTATTTCATAATTTATATTTTTAAAATCAATTAATCAATTAAATAATTATTTACAATTGATACTTAATTGTTAATTAATTATTAATTAATTGATTTTCCAGCCTAGACCCCTGCAAACATAGCAGTCCGCAACTAAATTATAATTAAAATGAATAGTGTTCCATCATTTAAAAATGTAAAATAAAATAAAATAATTAATTTACAGATAATAAGTATTAATGAATTATTAACTAATTCACTTTCTACCCTATACCCCTACAAACATAGCATCCCACAACTGAAATATCAATTAAAAATTAATTAAATAATGAATTACACAATATTAATAATTTGTTAAATAATTATTACTTAATTAGCTTCCCACTTTAGACCCCTACAAACCTAGCAGCCCACAACTAAAATTTAAGTAAATAAACATTTATTCCATAAATTAGATAATTAAAAACTATTAAATATTTCATTAGCAGTTAATAATTAATTGTTAATTATTACTTAATTAACTTCCCATCTATACCCCTACAAACCTAACAGCCCACAAATAACATAATGAAAATAAATCAATATTGCATAATCTACATAATAAATTTCAATCGTATAATTAAATAAAATGCATTAAATAATTAAAACTTCCCTCCCTTCCTCCCTACAAACCCACCAACCCTCTTCAATACTATAAATTACTATAAAACAATTAAATAAAAAAAATCGACAACACTTAAAATTACAAGCTATATTAAAAAAAAACCTTTATATAAACAATAGTAACACATAAAATGAATATGTCAACTAAAACAGATTCAAATAATTAAAACATGATATTTTTTGACCACCATATTATTGAGAACGATATTAAAACATCAATAATATTTAACACTGTATTCTTTAACTCAAAAAACGATATTTCTGTCAGCAATATTTGTGCATCATGATATTTGTGCATCACAATATTTATTTTCCAATATTTCTGCCTCCCGATATTTTTGAATCGATATTTTGTCCAAACACACCCAAAACAAAGGCCAGCTTTAGGGGGCTATAAGCCCTCTTTTTATTTGAGTATCATGGCTGGGAGCTATCTCGAGCCTAACACCTACATGCCAGTGCAATTGAGGGAAACAAAGCCACAAAGCATATTATTCGTTAAAGTACTTAACAGAAACTATGGTTTGGAGGCAGGATTTTGACTTTGTTTAACCCATGTACATAAGATTTAAGCATGTGTACGGCTGTCAAATGCATCTGTCTGTAAGTGTATTTACCCAAATAATGCTTTAAATAGTGGTTACTAACTTTTTTCATTGAATTTTTTTATAGCACTACTCATCCCAGTTTAGGGTGTCAGAGGGCTTTTCATCTTATGCACCCATTAGACAGAGATGACATATAACACAAATGTATAATTCAATGTACAGGAAATAGGGTTATATGGTGTAGGAGCCAAACATATTCCTTACAAGTAGGCATTATATGTTAAAAGTGCAAGGTTAGGAGAAACACAAAGTCAGCATTTAAAATGCAACACAGCGGTAGCTAATGTCTGTACTAATACGACTTTAATACAACTTTATTACTACCTAAACAAGCCCTTGTTAGCAACCTTAGAATAATAACAGTTTGAGAAAATGTTTTAAGGTTTTAATCCCTGGCTTTGCAGTTTGCATGCAATTCCCTAATGCTGATTCATAGCTCCCTGTGCTACAGTAGAAGGGTTGCAGTAACATCAAGTAACAAAAGGATCAGTGTCAAAAGCAGTAACCTACTTACCATTCGGAGTAATACAATATGTAGCGTAATGGCACATGCGATATGTTCTAATTCTGCCCTCACTCACACAGATGTGTGACATGCTTCATCATAGGGCTGCTACAAAAAACACCCCAGCGTAGCCACGTGTGGGGTGGAGCAATGGGGTGGGGGAAGACAATACAACACAGAGAAAGACACGAAAAATTCTATAGTGACTGGGAACGACGGTAGTGAAAGTGCAGATAGGTGAATTAAAACTAGCTCGGAAGTGTCGCTGTGCCTAAAACTTTATTTGTGGATCTTCCGGCCAGAGTAAAAAATGTGAAGGATGATGGTGAATGGGAGGTTCTATGTACTCCAAACACCTCTCCTCATCTGCCAAATGGTCAACATGTTTCGGCCGTTAGTGTATGCCCCTCATATAGGGTCACGCCTCGAATTTGGATGAGAGAAAATTAAGAATCAGTTCCTTGCATATTCAGGAATTTTTCTCCCATTGATCATGTAGTTACTAAGGAACTGACAAGAGAAACAAAGAAGGCAACCCATCAGGACTAATAATCTCCTATGGGTCAACACTGTATCATCTTGAAAAATTAATACAAACCACAGTACCAACCATGGTGTCTTTCATACTCAAAGGAATGACTGTTGTGTCTATCCCATCTTATTTTTACTAGTGCCAAAGAAAATAAAATCAGTGGTCATATCTACAATAAAATAATCCATATAACCATGTACATATCGACTATATATATGTATATATATATTTTATTTTTATGTGTTTTTCCAGCATCCTAAACCAACAAGCATACGTCCACATAACCAATGTCACTGACCAATAGGGGACCGGTGTATATCTTTACTCACCGAGTTTACCCTAAAGTCAAATTTGAACTGGCGGCGGGCAAGGGAGACTCCCTATAGTCACACTCTTTCAAAGAAGGGAATAAAAACAATTATGATCGTTACAAACATAGTTAAAACCCATATTACAGGGGGTTTCCCTATATTTCTAATATGTCTTTTATAATTTTACAGAATCAGAGTTAAGTGAAAGTGGGGTAATTACAATTGGCGTCTATTTAGCAGATGGTAATAGCTACTGGTCCCCAAGAGGCCCAATGCGGTTAGTGGTATTGTGGGACAGCTTCCATCTACATATCCCCAGTATGAGGTCAGAAACGGCAAGAAAAAGAAAAAGAAAAGAGAAAAAAAAGAAAAAAAAGAGAAAAAGGTCCAGCCCTGGATACATCGTTCCATACTGATCTCCTATCTAGCGTTCAAACATATCCGCAATGAGCCTCTCACATTCTGATATTGGCTCGACAATGACTACGCCACTCAGTAACCACCTAGGCTATATTATAAAGTAGATGAAATCCACCCCACTCATCTCAGGCCATAGGACTCAGATATACCCACGCAACACTCCAAGATCCCTCCTTACTACGTCAAGGGTGATTCTCCGCAAACACTGCTCGTCTCCGTCTGCCGTGAAGAGTGGCAGTGGAGTCGAGCGTGCAATGTTTTATCCCTCACAAGCGGAAGTCCACAATTGCGGTCACCTGGTGAACGTCATCTACGTAATTCCAAATCCCTTGTGACCCTGTCTCAGCACATCAACTAGACCGCTCACCCTTCATTACAGTATATTACACGCTTGGTTCTCGTCACCCACCATTCAGCGTACGCGTGATGACGTCACCCATAAAAATCTGTGCGTGTAGGGAATATTTACCCAAAATAAACCTATGAAGTGGGGCTCAATGACGATATTCCTTGGAATGCTCTTAATTGCTAATATTCAGTGTCATCTTCTGGTTTTTCTCCGTTCTGTGTGTACTCATATCACCCCTCGAGATGATCTATATCCTGGTTTTCGTAATTTACCCACTTTATGGTATTTTATTACAGTTGACCCTAATCGGGGTATGTATCCTGTTCTGATCCATTTTGGCATTGGGTATTCTCCCTACAGCAGTACAAGTGAATACCAGTCTTTTTGCCCCATTGCGTTTTGGCACTGATTTGCCCCCATTCAGTGGTTTATTGGTTAAATATTCAATCTGGGTATGATCACCCCTCCCATAGGTTTATTTTGGGTAAATATTCCCTACACGCACAGATTTTTATGGGTGACGTCATCACGCGTACGCTGCATGGTGGGTGACGAGAACCAAGCGTGTAATATACTGTAATGAAGGGTGAGCGGTCTAGTTGATGTGCTGAGACAGGGTCACAAGGGATTTGGAATTACGTAGATGACGTTCACCAGGTGACCGCAATTGTGGACTTCCGCTTGTGAGGGATAAAACATTGCACGCTCGACTCCGCTGCCACTCTTCACGGCGGACGGAGACGAGCAGTGTTTGCGGAGAATCACCCTTGACGTAGTAAGGAGGGATCTTGGAGTGTTGCGTGGGTATATCTGAGTCCTATGGCCTGAGATGAGTGGGGTGGATTTCATCTACTTTATAATATATCCTAGGTGGTTACTGAGGGGCGTAGTCATTGTCGAGCCAATATCAGAATGTGAGAGGCTCATTGCGGATATGTTTGAACGCTAGATAGGAGATCAGTATGGAACGATGTATCCAGGGCTGGACCTTTTTCTCTTTTTTTTCTTTTTTCATTTTTTTCTCTTTTCTTTTTCTTTTTCTTGCCGTTTCTGTCCTCATACTGGGGATATGTAGATGGAAGCTGTCCCACAATACCACTAACCGCATTGGGCCTCTTGGGGACCAGTAGCTATTACCATCTGCTAAATAGACGCCAATTGTAATTACCCCACTTTCACTTAACTCTGATTCTGTAAAATTATAAAAGACATATTAGAAATATAGGGAAACCCCCTGTAATATGGGTTTTAACTATGTTTGTAACGATCATAATTGTTTTTATTCCCTTCTTTGAAAGAGTGTGACTATAGGGGGTCTCCCCTTGCCCGCCGCCAGTTCAAATTTGACTTTAGGGTAAACTCGGTGAATAAAGATATACACCGGATCCATATTGGTCAGTTACATTGGTTATGTGGACGTATGCTTGTTGGTTTAGGATGCTGGAAAAACACATAAAAATAATATATATATATACATATATATAGTCGATATGTACATGGTTATATGGATTATTTTATTGTAGATATGACCACTGATTTTATTTTCTTTGGCACTAGTAAAAATAAGATGGGATAGACACAACAGTCATTCCTTTGAGTATGAAAGACACCATGGTTGGTACTGTGGTTTGTATTAATTTTTCAAGATGATACAGTGTTGACCCATAGGAGATTATTAGTCCTGATGGGTTGCCTTCTTTTGTTTCTCTTGTCAATTCCTTAGTAACTACATGATCAATGGGAGAAAAATTCCTGAATATGCAAGGAACTGATTCTTAATTTTCTCTCATCCAAATTCGAGGTGAGGTAGAACTTACTGGGAAAGGTAGAGTCCTGAGGAAGGCCGGCGTGACCCTATATGAGGGGCATACACTAACGGCCGAAACATGTTGACCATTTGGCAGATGAGGAGAGGTGTTTGGAGTACATAGAACCTCCCATTCACCATCATCCTTCACATTTTTTACTCTGGCCGGAAGATCCACGAATAAAGTTTTAGGCACAGCGACACTTCCGAGCTAGTTTTAATTCACCTATCTGCACTTTCACTACCGTCGTTCCCAGTCACTATAGAATTTTTCGTGTCTTTCTCTGTGTTGTATTGTCTTCCCCCACCCCATTGCTCCACCCCACGCGTGGCTACGCTGGGGTGTTTTTTGTAGCAGCCCTATGATGAAGCATGTCACACATCTGTGTGAGTGAGGGCAGTATTAGAACATATCGCATGTGCCATTACGCTACATATTGTATTACTCCCTACTCCTTTTGGTGCATTAAATGGTTACAGGGGGTTCGGGGTAGGTGAGTCCGTACCCTCACCCCTTCTTTTGTGTGTATTACCTACTTACCATTCCACATAAAATCTCTGATCATTATGTTACATAATGCGCTTTGTAGCAGGCACATTAAGCCACTACGCTACTTTATGAGCCAAAAAGGTAAGGGCATGGGAACATTTTGATTGATCGCACTAAGAGACAGAGCGTACCATTTGACGTATATTGAAATCAGCAACATTAATGGGAGTTGCTACTTTTCAGACTTATGGCATATGTTATTGAATGAGACTATTTGGACCTTTTATGACCTGCCGGGTCGGAATTATCACAGGTGTTTAGGTGAGAACATTATTAATCGAGCACTCTTTTAACAGTGACATATCTTTGCATCTTGTTATTTTATAATAGGAGTGTCTGTTGATTAGGTCATTTGCTTCTTATTTCAGGTCAATGATACCATTCTTTTTGTAACAGGTAGGCCCTGGGCGTCACCAAGTTATCATTATATGTCACTCCTAAACATTGACTATACACAGTTTAACGCGTCTTTTTAACTCAGGTTTATTAAGGCCCAATAAATGCATGCCTGCCCTTACCTTTGAATATTCCACGCCTGCCCTCCCCTTTTGAACATTGCACCCTATTTCAGGCTTTCTCACTGGTGTTAGTTCACCACAAATACTTTACTTATGTCCGCATTTCATGTATATTCTTGCTGAAAATGTTCATTTAAGTCACAACTGCTGTCATTTTGATTAGTATATTTTAGGGTTCCCACATGGTGATATGGTTTCACTTTCTTTTTTTTCAAATTTTGGCGTATCTCCCCACAACTGGGCTTATACCCGTCACACCTGTTGATCTGTTGGGGTGTGGCCCACTAAATATGCATACTCATAATGATGTGAGTTCCTTTCTGTATTGTTTCCAGCCCTGAAGAAGTCAAGGGTTAACACCCTATTGACGAAACACGTGTTGGCTGGACTTTGTGTTATCATTTGAATAAAGAAAAGAGAACACTTCAAGAGGCACCACTTGCCTCCATCTTTTCACCTACAAACTTTGAACTTTCACATTACTCGCATGCGTGTGCATAGGAACTGACATTAGCCAAAAAATCTGACTAGACAAAACACAGAACCCTCCAACAAATGCATTAACGACCAAAGTTATCATACCATTGTTAGTATCCCTTCAAAATTGCTGGACACACAAAGATCTATACAGAAGGTCCGATAACCTTGTAATATTTTAAAATGCAGCCTCTTTGTGACCAAGTAATTTAGCAACAACAGATTTACTGTCACATTTCTACTTATTTCCAATTTCTTTGCATAAAAGTTTTTAAATGTTTTTTTATAAATTGACTTCAGACTCTGCGCTTCGATGACTCTGCCCCACTTGACTCCACCACCTTTCTGCTACCACACCCTGGCCCCCAACATCTGGGTTCCCAACTTTTATTCATCCCAACTTCAGCACTGTACGTAGGGCATTCATTCATCATTGAGTAATGCTGACTAGATCAATTAAAAGCCCTGCACCACATTAACGGTTTTGTGCACAGATTACTATTGTGCTAACGATGATGCGCCTACACTTAGTGAGCCTGGGGAAGCCCATGGCCATAATCCTATTACCAGAATAACATTTTTGTCCTCAGCCTTTACCCTTCTTAATATATTTTTGGAGACGCAGATTGAGCCACTGGAGTAATCAAACTGCAAAGTGATGATGTCTTGCGCAGTGTGATGGGCAGGCAAATAAGGAAAGAATCATTTGTTTACTGTAGATATAGAAACTTATTCTTTACCATGATGGCTATCTGGGGCATAAAAGAGATTCCCAGCTCAAACAGACCCCTTTGTTGCCTCTTTCACTGACACAGGCATGCATTCATGGTAAAAGACCGGGTACACAGGATGCAATTGTGGGGCTAATCTCAGTTAAAAAAAAATACCTGCTTTCACAAAATGTAGCTTCAATAAGGTTTGATCCATCCATTCCTGGATAAACAGTGAGCATTTAGTTAACCCCTTCGCTGCTAGGCCTTTCCCCCCCCTGTGCTAAGCCTTTTTTTGGCTATTTGGGGTAGTTCGCACTTAGGCCCCTGTAACTTTTTGACCACATAAGGTATCCACCCCAAATTTGCGTCCTTTTTTTCCAACATCATGGGGATTCTAAAGATACCCAGGGTTTGTGGATTCCCCTGGAGAAGACCCAGAAATCTGCCAAAATACAGCTAAAAAATTTTTAAATGGGCAAAAAGGGCTACAGATGAAAGCGCCTGGTTTTTTCCCTGCAAATGGTATCAAAAAGGGGTTGTGGTGCTGAAACCACCATCTTCCCAGCTTTCAGGGACAAGCAGACTTTTGTCAGAAAACCAAAATATTTTACACAGTTTTGGCATTTTTCTGGGACATAGCCTATTTTTGCTATTTTTTGTGCTTTCAACCTCCTTCCAGTTAATGGTAGAAATGGGTATGAAAGCAATAATGGATCCTGGAAAGCTATACATTTTAGAAAAGTAGACAAAAGTCTGAATTCAGCAAGTTGTCATTTGTGTAGATCCTTCAAAGTTTCTTTATAGAAACTAACAGTTAAATATAGGAAAAATTGAAAATTAGTTGAAAAAAACAGCCATTTGTGTCAACGTTTTCACCTGTAACTTCTTCTAATTATGACATCTGTTTGAAAGCAATATACCCTTACATCCGCTGGACCTTTCTAGTTGTGGGGATATATAGGACTTGTAGGTTCACCAAGAACCCGACGAACCCAGAGCCAATAACTGAGCAGCATCTTGCAATGGTTTTTTATTATGTACCGGGTATATAGCAATTATTCTGGGAAAATGTATACATGGAAAAATCGGTAGGAAAGACACCTATGTATTTCTGAAATAGGAACAAAATATAGAGTTTAGAAACAGTAGATATTTGCACATTTCCGAAATTGGGAGTACCCATACTAGCATGAGAATTATAGGTCATTTTTCAAAATGACTACTTTTTACACATTGTCTTTCATTTGGAAGGCAGAAATGCATCGAAAGTCAATAGGTAATAACAGTTGCTTTACAATTCCGTGTTACCCTAAGTCTCCCGATAAAAATGGTATCTCACATGTGTGGGTAGGTCTAGTGCCCACGACAGGAACCGGCTCAAAACGCAACGTGGACACACCACATTTTCACAATGAAAAATGAGTCTTTTTTTGCAAAGTGCCTAGCTGTAGTTTTTGAACCCTAGCTCTGCCGGCACCTAGGGAAACCTAGCAAACCTATACATGTTTGAAAACTAGACATCCAGGGGAATCCAGGATGGGGTGACTTGACTGGCTCTCACCAGGTTCTGTTACCCAGAATCCCTTGCAAACCTAAATATTTGTCCAAAAAACCACATTTTCCTCACATTTCTGTGGTGGAAAGTTCTGGAATCTGCGTGGATCCCAAAATTCCACCTACCCCGCGTTCCCCAAAGTCTTCCGAGGAAAATGGTACCTCACTTGTGTGGGTAGGCCTAGTGCCCGCAACAGGAAATGGCGCAAAACACAACGTGGACACACCACATTTTCACAGTGAAAAATCACCCTTTTTTTGCAAAGTGCCTAACAGTAGTTTTTTAACCCTAGCTCTGCCAGCACCTAAGGAAACCTAGCAAACCTATACATTTTTGAAAAGTAGACACCCAGGGGAATCCAGGATGGGGTGACTTGACTGGCTCTCACCAGGTTCTGTTACCCAGAATCCCTTGCAAACCTAACAAATTGTCAAAAAAAACACATTTCACTCATATTTCTATGGTGGAAGGTTCTGGAATCTGCGTGGATCCACAACATTCCACCCACCCCGCGTTTCCCAAAGTCTTCCGAAAAAAATGGTACCTCACTTGTGTGGGTAGGCCTAGTGCCCGCGATAGGAAACGGCGCAAAACGCAACGTGGACACACCACATTTTCACAGTGAAAAATGACCCTTTTTTTGCAAAGTGCCTAGCTGTAGTTTTTGAACCATAGCTCTGCCAGCACCTAGGGAAACCTAGCAAACCTATACATTTTTGAAAAGTAGATACCCAGGGGAATCCAGGATGGGGTGACTTGACTGGCTCTCACCAGGTTCTGTTACCCAGAATCCCTTGCAAACCTAAACAATTGTAAAAAAAAACACATTTTCCTCACATTTCTGTGGTGGAAAGTTCTGGAATCTGTGTGGATCCACAACATTCCACGCACCCCGCGTTCCCCAAAGTCTTCCGAGAAAAATGGTTCCTCACTTTTGTGGGTAGGCCTAGTGCCCGCAAAAGGAAATGGCGCAAAACGCAACGTGGACACACCACATTTTCACAAGGAAAAATGACTCTTTTTTTGCAAAGTGCCTAGCTGTAGTTTTTGAACCATAGCTCTGCCGGCACCTAGGGAAACCTAGCAAACCTATACATTTTTGAAAAGTAGACACCCAGGGGAATCCAGGATGGGGTGACTTGACTAGCTTTCACCAGGTTCTGTTACCCAGAATTTCTTGCAAACTTAAAAAATTGACAAAAAAAACACATTTTCTTCACATTTCTGTGGTGGAAAGTTCTGGAATCTGAGTGGATCCACAAAATTACACCCACCCCGCATTCCCCAAAGTCTTCCAAGAAAAATGGTACCTCACTTGTGTGGATAGGCCTAGTGCCCGTGATAGGAAATGGCGCAAAACGCAACGTGGACACACCACATTTTCACAGTGAAAAATGACACTTTTTTTGCAAAGTGCCTAGCTGTAGTTTTTGAACCATAGCTCTGCCGGCACCTAGGGAAACCTAGCAAACCTATATATTTTTAAAAAGTAGACACCCAGGGGACTCCAGGATGGGGTGACTTGACTGGCTCTCACCAGGTTCTGTTACCCAGAATCCCTTGCAAACCTAAAAATTGACAAAAAAAACACATTTTCTTCACATTTCTGTGGTGGAAAGTTCTGGAATCTGCGTGGATCCACAAAATTCCACCCACCCCGCGTTTCCCAAAGTCTTACGAGAAAAATGGTACCTCACTTGTGTGGGTAGGCCTAGTGCCCACGATAGGAAACAGCGCAAAACGCACCGTGGACACACCACATTTTCACAGTGAAAAATGATCCTTTTTTTGCAAAGTGCCTAGCTGTAGTTTTTGAACCATAGCTCTGCCAGCACTTAGGGAAACCTAGCAAACCTATACATTTTTGAAAAGTAGACACCCAGGGGAATCCAGGATGGGGTGACTTGACTGGCTCTCACCAGGTTCTGTTACCCAGAATCCCTTGCAAACCTAAATATTTGTCCAAAAAAACACATTTTCCTCACATTTCTGTTGTGGAAAGTTCTGGAATCTGCGTGTATCCACAAAATTCCACCCACCCCGCGTCCCCCAAAGTCTTCTGAGAAAAATGGTACCTCACTTGTGTCGGTAGGCCTAGTGCCCGTGATAGGAAACGGCGTAAACACAACGTGGACACACCACATTTTCACAGTGAAAAATGACCCTTTTTTTGCAAAGTGCCTAGCTGTAGTTTTTGAACCATAGCTCTGCCGGCACCTAGGGAAACCTAGCAAACCTATAAATTTTTGAAAAGTAGACACCCAGGGTAATCCACGATGGGTTGACTTGACTGGCTCTCACCTGGTTCTGCTACCCAGAATCCCTTGCAAACCTAAAAAATTGACAACAAAAACACATTTTCTTCACATTTCTGTGGTGGAAAGTACTGGAATCTGCATGGATCCACAAAATTCCACCCAACCCGCGTTCCCCAACGTCTTCCAAGAAAAATGGTACCTCACTTGTGTGGGTATGCCTAGTGTCCGTGATAGGAAATCGCGCAAAACGCAACGTGAACACACCACATTTTCACAGTGAAAAATGACCCTTTTTTTGCAAAGTGCCTAGCTGTAGTTTTTGAACCATAGCTCTGCCGGCACCTAGGGAAACCTAGCAAACCTATACATTTGTAAAAAGTAGACACCCAGGGGACTCAAGGATGGGGTGACTTGACTGGCTCTCACCAGGTTCTGTTACCCAGAATCCCTTGCAAAACTAACAAATTGTAAAAAAAAACACAGTTTCCTCACATTTCTGTGGTGGAAAGTTCTGGAATCTGCGTGGATCCACAAAATTCCACCCACCCCGCGTTCCCCAAAGTCTTCTGAGAAAAATGGTTCCTCACTTGTGACGGTAGGCCTAGTGCTCGCGATAGGAAATGGCGCAAAACACAACGTGGACACACCACATTTTCACAGTTAAAAATGACCCTTTTTTTGCAAAGTGCCTAGCTGTAGTTTTCGAACCATAGCTCTGCCGGCACCAAGGGAAACCTAGCAAGCCTATACATTTTTAAAAAGTAGACACCCAGGGGAATCCAGGATGGGGTGACTTGACTGGCTCTCACCAGGTTCTGTTACCCAGAATCCCTTGCACACCTAACAAATTGTCAAAAAAACACATTTTCCTCACATTTCTGTGGTGGAAAGTTCTGGAATCTGCGTGGATCCACAAAATTCCACCCACCCCGCGTTCCCCAAAGTCTTCCGAGAAAAATGGTACCTCACTTGCGTGGGTGGGCCAAGTACCCGCAGCAGGGAAGGGCCCAAAACCTATTGAGGCCGACATCAAAATTACCTATCACAAACCAACCTGGTTTTGCAAGGGGGGTCCCATGAGTTTTTGGCCTGGGGCTCGGCGGCCATCTAGGGAAACCTACCAAACCCACACATTTCTGGAAACTAGACACCCGGGGGAGTCCAGTGAGGTATGGCTTGCATGGGTCCCCCAACATTCTCCTACCCAGAATCCCCTGCAAACCTCAAATTTTGCTAAAAAAATCACTTTTTTCTCAAATTTCTGTGTGGGAAAGTTCTGTAATCTGCGTGGATCCACAAATTTCCTCCCACCCAGTGTTTCCCCAGGTCTACCAATAAAAATGCTACCTCACTCACGTGGGTGGGTCAAGGACCCACGACAGGCAAGGGCCCAAAACCTATTGAGGCGACATCAAAATTACCTATCACAAACCAACCTGGTTTTGCAAGGGGGGTCCCATGACTTTTTGGCCCGGGACTCGGCGGCCATCTAGGGAAACCTACCAAACCCACACATTTCTGGAAACTAGACACCTGGGGGAGTCCAGTGAGGTATGGCTTGCTTGGGTCCCCCTACATTCTCCTACCCAGAATCCCCTGCAAACCTCAAATTTCGCTGAAAAAAATCACTTTTTTCTCAAAATTCTGTGTGGGAAAGTTCTGGAATCTGTGTGGATCCACAAATTTCCTCCCACCCAGCATTCCCCCAGGTCTCCCGATAAAAATGGTACCTCACTTGTGTGGGTAGGCATAGTGGCTGCAACAGGAAATGGCCCAAATCGTAGTGTGGAGACTTCAAAATTACCTATAACAAAACTACCTGGTTTTTGGGGGGGGGGCACCTGGGGTTTTGGCCCCGGGCTCGGCGGCCATCTTGGGAAAGTACCAAACCCAAACATTTCTGAAAACTAGACACCCGGGGGAGTCCAATGAGGTATGGCTAGCGTGGATCCCCCAAACGTTTTCCTACCCAGAATGGAATCACCATGGCGGCACAAATGTCCTACCCCACAGCGTTCTCCTTAGTGTCCCGAGTAAAATGATACCTCACTTGTGTGGGTGGGGCAAGGGCCTGTGACTGGGAAGAACCCAAAACATAGGAAATAAGGGTATAGCACCGAGAATTCTAAGCGCTACATTTTTAAAAAAATATGTTTTTAGCCAATTCTGCATTGTACACCCACACAAGTGAGGTATCATTTTACTCGGGACACTAAGGAGAACGATGTGGGGTAGGACATTTGTGCCGCCACGGTGATTCCATGCAGAAATATGTGGAAAATGTGTTTTTTTTCAGCTAAATTTGAGGTTTGCATGGCATTCTGGGTAGGAAAACGTTGGGGGATCCACGCAAGCCATACCTCATTGGACTCCCCCGGTTGTCTAGTTTTCAGACCCCAGGTGCCCCCCCCAAAAACCAGGTAGTTTTGTTATAGGTAATTTTGAAGTCTCCACATTACGATTTGGGCCATTTCCTGTTGCAGCCACTATGCCTACCCACACAAGTGAGGTACCATTTTTATCGGGAGACCTGGGGGAACGCTTGGTGGGAGGAAATTTGTGGATCCACGCAGACTCCAGAACTTTCCCACACAGAAATTTGAGAAAAAAGTGATTTTTTCAGCAAAATTTGAGGTTTGCAGGGGATTCTGTGTAGGAGAATGTTGGGGGACCCACGCAAGCCATACCTCGCTGGACTCCCCCGGGTGTCTAGTTTCCAGCAATGTGTGGGTTTGGTAGGTTTCCCTAGATGGCCGCCGAGCCCCGGGTCAAAAAGTCATGGGACCCCCCTTGCAAAACCAGGTTGGTTTGTGATAGGTAATTTTGATGTCGCCTCAATAGGTTTTGGGCCCTTCCCTGCCGCGGGTACTTGGCCCACCCACACAAGTGAGGTACCATTTCTATTGGGATACTTGGAGAAATGCTGGGGGGTTGGAAATTTGTTGGTACTTTCTGCAGCGTGAAAATTTGAGCACAATAATGCAAGGAAAATGGGACAGTCACATTTTGAGGTTTGCAGGACATTGTGGGTAAGATAACTTGTTGGGATCCACAAGAGAGACATCACCATGTACTCCCATGGGTGTTTAGTTTACGACAATATCTACAGTTGGTAGGTTTTTCTTAGATGAAATGTACAGCTTGGCAGAGAGACAAAAAAGACAAAGATTACTGCACAGCCATCTATTCCTCAAGCACACACACATACTGGTTGGATTTGGCATGAGGGCGAGTGATGGTTCAGTATATAAAATTTTATTAACAAGAGATTTCACAAAAATGAAATGCACTGTCAATAATTGAAAGGACAAAAAACTGAACCAGTGACTCGCAGCTCATGAGCTGTAAAGCCACGACAAAGCACCAACCGCTTTACAGGCCATTCACACACCTTTCATACATGATACACACAAGACCATTCACACCACCAGGCATGAAACCAACACATTACAACATTCACAAAAAGGGACAAAGTACACCCTGCTTGACAAAAACAGAAAAGACAAGTATTTCTGCACAACCACCTATTCCTCAAGCACACATACATACTGGTTGGATTTGGCACAAGGGTGAGTGATGGTTCAGTATATACAGTTGTATTAACCAGAGATTTCACAAAAATGAAATGCACTGTTAATAATTGAAAGGACGAGAAACTGAACCATTGACTCACAGCTCGTGAGCTGTAAAGGCACGACAAGGCATCAACCTCTTTACAGGCCATTCATACACCTTTCATACGTGTGACACATACAAAACCATTCATACCACCAGCTGCGGGCCCAGCACATTACAACACTCACACCAGCAGAGAGCGCCATTCAAGGGCCCATCACTTTCACACGCCCACATTCCTGACACAGCACCCACACCAGCTCACGGATTGCATGGAGTGGCGTTTGGCTAGCAATGTGTGTAATGACCAGCAGCAAGTCACTTCTCACACACCGCCAGCAAAGCGCCAGTCCACCCACACCGCCAGCCAAGCGCAAGTCCACCCACACCGCCAGCCAAGTGCCAGTCCACGCACACCGCCAGCCAAGCGCCAGTTCACGCACACCACCAGCCAAGCGCAAGTCCACCCACACTGCCAGTCCACGCACACCGCCAGCCAAGCACCAGTTCACGTACACTGCCAGCTAAGCGCCAGGCCACGCACACCGCCAGCCAAGCGCCAGTCCACGCACACCACCAGCCAAGCACCAGTCCACGCACTCCGCCAGCCAAGCGCCAGTCCACACACACCACCAGCCAAGCGCCAGTCCACACACACCTCCAGCCAAGCGCCAGTCCAGGCACACCACCAGCCAAGCAGCAGCCCACACACACCGCCAGCCAAGCACCAGTCCACGCACACCGCCAGCCAAGCGCCAGTCTAGGCACACCGCCAGCCAAGCGCCAGTCCACGCACACCACCAGCCAAGCGCCAGCCAACACACACCACCAGCCAAGCGCCAGTCCACGCACACCACCATCCAAGTGCCAGCCTACACACACCGCCATCACATTTAGGATTTTCTTTATACAGAAAAGAAAACACAAACAAATTGCAAATAGATGCAAATCGACTAACACAAAATCTGAAACTAAATACATTGCACAAATGCCAACCTTGAAACTGAACAAAAAATATAAAACAATAGAGACTAGGCAGTTCACTTTACCACTCATGGATGCTCCCAAAAATTATTTTGCGTGTGGTACATTCTAAAACAAGCAGGCACACACAGCCCAGGGTTAGAAGGACACTTGGGGCAGTACATACGAGTCTCCTTCCGCGTACCTCTTCGCCAACAGACTCTACATCTCCTACTGGGAAAGTCTTTTGAGGGTGTGGGAGGAATGTGATCAGGAAAGTGGTGATCTTTCAATCTAGCCACATCCTCCACCACTCCAACTCTAGGAACACTTGCCTGTTCCACTAGAACAAGGCTGCCTATTACAGACTCCTGAAACTTAGCAAAAGTCATCTTTGACTCAGGACAAGAATCCTTGAATACAACAAAAGCATTAAAGGTTGCCAAGTGGAAAAGATGGATAGCCAACTTCTTATACCAAATGTAAGCCTTACGAAGAGCAGCGTAAGGTTCCAACCTCTGATCTACTCTATCAACACCACCCATGTGCCTATTATAGCCTAAAACACAGGTTTGCGCGCTTCAGCAACCTGACCCCAAACAGTCACAGGTGAAGTGCTTTCATCACGGATGGTAGTCAGCATGTAGACATCTCTCCTGTCTGAAAACTTCACAGCTAGAAGTTCCTCTCAACACAACGCACTACACTGTCCCCGCACAAGCTTTTGACAAACAAGTTCTTTTGAGAAACCTTTACGGTTAGAGCAGATTGTGCCGCAAGCAACAGTGTCCACTTTGGCCAATTCCCTGAACAACCGCACACCAGTGTAGAAGTTATCTACATATAAATGGTGGCCTTTGTTAAAAAGTCCTCTACCAAGTTCCCACACAATTTTCTCAGTCACTCCAAAAGTGGATGGACAACCAGGGGGGTTAATCCTGGATTCCTTACCGGTGTACACCCTGAAATTAGAGACATATCCAGTCCTACTGTCACACAGCATATACAGCTTAATTCCATTGCGTGCCCTCTTACTAGGAATGTATTGCCTAAAAACCAAGCGGCCCTTGAACAACACCAAAGACTCATCCACTGCTATTTCTTTCCCTGGAGCATAGATCTCAGAAAATCGATCAACAAAGCGATCAATGACAGGCCGAATCTTAAAAATCCGGTCACAATCAAGGTGATCTCGTGCCAACGCTAAACCATTATCAACAGAATGCAGCATCCAAAGCAGAAGCAAATACCTATCACGACTCATGACTGCCGGAAATATAGCCATTGCCATCAAGGGACTAGTAGACCAATATGAAGACATTGATGGCTTCCTTAGCAAGCCCATCAAAAAAGTTAAACCTAAGAACATCTTCATCTCTTCCAGATTTGTGGGAGTCAACCGGGTAGCTCTAGAGTGGGGCCTAAGGCTGGCACTGTTGTCCCTCAAAAACTGTTCGGCATACAAATTAGTCTGCTCAACAATCTCTGCCAAAAACAACTGAAAAAAATGTATTGGCAAAAAAAATTCTGTATTTACTCTACACCCTGGAACACCAGTAAAGTCTGGTCATGCCGGCTGCACCATGCCTGGGGCAACCCAGAGGTCATCACGTCCAACTGGAAGCCTTGCAGCCCCAGGCTGCAGCCCAGATGCCTCTTGCTGCACTATCGGCACATCAATGTCCTCCTCTAAAACAGGCACTTCATCCGCACTAAGAGTAGCTTCATCCACACTGAGAGTAGCTTCATCATCCGATGATTCCATGTGGAGAGAAAACTCACTGCCTGAATCTTCCTCTCCCTCCTCTGCCTCAGATGCAGAGTCAGTCTCTGAACTATGGTCAGAGGAAGACTCAAAAAGCATACAATCAACCTGCTGAGCAGTAATCCTGCGGCTAGCCATTATCCTTACTAAGAAAGGAGACAGCACAAACAAGTCAACAACAACCAACACTGTGCAAAATAAGTAATAAACAAAGTGTGGCTTTAGCACAATGATCTATATACTCAAAAACAATATAACTCTCTTGCCAAAGATAGCTACACTCACCAGCACCTACTCTGCAGAGACACAGCAAAAAGCAACGATATCCCACTAGAAAGAAAAAACAAAACCAATTGCTCATAAGACAACAAAGTACACATCGAGCACTAATGCAAAAGATTTTGACACTCATAAAACAGAAGCCAAACATACTGCTACTATTATACCATTTGCAAAAAAGACATTCATGTAGGGAAATAAAACTAATTTAGAGTAAATAGTACAAAAAAATTCTCTTACCAAACACATGCAACTACACAAGCTGCAGAACCAGCAGTAACAAAACCGCAACCTGGAACAGTGTAAAGAGCAAAAGCCTTGAACTAGAATAAAACTGAGAAATAAGAAATTACAATTACATTTCACAAACAATAATACAATTAAAATTATACCACACTATGTCACTACCCAAATGGTCAATCTGCCAGATGGGCCTTCAAATAGGGCTGAGAAAAATGGGGATTAGGTGGGGTTTTCTACCAAGCCACTCTGTCCCCCAGGTGGGGCAGAAAACAACTGACAGATATTTGCCGCCCCTTGCAAAAAAAAATAGATCCCTGGTGCCTAGTAGGGTTTTCTGCCTTACCCTCCCACCTAGGGCAGAAAGACCAAA
>CAWUFW010018108.1:0-235142 GCA_963921515.1 Calotriton arnoldi | reverse complement strand
CACACAGTGGGCAGTGGAGGAGGGATGTCCCAGCCCATGTTCAGCAAGGTGCTGAGGGATGTACTGGCAGCCATGATGCTGTACCGAAACAGGTACATCCGCTTCCCCAGGGCTCGTGAATTGGCGGCAGTGAAGGGTGCATTCTATGCCCTTGGCAGAATCCCACACGTCGTTGGAGCCATTGACTGCACACATGTTGGCCTTGTTCCACCACAGGCCACTGAGCACCTGTACCGCAACAGGAAGCACACGCACTCCCTGAATGTGCAAGTGGTGTGCCTTGCGGACATGGTGATCACCCACGTGTGTGCAAAGTTCCCAGGCTCGGCCCATGACGCACACATAATGCGCAACAGCATCTTGCCACGACTGATGTCCAATCTGCAACAGGATCGTGGCTGTATTGTCGGTGAGTATGTGGAGTGGTGTAGCGTGCTGGTTGTGCGATGCTGTCCCCTGTCCAGTTGGAATAGCAACGGTTCTCTGTGTCCCTCACACCCAGGTGACTCTGCGTACCCGAATGGGGCATGGCTGCTCAGTCCATTGAGGAATCCTCGCACCCCAGCAGACGATCGCTACAATGAGGCACATGGGAGGACCAGACGTGTGGTCGAGCGTACCTTTGGCCTCCTCAAGTCCAGGTTCAGGTGCCTGGACCGCACCGGGGTGCGCTGGCGTACTCCCCACAGAAGGTGTGCCAGATAGTGGTGGCGTGCTGCATGCTGCACAATCTGGCCATTCGGAAGCAGATCCCCTCATCGTGGATGACGGAGATCAACCAGGGCCCCAGCCCGCAGACCAGGACAGCTCGAGTGAGGAGGACAGCGGAGAGGAGGAAGCTGGGAATGTGCGGCAGCAGCTCATCGCCCGCTACTTCACTTGACGGTGAGTGTCCATGTACGACGGCTGATGTGGCTGTATCTGTGCAGGTGTGTGTGTGCTGTGTCAGGGTGGCCGCTTGTTCACTGCGTGCTGTGTGTCAACGCTCCATGGCCAGGGTAGTATGCCACTGTTGGTGGCTGTGGCATTGTGCCCTATTGCTCTGTGCGATGTGTGTACATTGCTTGTAGTTGTTGACATGTACTGTGTGATGGGTGTGTGACACACTCATTGAATGTGCTCCTGTTCTGTCTCCCACCCCTAGGTCCCTACAGGCCCTCCGGTTCCATTGCCATGCCACGCATCAGGTGCCTTTCCGCCCAAGGTGGCCGTTGTATTCCGTACAAATAAAACACAGGGCACAAACAGCAGTTTGTGTAAGAGGTGCATTTATTTCAAACTGTGACATGTGATTGTGTGTAAGGTGATGACAAAAGTGGTGCGTGCAGTGACAATGAGCTGTCGGTCATGGCTGCGTGATGCTCAGGGTGTACCCACTGGTTCTATGTCCATAGTCCAACACACACATGCCATCCAGATGGCTGTGTGGAGTGGGATCGTAGTCCAAGTCAATGCAGTGGGTGGTCAAGGAAGGCTGGCTGGCTGCCTCACTTGCGTCTGGAGCGTGCGAAGTCCTCCCGGGAGATCTGTTTCCACTTCGGACGGCCCCTTCCACGTTTGCGAGGGGGTGCCTGCTTGCGACATGCTGGTGGTTGAGGTGTGCTCACTGGCTGTGGACGCAGGGGAACTGGACACTGCTGCTCGACCCTGCGCCCCGGCAGGTGGTGGCGGAGGGGAGCTGCTGTCCCTGGCTGTGACCTCACCGCCACCACCAGCTGGCCCATGAGGTCCACGAGCTGGCCCATACGGGCGTCCATGGACCTCAGCACCCCCAGCACCTCACGCGTGTCTGTAGCTGACCTGGCCCATTGTCCTTGGGCCTCTTCATAGGCCCCAAGGACTCTGGCCATTTGAGGCAGGGCATGGCTCCCAGGGAGGCTGGCGTTTGCCTGACCCTGCTCCTCCTACCAGTCCTGCTGCCACCGGCCTGCCCACTAGCCACATTGCTCACCACGGTCCTCGCTGTGGCTCCCAGGGTGGATCCAGTCGGCCGGGCCACCACCTGCGCTGGGGCTGGTGCCAGCGAAGACGTGGTGGTGGTGGCGGCGGTGGTGGTCGGTGCGGCGATGGTGGCGGTTGCGGCAGTGGTAGTGGCCGCAATGACCGTGGGTGTGGCCGCAATGACCGTGGGTGTGGCCGCAATGACCGTGGGTGTGGCCGCAACGACAGTGGCAGCAGGGGGCTGGGAATGTTCAGCAGCCCTGGATGATGGGTTGGTGGGTAGGAGGAGTCCTGGGAGCGGCTGGGCCCTGCCACACCAGATGGGCCTGCTTGGTGGTCCGTGTCCGAAGAGGAGGACAGATCCTCCACATCCGTGTGTCCTCGTTGGGGGCTTGTAGGCTGGCTGTGCTGGCTGCTGGCTCCATCCCCAGCATCCAGCAGTTCGTCACCTGTGGAGAGAATGAGATTTGTTATTGTGTTGCACCTTGCGAAGTATGTATTTGTCGTCTGACATTAACAGTTCGTGCAATCTCGTACATGGGTTTCCCGGAGGCGTGTGTGTGGCTGTACCATTTGTAGTTGTGTGTGCTTGGCAATGGGACTGTGTGCTGTGCACATGTGGCATGGGACGGATTGGCCATGCCGATGGGTGTGTTGCTGTGCCCCTACTTATTGTGACTCTGGTGTATGCGGGCTCCTGGCCCATCCTGGGTCTGGTTTGTACTTTGCTTTTGGGGTTCAAATGGAACGCTTAGGAACGCATATGGCAACATGGGGGCCATGCCCCAGATTCGCATTTGGGATGGAATATGCTTTGGGGTTGAAATGGAACGCTTAGGAACGCATATGGCAACATGGGGGCCATGCCCCAGATTCGCATTTGGGATGGAATATGCTTTGGGGTTCAAATGGAACGCTTTAGGAACGCATATGGCAACATGGGGGCCATGCCCCAGATTCGCATTTGGGAGGGAATATGCTTTGGGGTTCAAATGGAACGCTTAGGAACGCATATGGCAACATGGGGGCCATGCCCCAGATTCACATTTGGGATGGAATATGCTTTTGGGGTTCAAATGGAACGCTTAGGAACGCATATGGCAACATGGGGGCCATGCCCCAGATTCGCATTTGGGATGGAATATGCTTTTGGGGTTCAAATGGAACGCTTTAGGAACGCATATGGCAACATGGGGGCCATGCCCCAGATTCACATTTGGGATGGAATATGCTTTTGGGGTTCAAATGGAACGCTTTAGGAACGCATATGGCAACATGGGGGCCATGCCCCAGATTCGCATTTGGGATGGAATATGCTTTGGGGTTCAAATGGAACGCTTAGGAACGCATATGGCAACATGGGGGCCATGCCCCAGATTCACATTTGGGATGGAATATGCTTTTGGGGTTCAAATGGAACGCTTAGGAACGCATATGGCAACATGGGGGCCATGCCCCAGATTCGCATTTGGGAGGGAATATGCTTTTGGGGTTCAAATGGAACGCTTAGGAACGCATATGGCAACATGGGGGCCATGCCCCAGATTCGCATTTGGGATGGAATATGCTTTTGGGGTTCAAATGGAACGCTTTAGGAACGCATATGGCAACATGGGGGCCATGCCCCAGATTCACATTTGGGAGGGAATATGCTTTTGGGGTTCAAATGGAACGCTTAGGAACGCATATGGCAACATGGGGGCCATGCCCCAGATTCGCATTTGGGAGGGAATATGCTTTTGGGGTACATGCTGTGAGCCATGGGTGCCGAACGTGACATGTGTTGTGGCAGCATGACAGTGCATGGTCTGAGGTGTGTGCATGCCTGACATGGCCTGCATATTTGCTGTCTGTTGTGATTACTGGACATGGCATTGGACGCATCGTTATGAGTGAGTGTTGGTTGTGTGCCAGCCAACGTATTGCAGTTGTCCCATCTCCTTGGTGTGCGTGCTGCCCTGTGCCATGTGCATCACTGCAGTGCTCGTGGGGGGTGTGGCCCATGTTGTGTGTTGTTGCTCACAGTGTGGCGTGCGCTTCATTGACTTCTGGCACATGGTTGGTCATGGGCATGTATCTTAGCGTGACTGCTGTATGTGTGGCAGCTGTGCGGATGACATGCCTTTCATGAGACTGGGGCTGACGGATGGGATGGATGGTATGTTGTATGTGCATGGTGTGTCTGTGTGTTTGATGGGTTCAGTGGTGTTCGTGTGCATTTATGTTGTTCCGCTCTGTTGCGTCTAGTGTTGTTTGTCTTACATAGGCGTAGTTGTGGGGTGTGTGGTTGACAGGCAGTAGGGGCTACATGGACAGGACTTCAATGGTGTTTCGGTTGTGTGTGATGAGTTGCACAGTGGCTGCCGTGGTGGTACTATATTCAGTGTGGCTTGTGCATGCAGACGTGGCTCCTTGGGTGTTGCTGTGTCTGTGATGGGTCATGTGAGGTGTGAGTCTGTGGTTCATGTCCGTGTGCACATTGTTCACTTGTTCGTGACGGTGGGCGGTGCTGCGTGTTCGTCTGCTACGTGACATGTCCCATGTGTTGGTCGTGTTACGGTCCTCATGCCTCCAGTAATCCAGCCCTGTCCAGTTTCCCACCTGCAGGTTGTTCGGGCGTGCACTGTACTGGATGCCACATGGTTCTAAGCGGGGGTGCTCCATGTTGCAGGTCTGTGGGGGTGGGGGGTGTTGTGGGTCGTGGTGGTGGCTGGACACCCACTGACACCGATTGTTGTGGATCGTGATGTCTACCTTTCGGCTGTCGGTGTGCACTGCGGTGGCTGACACGTGGCTGTGGGGGTGGGGGATGCTCCTCCTTGCTGTGCTGTGGGACTAGGGGCCTGGTGTGTGTTGTACTTGGGCTGTCCACCCTCCCACCCACTGCACTTTGTGTTCCTGCCACTTACCTGTTACTTGTCGGTTAGTGCAGCTATGGCGGACACATGGGTGTGGTGGGTGCTCGTTGTGGCGCTTCTGGCATACTTGGGGACCTGTTGGTGGTTACGTGGCTGGCTGAGTGTACACATGTCCCCACGCATCTTACAGTTGTTCTGTTTGGGCTGTGTGTGGTGGTGTCTGTTGCATGTGTGTGTGATGTGTTGTGTATTGTGTGCTGGACATGGGGGTGTTTGTCCCTGGGAGCTGTGGCATGGTGGTAGTGCATGTGAGTACATAGCGGTGTGCTGGTATACATTAGTTTGTACTTACCAGCCTCCACTCCTCTGCTAATCCGGCGAGGATCTCCGGATGTATGATGACTCGCACCTTCTCCTCCCACGCTTTGAAGGTCTTGAAGAGCGCGGGATTCCCTCCGCCAGTGACGGCTGCCAGCTCTCTGTTCTTGGTCTCCTTCTTCTTGACCAGGCTCTTGACGTCATTCCAACGTTTGTTAATTTCTACTCTGTTCCTGGGCAGGGTCCCGACTGCATTGACCTGGTCTACGATCCGGTTCCACATTCTGTTTCTGGTGGCTAGTGGTGTGTGCTGGACCATGTTCCCATAGATTTGTGGGTGCACCTTGATGATCTCGTCGACCATGACCGTCAGCTCAATGGGCGTGAACTTGGGCATTCTTTGTGGTGCCATGGTGTTTGTGGTGCTGGTGCGGTGTGTGTTGTGTAATGTGCAGGGGGTTTGTGGTGGTGGTGGTGGTGGTGGTGGTGGTGATGTGTGCGTTTCTGTGGTGTGCTGCTGTCCTTGCTGTGTCACTGTGTCCTCTCCTCTCCTCTCTGGTTTGCAATGTTGCAAGGGGTTGTGGTCTGTGGGAGTGCTGCTTTTGTACTTACCTATGTGGGTGTGTCCTCATGGTCTGTTGTTTTCAGGTGTGTTGTGTCTGGGGTTCTGGCCTTTGTAGTTTTTGTTTGTCCAGGGGGTGTTTTCGGGATGTGTACTGTGCTTGTGTATTTGTGCGTGCCTTGCTGTGTGGACTTGTTGGCCATGTTGTGTGCGATTGGTTTTGTGAGCGGATGGTTTCTGTGCAGGGACGTGGGCGCCATGGCTTCTGCCGTGTCGATTCTCATCGGCGTTGTTTGCGCTGGCGGGCGGTATATTTGTAGTTTTCCCGCACTCATGGCGGTGCGATCGTAATCTCACGTGCGGTGTGTCGGCCGTGAGGGCGGGCGGTTTTGTGTTGTTGGGCGTGTTTCCGTCCGTGGCGGGCGGTTTGACTCCGACTCGGACGATGGCGGGCGGTATTTTGTGTGATTTTTCCGCCGATGGCGGTTTTTGGTTTGTGTAATCGTAATGGCGTGGTCGGTGTTCAGACGGTGTGTGCGGGCGGATTTTTGCCGCTTCCATGCCTGGCGGATTTTTTTACGCCGGGTATCGTAATGGGCCCCTAAATGCCTAAATATTAATTATTATTTTTTTTAATTAATTATAATTAAATTACTTCCCACCCTATTCCCCTATATACCCACAACCCGCTACGGAACAAAAACACAAAATGTAATTTAAAAAAATTAATAACTTCTAAAAATTATTATTACATTTATTATAATTAAATTACTTTCCACTCTATTCCCCTATAAACCCACAACCCACTACGGAACTAAAACGCAAAATGTACTTAAAATAAAATTAGTAACTTCTAAAAATGTAACACATATATTCAAAAACAAATGCTTCCACAAAAAATAGAACACATACATTAAAAATACACACTAAGGGGCCCATTACGATGGCGGGCGGAAGCACAACCGCCGTGCTGGCGGATGCAAAAACCATCAGTTACCGCCGGCACGCAGCAGTCCACACGCCCGCCCAATTACGATGCGAAAAGTAGGCCAAACACCGCCGGCAAGCCAGCAACACCGTCCGCCATCAAAGTGCGCCCGTACACGTAGCGGCGCAGCCCAACTGACACACACCGTCCGACGAAAACACGTCCCGCCCGGCGCATAAATTACGATGCCGCAAACAAACGGCTCCCACGGCCAAGAGATACCGTACGACAAACCGAAGCGGTAACACGGACGCCGAGCACGGACAACGAAAAAAGCGGCTCCCCCGAGCATGAATCCAGCACTGCAGGCCCTCCCCATGCTCCTGCTGATGCACCACCAAGGACGCAACGTACCGCGGAGACGCAGGTAGGCACACACACAACAAGTGCACGCAAACAGCGCACACAGTGCAAGGGCGGAAAAAGCGGACAACCCCCACCAGCGCGTGTACACTACACATCCACCATTGCATCCACATATGACACACAGGCCAAATCGTAACATCGCGTAACACATGTGTACACACCACCTGGGACTAGGAACCAACGACCCCGTCACGGCCCCAAAGCGGCGATGACGCCGCCACACATGCGCACAACGCAGAGGCCAACCGCAGCGCCATGCATGCGTCGCACACAGACACAGGGACACAACCAAGCAGCACACACATCAGCCCCACCCCGAACGCACATGACACGTGACAGGCCTGCCACAGACATGTCCCCAACGCCCAATTCACGGACAACACCCAACGCCACACAACCGACGCACACATGTCAGTGAAGTCACGCAACAGCAGGACACACCCCAGTGTAACAAACATGGCGTAGCACACAGCGGCGGCAACACCAACTAGGAGAAGCAGGGCCCCTTCGGGAAGAGGAACGCCAGTACCACACTGAAACACCCATACCACCCTGCACATATGAACAAGACACATAAAACGGAACACCAAAGAGCCCGGGGACCGACAACAGGTGGCCCAAGAATAACATTCACACACAAGGCCCAACGCAGAGCGGAAAGGCAGCCTGCCGCCCACACAAGGGAGAGCAGACAGCACTGAATGACCTTCCATTCCAACTCCGAAACCACAGCCCTACGACAGAAGCCGGTGAATACAGCCATTGTCCAAGAATAGACCAACACAGGCATGCCGAGGAGACCGACCACAGGGCAGATAGCGCATATCACAGAAGCACACAACGGACGGGGAAGAAAGAAGAAAACACTCCCCCATGTCGGCCACATGCAAGTTAATTGGAAGGAGTCACACATCACTGACCTTGAACTGTCTGAGAAGCATGTGGGATGAGGGCCCGTGTCCTCCAAACAAGCCAACAGAACACAAGTCCTGTCTCCCTACGACTACACAGAGCTCACAGCAACCTCGGAGCGTGCACATTGCAGACTGCACACACAGCCGGAGCACGCCACCACAACGCACTGCTGCGAAATGGCAACCGCAACACACCTACCCAACTACGCCGGACAGCTCAAGCTGTACAAAACCAACCTGTTACATATATTGGGATGCGATCTCCTGTCCCTGCTGAACGTAAGTTACCGACTGACTTACCGCATCACATTGTTCAGCTGCGTCATGCCCGTCTTCTACTGTCGGAGGTGTCCCTACCAGCATCCCGTGGAGATATGCCTCTCCAACCCGGCATGTCTAAAGGCGGACCTGCTACCACTACTCCTCCCTCTGGACGCACACGACAGGGCCTGCTCTGCCTATGGGGGCATGGCGTATGTGGCCAACATCGCACCCGCACTGAAATGGGACCACTGTGCCTCCACATGACGGATCATCGAGAACAGCTACATCGAATGTCACCCAGCATGCCCCATCATGGTCCTCCAAGGGACAACTTACGAACAACACCTTGACAGCCACCATCCGCTACATTGGCTGGCAAACATGTACACCACCAATGACATGGAAGCCCTGCTGGACGGCATCGCATACCTGACAACCTGTAAATTCGTCGGACCACAACGCAGGTTCCCCGATTGACCTATGATGTCCAACCCCGCACCCATGCTTAGCTTCCGCACGGACTGGCCAGTCACCACCACAACAGCCATACCAAATGACCGGCAACTGTAACCACACCATCAACGACATCGCCATGACATCGGATATGACCGGGACATGCACACTGTTCCCCATCACATCCAGGAACACCGCATGCATCGTGGGAGGCAGTGGCATGGGGTCTGTGTATCGCACCCACATGGACGGAACTGCACGTACAACCAGGACACGACATGGATCCAGCGCCCATGGACACACACACCGCCCAGTGGACATGAATAGGTCGCCTGGAGTCTGTGGGTGCTGCACCCCTCCCACCCCCGCCCCGGGAATCCCATACCAGGACCTTTGCATGGACGACAAGTGCATACAACAACAACACGACCCCAGTGACTGTGACATGTCCAGTAACCACCACAGTGCAACAACAAGTGGCACGCCGCTGCATGCACGCAAGCACATGCCCTGATGTCATCACACATGCACGCGTGCATGAGGAACAACCGCAGCAAACCTGTCACATGGAACTGAGATGGACTGTGCCCATGATGCCAAGCGGCCTGGTAGGCTACATGTATACCGTCTGTGTCAAAGTCCGCAGCTCCGCAGCTATACGTAAATGTACATTAGCACAGCCTTGGCCAAGCAGATGTAACTCTGAAGCCCACATCCCACATGCAACAGCCAATCACATGTAACCCCACACCCTATCCCATTTGCAATCATGCTCAGTATATCCTCAACATGTATTCCGCTGCCAGTAGTGTCCACTATACTGCATCACAGAGGACAGAAGACTCAATATAATGTTTGAAACCAAAACTGTCTCCGCTGACTCATTTCACAAGTACGAATGAGAGAGGATGAGAGTATGTGAAGTACACGGCAGTCGTGACATGACCATGTAGTCCACTGGTATTGGATGTCAACGCAAATGAGTAGCACAACTGTGGAAGACACACATGTGTCGTGTGAAGTCGTATGGACGCAGTGCTCAGGTGGGTGGGTGTGACGGGTAGATGCGCACATGCCAAGTTGGAGCACGCCGTGTCGGGAGGGGTCATGAACAGTACACCACCGCTTCCCTGGGCATTGTGAGAGGACACCTGTCGGGGGAGTGAACACGTGTGTGCACAGCAGCCGGGCACACGTACAAAATGGTACCAGGCGCACCTCAGCCCACCCTCTGTGGACAAGCTGGATCCTGTTGTGCGCCCGCCATGCCCCTTGACAAGGCACACACAGCCCCAGTCGACCAGGTGTAACCCCAACATAGTCAATCCGCACAGGCGATACAGGGCACGGGATGGCAGTGGAGCATGGTGTGTGAGAGGTCTCCTCGCGCTCCTCCTGGTCATATCACGCAGGCAATAGAACCTCAACGTCTAGCATGGCACAAGTCAAATGGAAGTGTAGGGGGACGCACCACAGCACGAGCAGCACTGACGTCACGGGAGGTGGCTCGCACCATCCCATCCATTGCCCATTATACCAACCACGCCACATGCCATTGCGACTAAGTGCAAGCGCGTGCGCCACCACCCCCGAGCCCTCCCCAGAGAGGCCAAAGAGTGAATGTGTGGGCCATCAGTCACAGACGGACGCGGCATGGCCGCAAGGGCAGCCACAGCCACTGGGTGTCGCAGGTGGCGGATCCGGAAGGCGAAGACTGTGATGCATAGTCCATGCAGGCCGGGTCTCCATTTGGGGCACCACGCAGGTGGACGGCGTCCCGCAACACATCATACCCTGAGACAGCCCACTCGTGCAACTGGACCCACACATACACTCCTTGCCCTCTCTGGTGCGAGCTTGGGGCTGCCTGTGCAAGCGCTAGCCTCGCAGGTGCACATGCATATTGGGGGAGCGAGGGGAGGACATGAGGGCTGGGGCGAAGATGACTGTATCACTGTCAGTGAGTACAAGGGATGACCCAGATGTGGAAAGGAAGAGACGTGTCCCGTGTGTACTGCAACTAGTCGCCAATCCAACTACCCCCCATGTCCGGAATGTAAGCCCGCACCTAGGCCCGCCCATCCGCCACATCGAACATACCACCAGCACGACAACCTGCCCATTCGAAACACTGACTGGGGGTGGCGACCAGTGAACAATCATGTGTAGCCTACCCACGCGTACATGTGGGCCCTCCATGATCCATGTCACCTGCGGCAAAGTCATGACATGCGCAATGAGGGAAGTGAGGAGAGCTGTCCGCCCCACGCACAGAAGGTGCATCAGCTCCACAGACCCAGCAGCGAGTCCAGCAGGGGTCACATGTGCAGGGGCAGCTGTGCCTGGTGTGAAGGCACATGCATATAGACAGCACATCGACCAATGTGTAGTCTGCCCACATCTACAGTCCATCATCATGCGGACATAGGAATTGAACACAGGGCAACACATCTTAGTGGGTGCACCCACCGTGACCAACAATGCGCAATCATCGACGTACCCGCCCTGTGCATGGCCCCCCACCCAACGGAGGCACATCCAGTGCCACCATCCCACACACACAAGCCTTCCACGGAACATGCTGTGTCCAATGGTCAGTACAGAGTCAGCACCCATCTGGTGGATCCTGAACAGGAGACACATGCACACACATGCCAGCTCCCACTATGTACGTCTGCCACCTGGCACGTGCAATGTAACCTCTCACCTGTGACATGTGACTGCAAGCACACAGCCGTCTTGGCATGGGGCTGTCAATGTGGACACCTGTCAATGTTTCGGGAGGTGTGATCCGTACAGTGCTGTACATAGGGTGCAGTGCTGACACCTACTACTGTCTCATATCCCCTCGTGCCACAGGTCCCACTTGTTTTGGCCGCTCAGCCTGTGCCCACGTCGTCGTGTGACATACTCATCCAGCCTCGGAAGCAGTTCCATGCTCAGCAGACATTCATGTTGCCGTGGCGTTGCCGCTTGACGAATATGCAGTCAGTCCCCATCAGCACGCCCCGCAAGTCATTGGGGCCTAGATCCCCATGTGCATGCACATGGTAGTGGTTTGTATCACTAGCCATTGCCATTGTTGGGAGACCTGTGTAAGTGTATTGTGGCCGTGCCGTCCCAGCTTGACAGCTGGGCTGTGGCTCATGTGCTTGCTCAGTCATGTCAGTGATGTGTATGCGAAATTGCTATGTGTTGTGTTGCTTTGACATGTGTCCACTGCCAATTTCCCTAGGCGGAGACCGAACATTGACCGCCCATACCAATTGCTGGCGGACATGGACGATACAGAGGTCATTAGGAAGTTTCGGCTGGACAGGCCAACCCTGCATCGACTGTGTGCCATGTTGGAACCCCATCTCCGTCCCCGCAGGGTGTATCCGACAGCTGTCACCCCCACGGCTAAGGTGATGGCCGCCATGCATTTCTTCGCCACTGGGTCATTCCAGCACACAGTGGGCAGTGGAGGAGGGATGTCCCAGCCCATGTTCAGCAAGGTGCTGAGGGATGTACTGGCAGCCATGATGCTGTACCGAAACAGGTACATCCGCTTCCCCAGGACTCGTGAATTGGCGGCAGTGAAGGGTGCATTCTATGCCCTTGGCAGAATCCCACACGTCGTTGGAGCCATTGACTGCACACATGTTGGCCTTGTTCCACCACAGGCCACTGAGCACCTGTACCGCAACAGGAAGCACACGCACTCCCTGAATGTGCAAGTGGTGTGCCTTGCGGACATGGTGATCACCCACGTGTGTGCAAAGTTCCCAGGCTCGGCCCATGACGCACACATAATGCGCAACAGCATCTTGCCACGACTGATGTCCAATCTGCAACAGGATCGTGGCTGTATTGTCGGTGAGTATGTGGAGTGGTGTAGCGTGCTGGTTGTGCGATGCTGTCCCCTGTCCAGTTGGAATAGCAACGGTTCTCTGTGTCCCTCACACCCAGGTGACTCTGCGTACCCGAATGGGGCATGGCTGCTCAGTCCATTGAGGAATCCTCGCACCCCAGCAGACGATCGCTACAATGAGGCACATGGGAGGACCAGACGTGTGGTCGAGCGTACCTTTGGCCTCCTCAAGTCCAGGTTCAGGTGCCTGGACCGCACCGGGGTGCGCTGGCGTACTCCCCACAGAAGGTGTGCCAGATAGTGGTGGCGTGCTGCATGCTGCACAATCTGGCCATTCGGAAGCAGATCCCCCTCATCGTGGATGACGGAGATCAACCAGGGCCCCAGCCCGCAGACCAGGACAGCTCGAGTGAGGAGGACAGCGGAGAGGAGGAAGCTGGGAATGTGCGGCAGCAGCTCATCGCCCGCTACTTCACTTGACGGTGAGTGTCCATGTACGACGGCTGATGTGGCTGTATCTGTGCAGGTGTGTGTGTGCTGTGTCAGGGTGGCCGTTTGTTCACTGCGTGCTGTGTGTCAACGCTCCATGGCCAGGGTAGTATGCCACTGTTGGTGGCTGTGGCATTGTGCCCTATTGCTCTGTGCGATGTGTGTACATTGCTTGTAGTTGTTGACATGTACTGTGTGATGGGTGTGTGACACACTCATTGAATGTGCTCCTGTTCTGTCTCCCACCCCTAGGTCCCTACAGGCCCTCCGGTTCCATTGCCATGCCACGCATCAGGTGCCTTTCCGCCCAAGGTGGCCGTTGTATTCCGTACAAATAAAACACAGGGCACAAACAGCAGTTTGTGTAAGAGGTGCATTTATTTCAAACTGTGACATGTGATTGTGTGTAAGGTGATGACAAAAGTGGTGCGTGCAGTGACAATGAGCTGTCGGTCATGGCTGCGTGATGCTCAGGGTGTACCCACTGGTTCTATGTCCATAGTCCAACACACACATGCCATCCAGATGGCTGTGTGGAGTGGGATCGTAGTCCAAGTCAATGCAGTGGGTGGTCAAGGAAGGCTGGCTGGCTGCGTCACTTGCGTTTGGAGCGTGCGTAGTCCTCCCGGGAGATCTGTTTCCACTTCGGACGGCCCCTTCCACGTTTGCGAGGGGGGTGCCTGCTTGCGACCTGCTGGTGGTTGAGGTGTGCTCACTGGCTGTGGACGCAGGGGAACTGGACACTGCTGCTCGACCCTGCGCCCCGGCAGGTGGTGGCGGAGGGGGAGCTGCTGTCCCTGGCTGTGACCTCACCGCCACCACCAGCTGGCCCATGAGGTCCACGAGTTGGCCCATACGGGCGTCCATGGACCTCAGCACCCCCAGCACCTCACGCGTGTCTGTAGCTGACCTGGCCCATTGTCCTTGGGCCTCTTCATAGGCCCCAAGGACTCTGGCCATTTGAGGCAGGGCATGGCTCCCAGGGGAGGCTGGCGTTTCCCTGACCCTGCTCCTCCTACCAGTCCTGCTGCCACCGGCCTGCCCACTAGCCACATTGCTCACCACGGTCCTCGCTGTGGCTCCCAGGGTGGATCCAGTCGGCCGGGCCACCACCTGCGCTGGGGCTGGTGCCAGCGAAGACGTGGTGGTGGTGGCGGCGGTGGTGCTCGGTGCGGCGATGGTGGCGGTTGCGGCAGTGGTAGTGGCCGCAATGACCGTGGGTGTGGCCGCAATGACCGTGGGTGTGGCCGCAATGACAGTGGCAGCAGGGGGCTGGGAATGTTCAGCAGCCCTGGATGATGGGTTGGTGGGTAGGAGGGGTCCTGGGAGCGGCTGGGCCCTGCCACACCAGATGGGCCTGCTTGGTGGTCCGTGTCCGAAGAGGTGGACAGATCCTCCACATCCGTGTGTCCTCGTTGGGGGCTTGTAGGCTGGCTGTGCTGGCTGCTGTCTCCATCCCCAGCATCCAGCAGTTCGTCACCTGTGGAGAGAATGAGATTTGTTATTGTGTTGCACCTGGCGAAGTATGTATTTGTCGTCTGACATTCACAGTTCGTGCAATCTCGTACATGGGTTTCCCGGAGGCGTGTGTGTGGCTGTACCATTTGTAGTTGTGTGTGCTTGGCAATGGGACTGTGTGCTGTGCACATGTGGCATGGGACGGATTGGCCATGCCGATGGGTGTGTTGCTGTGCCCCTACTTATTGTGACTCTGGTGTATGCGGGCTCCTGGCCCATCCTGGGTCTGGTTTGTACTTTGCTTTTGGGGTTCAAATGGAACGCTTAGGAACGCATATGGCAACATGGGGGCCATGCCCCTGATTCGCATTTGGGAGGGAATATGCTTTTGGGGTTCAAATGGAACGCTTAGGAACGCATATGGCAACATGGGGGCCATGCCCCTGATTCGCATTTGGGAGGGAATATGCTTTTGGGGTTTAAATGGAACGCTTAGGAACGCATATGGCAACATGGGGGCCATGCCCCAGATTCGCATTTGGGAGGGAATATGCTTTTGGGGTTCAAATGGAACGCTTAGGAACGCATATGGCAACATGGGGGCCATGCCCCAGATTCGCATTTGGGAGGGAATATGCTTTTGGGGTACATGCTGTGAGCCATGGGTGCCGAACGTGACATGTGTTGTGGCAGCATGACAGTGCATGGTCTGAGGTGTGTGCATGCCTGACATGGCCTGCATATTTGCTGTCTGTTGTGATTACTGGACATGGCATTGGACGCATCGTTATGAGTGAGTGATGGTTGTGTGCCAGCCAACGTATTGCAGTTGTCCCATCTCCTTGGTGTGCGTGCTGCCCTGTGCCATGTGCATCACTGCAGTGCTCGTGGGGGGGGGTGTGGCCCATGTTGTGTGTTGTTGCTCACAGTGTGTCGTGCGCTTCATTGACTTCTGGCACATGGTTGGTCATGGGCATGTATCTTAGCGTGACTGCTTTATGTGTGGCAGCTGTGCGGATGACATGCCTTTCATGAGACTGGGGCTGACGGATGGGATGGATGGTATGTTGTATGTGCATGGTGTGTCTGTGTGTTTGATGGGTTCAGTGGTGTTCGTGTGCATTTATGTTGTTCCGCTCTGTTGCGTCTAGTGTTGTTTGTCTTACATAGGCGTAGTTGTGGGGTGTGTGGTTGACAGGCAGTAGGGGCTACATGGACAGGACTTCAATGGTGTTTCGGTTGTGTGTGATGAGTTGCACAGTGGCTGCCGTGTGGTACTATATTCAGTGTGGCTTGTGCATGCAGACGTGGCTCCTTGGGTGTTGCTGTGTCTGTGATGGGTCATGTGAGGTGTGAGTCTGTGGTTCATGTCCGTGTGCACATTGTTCACTTGTTCGTGACGGTGGGCGGTGCTGCGTGTTCGTCTGCTACGTGACATGTCCCATGTGTTGGTCGTGTTACGGTCCTCATGCCTCCAGTAATCCAGCCCTGTCCAGTTTCCCACCTGCAGGTTGTTCGTGCGTGCACTGTACTGGATGCCACATGGTTCTAAGCGGGGGTGCTCCATGTTGCAGGTCTGTGGGGGTGGGGGGTGTTGTGGGTCGTGGTGGTGGCTGGACACCCACTGACACCGATTGCTGTGGACCGTGATGTCTACCTTTCGGCTGTCGTTGTGCACTGCGGTGGCTGACACGTGGCTGTGGGGTGTGGGGGATGCTCCTCCTTGCTGTGCTGTGGGACTAGGGGCCTGGTGTGTTTTGTACTTGGGCTGTCCACCCTTCCACCCACTGCACTTTGTGTTCCTGCCACTTACCTGTTACTTGTCGGTTAGTGCAGCTATGGCGGACACATGGGTGTGGTGGGTGCTCGTTGTGGCGCTTCTGGCATATTTGGGGACCTGTTGGTGGTTACGTGGCTGGCTGAGTGTACACATGTCCCCACGCATCTTACAGTTGTTCTGTTTGGGCTGTGTGTGGTGGTGTCTGTTGCATGTGTGTGTGATGTGTTGTGTATTGTGTGCTGGATATGGGGGTGTTTGTCCCTGGGAGCTGTGGCATGGTGGTAGTGCATGTGAGTACATAGCGGTGTGCTGGTATACATTAGTTTGTACTTACCAGCCTCCACTCCCCCTGCTAATCCGGCGAGGATCTCGGGATGTATGATGACTCGCACCTTCTCCTCCCACGCTTTGAAGGTCTTGAAGAGCGCGGGATTCCCTCTGCCAGTGACGGCTGCCAGCTCTCTGTTCTTGGTCTCCTTCTTCTTGACCAGGCTCTTGACGTCATTCCACCGTTTGTTAATTTCTACTCTGTTCCTGGGCAGGGTCCCGACTGCATTGACCTGGTCTACGATCCGGTTCCACATTCTGTTTCTGGTGGCTAGTGGTGTGTGCTGGACCATGTTCCCATAGATTTGTGGGTGCACCTTGATGATCTCGTCGACCATGACCGTCAGCTCAATGGGCGTGAACTTGGGCATTCTTTGTGGTGCCATGGTGTTTGTGGTGCTGGTGCGGTGTGTGTTGTGTAATGTGCAGGGGGTTTGTGGTGCCGGTGTTTGGTGGTGGTGGTGGTGGTGGTTGTGATGTGTGCGTTTCTGTGGTGTGCTGCTGTCCTTGCTGTGTCACTGTGTCCTCTCCTCTCCTCTCTAGTTTGCAATGTTGCAAGGGGTTGTGGTCTGTGGGAGTGCTGCTTTTGTACTTACCTATGTGGGTGTGTCCTCATGGTCTGTTGTTTTCAGGTGTGTTGTGTCTGGGGTTCTGGCCTTTGTAGTTTTTGTTTGTCCAGGGGGTGTTTTCGGGATGTGTACTGTGCTTGTGTATTTGTGCGTGCCTTGCTGTGTGGACTTGTTGGCCATGTTGTGTGCGATTGTTTTTGTCAGCGGATGGTTTCTGTGCAGGGACGTGGGCGCCATGGCTTCTGCCGTGTCGATTCTCATCGGCGTTGTCTGCGCAGGCGGGCGGTGTATTTGTAGTTTTCCCGCGCTAATGGCGGTGCGATCGTAATCTCACGTGCGGTGTGTCGGCCGTGAGGGCGGGCGGTTTTGTGTTGTCGTGCGTGTTTCCGTCCGTGGCGGGCGGTTTGACTCCGACTCGGACGATGGCGGGCGGTATCTTGTGTGGTTTTTCCGCCGATGGCGGTTTTCGGTTTGTGTAATCGTAATGGCGTGGTCGGTGTTCAGACGGTGTGTGCGGGCGGATTTTTGCCGCTTCCATGCCTGGCGGATTCTTTTACGCCGGGTATCGTAATGGGCCCCTAAAATACATAACACTAAATAAAACAACGATATTTTTAACAACGATATTTTAGCAAACAATATTAATTACTTCGATATTTGGGAAAACGATATTACTTACCTTCAACTCGATATTCTTGACAACGATATTCTGACTGTAGATATTTTTGTATGTCGATATTTTGGACTCGATATTAGTGTTAGTCGATATTTGCAACTCGATATTATGTCTGTTTACCACTTGGATCATAAGGAAAAGTGCTTCTCTCTAAATTGTCATATAGATTAATGTGACCCATATGAGAGTGAAATACTGGAACCGAATTTCGCTCTCTCTTTTTATGAAACTGCATGTATTTTTAATGAAATTGAAATTGTATGTATTAATTTTGGTTTTTATGGTGTATAAACAACAACAAAAAAATTCAATAAAGGGGAGATACTTTTTACTAAAACAACGCATTTAGGGGCCCATTAGGATGGCGGGGGGACCTGAGTCCGCTAGCCATCCCCGCGGTGTAGGGACCGGCCGCCAGACATGCGGCGGTCCCGCACCGCGAATTAGGATGCGACCGCCACCATGGCGGTCGCATTCTGCAATTTCACATTGCGGCGGGTGCTGCTGACAGCAGCACCGCTGCGATGTTAAAATTGCGTGCCTGGCATTTCACTGCACCACATGGCAGGCACCACACGGTGCCTGCCACTTGGTGCAGCGAAATGTAGGGGGGTACCATAGGTACCCCCCAAGTGAACCCCACGTCCCCCAGACACAAGGGGGTCCTGCAACGGGCCCCTGGATGCAATCCCCGCCAGCCTTTCCATGGCGGCATTGCCGCCATGGAAAGGCCTTTCAAACACAACATCCTAATATGGTGGACGGTGCCTGCTAGGCACCGCCACCATATTAGTGCCCCTGCTCCGCCCGGCAGGCAATCCTGACGATTGCCACCGGCGGAAAAGCGGCAGACGGACTTTCCGTCCGCCGCGATACCCACCGCTATCATAATGTGGCGGGGGTAAATCTCATGACGATGGCGGAACGATCCCCACCGCCGACCCGGCGGTGGCGATCGTTCCGCCATCGTCATGGGCCCCTTTGTCTGTATGTTGTAGCTTGTGTGACTGGGCATGTATTCAGATGGTAGTATAACTAGATAGAACGTCACAGGGAACATTCCTTTGTTATTTGTTTTAACCCAGTTCCCTTTGTGCGAGAAGGGTTTCTCTCTTTTGTTTCTGTACGCTGATTCCTATTACAGCTCACTTCTCGTCATCTGAAACCGCGTCACAGCACGGTGATTGGCACACCATTCTGTGCACTTTCACAGATGGTTAAGGCAGCGGTGATGTGCACACCTTGTGGAGGTAACAACATTGTGCATACACTCACAGCGGTGATGTGATCACCTTAAAAGCGCATAATTGTGGTATTACAGAGCACTCCTTGAGGAGGTAACAACATTGTGCATACGCTCACAGTGGTGATGTGCTCACCTTAAAGGCACATCATTGTGGTATTACAGAGGTACTTTATAACACAGTTTGTTTCAGGCGCTCTCATCTTTTTCTATTTTAGGGATTTTTTGTAACACAATTTACCATTTTATTGTCTTCTGATTTTCCTCATGTGGTATTATTTTAGTTATGGAAACATCAGGGAGCTGTCGCACTGAGGTTGCTACAATACCCTCAAATTCGCTTGTGTCAGTTATTCTCTCACCATGTTTTTTAATGCAGTCTGGTACTCTACCTATGCCTTGGGAAGATTGGATTTTAGTGTTTGATAATTATTTAGAGGCATGTGATGGGTTTGAACCTTCACCAAAGAAGGCATTATTGTTGAGTGCTCTTGGTAAAGAGGGTCAACGAGTGATTAGGTATCTTCCCTCGGCAGTTGAGGCTAATGGTCAACCTATTCATGGTGTGTTTAAGGAAGCTAGATGCAGATTAGAGGTTTGTTATGCCATAGAAGAGAACTTAGGGGCTGATTACGATGGCGGGCGGACTTGATCCGCCCACCATCATAGCGGTGTTTGGGACCGTCCGCCATGCATGCGGTGGTCCCGCCTACCCGATTAGGATGGGACCGCCACCGCTGCGGTCTGATTCTGCACCGTTAACATTGCAGCGGTGGCTGCTGACAGCAGCACCGCCGCGATGTCGAAAAGAGCATGTTGTGCATCTCACTGCACTACGTGGCAGGCACTACACTGTGCCTGCCACATGGTGCAGTGAAATGCAGGGGTGTACCATGGGTACCCCCCAGTGCACCCACACCTCCCCCCAACACAAGGGGGCCCGCAACGGGCCCCCAAACCCAATCCCCGCCAGCCTTTCCATGGCGGCATCGTTGCCATGGAATGGCCTCTTCAAACCCACATCCTAATATGGCGGACGGTGCCTGCTAGGCACCGCCACCATATTAGTGGCCCAGCTCCGCCCCACAGGCAATCGGTGCGATTGCCACTGGCGGAAAAGCGGCGGACGGACTTTGCGTCCGCCGCGATACTCACCGCCATCCTAATATGGTAGTGGGTAAATTTCAATGTGATGGCGGAATGATCGCCACCGCCGGCCCGGCGGTGGCAATCGTTCCGCCATCGTAATGAGCCCCTTAGTCATGACTAGATATAAGTTCTATACCCAACATCCGAAAGTGGACGAAAGCATCAATGAATTTGTGGCTAGGCTACGTGAGTTATCCACCAAATGTCGTTTTGGAGTGATGACGGATGAGCTCATTAGGGACCAACTCATTGTTCAGTGTCATAATAAAAAAATCAAGAAAGATTATTGTAGGAGAGTAGGATCTGCCTCTTATGGTTACCCCCACTTTTTGCTGATGTATCACTTTTTTTTGACTTAGACTGACTGGGATCCTGCTATTCAGGACCCCAGTGTAGGAGAGTAGGATCTGCTTCACATGGGTCCCCCCACTTTTTGCTGATGCTTCACTGTTTTTGACTTTAGTCTGGCTGGGGCCCTGCTAATCAAAACCCCAGCCTAGCTGCTTCCTCTCTAAAATGGTTTCCATGTACCTTAGGTTCATGTTTGATTGGATTCTGGAGTGCCCTTATAAGTCCCTAATATATGGTATACTATGTACCCAGGGCATAGGTACCCCAGAGGCCTACCAGGGGCTGAAGCATATATTATGCCACCCCTGGGAAGCCCTCCAAAAATACATCACTGGTCTGCTACTGCAGCCTGGGTAAGGTCGTGCATGCACCCCTTACTGTGGTATAGGCTACCTATATCACTACCATTGCACACACATATAAACCTATAAGTCACTCCTATGGCAGGCCTTAACAATCCTGAAGGCAGAGTGCTTGGTTTTTATGTGAGAGGGTGCCCCTGCATGAGCAGAGTCCCTCTGCAGCTTTCGGAGTCAATCCTCTGGTGCTGTTTGTGGTGCAGCCTGACCATATACTCTTAAGTGCATTATAACCTCGCGTTAAATGCTAACTTTGGGATGGCTGCACGGAAACATGTCGTGTTTGGTGTCAAACACTTTGGAATACTACCCCCCGCCAGTTCTGGCGGCGGGGTAGCATTCCACCCTTCTAGAGGGAGAGACATGTACACACCGGCATAAGGGGTATTAACTTTTCAGAGCCCTGGCATCACAAAATGGATGCCGCTGCCACAGACACGGGTCTGGCCTCCTGCTGCTGACCGAAACTCTGGCAGGGGAGGCCTGGACAATAGGTTTCCTGTCGCAGGGAGGTGTAACCACCTCCCCAGACAGGATAGTGTGTATTGGGGCTGGGCGGGAGCAGTCTCTGATGCTTTGAAGTCCTGCACTGGGGGCACGTTTGGTGTCCCTGTGCATAGTCCAGTTCAAACCAGTTGCAGGGGCTACCTGCCCCTGTCTGGCGTGAAACTGGACAAAGGGAATGGGTGTAACCACCCCTCTTCCCTGACCCTCCCATAGGTGGGTCCCCAGAGTATGTCCAACCCCCTAACTTAGTATAAGTATGGGACCCCAGTCCTTAGGACTTTAGATTATCTGTGGACGAAACTCTGAACGTGAATCCTGGACCTTCGACGCTCTACTTAAAGATTAGAGGACTGAAGAATCTCCCTTGGGGTCAAGGAGTGACTCCCCTGCTTGGCAGGCACCAAAGAAGCAACTGTCTGGTCTGCATCGCTGAACCTCTCGCCGGACGCCAAAGTCTTTGCACCACCAGAGGTGGATTTCCAGACTTCTCCGAGGCTGCCCTGAGACCCCAGCGAAGCTGAGGCACGTAGTTGTCGTGGGTGACGTGGAACCGTGACCCCTGGACACCGAGAACTTTTGCAAGTGCATCCTCTTCCTGGTCTCCCTCAAAGTTGTGCTTTGGGCTCTGAGTAGCCCCCGCCACGAGCACCGACTGCACCGAAGATCTCTGGCCTCCACTCCACGAGTTTCCTGTGAGCCAGCTCCAAGTGCGTCCACTCAAGGCTCCTTCACGATCGCTAGTCCATTGGCTAGTGGGTCCTCCCGAAGGCAACTCTTCTTCTGTTTGGGCTTTCCTGGTTGCCCTGACTTACCCTCGCTGGGTGAGTCCCTCAGACCTTGCTGGTCTGCACCAAAGTCCTTTCTCTGTTTCTACATGACTTGCTGTTGCCAAGGCTTGTTGGGTCCAATCCGGTCGCCGACACCCCAGCACTCGACAGACGTCATGGGACAGCTTGAATCCAGCTCCTGGTTATCGTCGACACCTCCTGGACCTCGTGGCTGAAGAGTCAAGACACCCATCAACCTACCTGAAGCACCCGACATCGGTGGGCATCTGCTTATCGCCTTCCTGGTCACTGGCTAGTGACCCAGACTCTGTCCCCTCTGCTTTCAGGTTCTTCAGATCTCCGATCCATCCTTGGATCCACCCGGACACTTTCGACTTGGTCGCCAGCAGCACTTTGCAGCAGATCGCCATTGAAATCGATGACGAAACCCGACTCCAAAAGACACCTATGCACCCGGCTTCCCTGGGTGAGGTAACTCGAGTACTCCGGTGCTCCCGTGGGTATTGACTCTAGAACTGCCTAGTTCTAAAGGGGTTTGCTCCAAGTCCTCTTCTAAGTGTCCTTTTCTTTTAAAAATCCAACCGCGACTTTCCCCATAGAAGTTAACGGTGATTCGCGGCTGTGTTCCCACACTGCACGCGTCCCCCGTGGGTCCCCTGTGTCACTACCTTGGGTGGTTCCTTGTGGTCCAAGCACTTCTACAGGCTCTAGGCCTTATGTCTAGCTCAGTCGTGGTTCTTATACCACTTTTTTGGTATATGGTTTGGTACGCCCCTAGGGCCCAAGCGTGTATTTGTGCTATTACTGTTGATAACTGACTTGTAACCTATGTACTTCGAACTCTAACCTCATAAAGAGACTAGAGGGGTGTGTTTAAGACTAAATACATATATTTTATATATATACCTGGTGTGGTCCTCTTTCATTTGGTCGCTCAAGAGATTATAAACTGGTAAAACAAGCTGCTTTACATTCCTTCAAGACTTAGGGGCCGATTCCAATTCAGGCCGGAAATCTCTCCGACCGAATCGGACCCGGAGAGATTTCCGACCGAATCGGACCCTAGCAGTCCGACCGAACGAGTACGATGCGTTCGCATGCTATCGGACTCGAGTCGGTCGGACTCCCATTAAAGTCAATGGGAGACGGATGTACAACGCGTACGCTGGCTCCCATTGACTCAATGGGTGCGAGGCGAACAAGGGCGCCCCCTACAGCGGGTTCGCGTCGAAGCGGGTCGCGCCGTATATGCACAGGTAGGGGGGACCCATGGGTCCCCCCTGTGTGCGACTCGCGCGGCTAGGTGTACAGGGGGGTCCGACACGGACCCCCAAAGTGCGGCGCCGACTGCTCGTTCGAGCCGGACGGCGCGAGTCGGTCGGACTGCTCGAGGCGCGCATCGTACTTACCCGGCCGGGGAACGTCTCCATTGCGCGGTGCGAGTCGAGTCCGTGCGAGTCGGTCGGAGCGGTTGGGTCCCGCGAACGAGTCGGTCGGCGATTTCGCGTCCGCTCGCATCGTACTCGCTCGCCCGGACGCACGTCCGACTCGGTCGGGAAACAGGGCTCCGAATCGGATCCGGTAATGCCGAATCAGATTCGGAGCCCTACCGGCCGAGATCGGAATCGGCCCCTCAGCCTGAAGGCTGCTCCACATAGCTACCACTAGGATAGCTTTCAATAAAGGTTGTCTTTAACCTATCTCCATAAGGGGTTGTTTGGACTGGTACAGGGTGCCCACTTTAGTTAGTGGACAGCATATACCAGGCCAACTTCTCACATTTGTGTGCAGCGTGTGGGATTCCAGCTTGCTATTGTTTTACCATATAATCTCAATTGAATTGATCAACTCAAAACCACTAAGGGTACCTTAGGTACATATAAAAACAAGCTTAGTATACAGTAAGTTCTATTGAACTTAGAGTTGTGTGTTAAGGGCTTAGCACACCCTTTCTACAACTCAAGAGAGTTTAGTAGGCCACACTAGAGTAGGTAGTGCATATACCACACCTCACTAGTAATGTCTTCACTGCCAGGAACCAGTGGGCTCCTGCCATCCAAATATGACAACCTCCCATTCTTGGAATTGAGAGAGTTGTGCAAGATTAGGAAGCTGAAGACAGACAAAAGTGCCAACACCCAACGTCTCATGGAGATGCTTCTGCTAGATGATCTCAGAAGACCCATAGGGTCTGCAAGGGTAGGCAGAGAGGGTGGGGCAGAAGATGAGGAAGGGACCAGGGGTGAAAATACCCAGGACCTGACCTCTGAAACTGGCCAGGAAGGTGACAATGACCTTGCCCTGGACAACCCAGCTCCTCCTGCAGATGAGGGGAGATCAGAATGACCTCCCCTTTGTCCCACCAGGAAGAGTTGTGAGTGTGCCTAGAAGGTCCAGATCTCCTTCTCAGGAGTCTAACCATTCTGACACCTCAGTAGGGACCTCTGTTTCTTCTCATAGGAGGGAAACCTCTCATGAAAGGAAAGACAGACTGCTCAAGTATGAGGAAGCTCAGTTGAGAATCAGAAGAGAGCAGTTGGCTATAGACAGGGAGTCCCTAGAGCTTCATAGACAAAGAAGAAAGTTGGGACTAGAGTCCCATGGTGGCAGCAACTTCCCTAGTGGTAGGGAAAGGTCTTATGACCATAGAAACCTGAGTAAGATTGTCCCTCCCTACCAGAGTGGGGATGACATCCACAAATGGATTACTGCACTGGAGAGGGCCTGTAAAGTACAGAGGGTCCCTCAGGAGCAGTGGGCAGCAATCTTGTGGCTCTCCTTTGCAGACAAAGGTAAAATAAGCTCCTCACTGTTAGAGAAGAGGATGCTGATGATTATCAAGTCTTAAAAAGTGCATTGATTGATGGGTTTGGCCTAACAACTGAACAATACAGGTTAAAGTTCAGAGATACCCAAAAGGCACAAAATCAAGACTGGGTGGACTTTGTTGATTGTTCTGCTAAGGCTCTGGAAGGTTGGTTAGTGGGCAGTAAGGTATGTGACTTCAAAGTATTGTACAATCTTATCATGAGGGAGCAGATTCTTAATAACTGTCAAAATCAGCTGTTGCATCAGTACCTGGTAGACTCTGATCTGACCTCTCCCCAAGAATTGGGAAAGAAGGCAGACAAATGGGTCAGAACCAGGGTGAGGCAGAAGGTACAGAACCAAGGTGGTGACCCAAAGAAGCAAGATTCTAAAAACTCTGACAAGGGTGGGGAGAAGGGTGAAGACCAGAAGTCTTCACAAGGCCCCCAAAAATCTTCTTCAGGTGGGGATTCACAGTCTAACAAAGGGAAAGGCCAAAAGAAACCATGGTGCAAAGTCTGTAAGCAAAAGACACACTGGACCAGTGATTGCACCAAGTCCAAAGACTCTATGCCAGCCCCCACCAATGCCCCTAAGGCACCTGTTCCCCCTAGTGCAGTTACAAATGGTGGTGGAAGTACACAAGCCAAGGGTTTAGTAGGGTTGACCCTGGGTACTGAGATGGGCTCTGGCCTAGTCAGAGAACCCACTCAGGCTGTCCTAGTCTGTGATGGAGGCATGGATATGACCTCCTCTGTGAGTCCCAGTAATCTGGGCAAGTACAGACAACAGCCATTAATACATGGAAAAGAGGCTTTGGCATTCAGGGACACAGGAGCAAGTGTCACTATGGTGACACAAGATCTTGTGGATCCTGGGCAGATTATACTTGGTGAAATGTACCAAGTGACCAATGCTAGCAACGTCAGAACAGACCATTCTCTGGCAGTTGTTAACTTCTCCTGGGGAGGTGTAACTGGCCTTAAGAAGGTTGTGGTGAGTGCAGACCTACCAGTTGAATGCTTGCTTGGCAATGATCTAGAAACTTCAGCTTGGGCAGAAGTGGAGCTCAGGACCCATGCAGAAATGCTGGGCATCCCTGCAGATGTGTTTGCTGTGACCAGGTCACAGGCCAAAATGACTAACACTGAACAGGCCTTGGATCCTGGAACAATGGACCAAGTGCCATCCAAGAGGAGAAGTAGTAGGGTTAAGGCAGTGCCTTCCCCCTTGGCTCAGAAGGAAGATCAGTCTCTTGAGGGAGATGATCTCAGTCCTGAAGAAGGAACTGTCCCAGAGGAGCTTGAGCCTGATCAGGTTGAGTTCTTAGGGACAGGGGGCCCTACCAGGGCAGATCTGAGCCAGGAGCAGCAGAGCTGCCCCTCTCTTGAACCCCTCAGACAGCAAGCTGCTGCTGAGGCTGCTGGGAATGCTAGTGGTCCCAATAAAGTGTATTGGGATGATGGACTCTTGTACTCAGAGTGTAGAGACCCCAAGCCTGGTGCCACCAGTAGGTTGGTTATACCTCTGAAGTTCAGGGGCTTCCCATTGACCCTAGCCCATGATATTCCTCTAGCAGGTCACCTGGGCCAGAACAAGACTTGGGACAGAATTGTCCCTCACTTTCACTGGCCCCACATGTCTGAAGACACCAAGGAGTTTTGTCGCTCCTGTGTAACCTGCCAGGCCAGTGGCAAGGCAGGTGGCACTACAAAGGCCCCCCTGATACCACTACCTGTGGTGGGGGTTCCCTTTGAAAGGGTTGGGATTGACATTGTTGGTCCCATGGATCCCCAAACAGCATCTGGGCACAGGTTTATCCTGGTGGTGGTGGACCATGCCACTAGGTACCCAGAGGCTATTCCCCTTAGGACCACTACAGCACCTGTGGTGGCAAGAGCCCTCCTGGGAATTTTCTCAAGAGTGGGCTTCCCTAAGGAGGTTGTATCAGACAGGGGTGCTAACTTTATGTCTGGATACTTGAAGGCAATGTGGAAGGAGTGTGGAGTGACTTACAAATTCACCATACCCTATCACCCACAATGCAATGGTTTAGTTGAGAGGTTCAACACAACCTTAAAGGGCATGATTAAAGGGCTCCCAGAAAAGCTTAGGCGAAGATGGGACATACTCTTGCCCTGCCTTTTGTTTGCATACAGGGAGGTGCCTCAAAAGGGGGTTGGCTACAGCCCTTTTGAACTTTTGTTTGGCCATCCTGTCAGGGGTCCATTGTGTCTGGTGAAGGAAGGATGGGAGTTACCTCTCAAGCCCCCAAAGCAGGACATAGTGGACTACGTACTTGGTCTCCGCTTCCGGATGGCTGAGTACATGAAAAAGGCAACTAAAAACCTTGAGGCTAGTCAGGAACTACAAAAAGCCTGGCATGACCAAAAGGCTGTACTGACTGTTTACCAGCCAGGGCAGAAGGTGTGGGTGTTGGAGCCGGTGGCCCCAGCAGCTCTCCAAGACAAATGGAGTGGACTCCATACCATTGTTGAGCAGAAGGGTGAGGTTACCTATTTGGTAGACCTAGGAACACCCAGGAGTCCCCACAGGGTTCTCCATGACAACAGATTGAAACCATATGTGGACAGGGCAGACATGGGCTTGCTCATGGCTACTGATGAGGGACAGGAGGAAGAGAGTGACCCACTCCCTGACCTGCTCTCACAGAACCCTGATGAGGGGTCAGTGGATGGTGTAGCCTTGGCAGGCAGCCTCACTGCTCAGCAGCAAACTGATTGTAGACAAGTGCTCAATCAGTACAGACATATGTTCTCTCTGACTCCAAGTCAGACCACCTGGTGCACTCATGAAGTGGACACTGGGGACAGTCTGCCTATTAAAAATAAGATTTATAGGCAACCTGACCATGTCAGGGACTGTATCAGGACAGAAGTCCAGAAAATGTTGGATTTGGGAGTTATTGAACCCTCAGATAGCCCTTGGGCTAGTCCAGTGGTCCTTGTGCCAAAACCTCACACCAGTGGTGGGAAAAGAGAGATGAGGTTTTGTGTGGACTACAGGGGTCTCAATGCAGTCACTAGGACTGATGCCCATCCAATACCCAGGGCAGATGAGCTAATAGACACTTTGGCCTCAGCCAAGTACCTAAGCACATTTGACCTTACAGCTGGCTACTGGCAGATCAGGCTAGCTGATGATGCAAAGCCAAAAACAGCATTCTCAACCCGTAGTGGGCATTATCAATTTGTGGTAATGCCCTTTGGTTTGAAAAATGCACCTGCCACTTTCCAAAGGTTGGTGAATACAGTTCTCACAGGTCTGGAAGCCTACAGTGCAGCTTATCTTGATGATATTGCTGTCTTTAGCTCCACCTGGGAGGATCACCTGGTCCACCTAAGGAATGTTTTGGAGGCCCTGCAAAAGGCAGGCCTAACTATCAAGGCCACAAAGTGCCAGATAGGGCAGAGTCAGGTTGTGTACCTGGGACACCTTGTGGGTGGAGGCCAGGTTCAACCATTGCAGAGCAAGATCCAGACCATCATGGACTGGGTTGCTCCAACTACCCAGACTCAGGTGAGAGCCTTCTTAGGCCTGACTGGGTACTATAGGAGATTTGTCAAGGGGTATGGATCAATAGTGACACCCCTGAATGACTTAACTTCCAAGAAAATGCCCAAAAAGGTTCAGTGGACAGCTAGCTGTCAAAAGGCATTTGATGACCTGAAGCAGGCCATGTGCACTGCTCCCATTCTACAGAGTCCTAATTACTCCAAGAAGTTCATTGTCCAAACAGATGCATCTGAATTGGGGTAGGGGCTGTACTGTCACAATTGAATGATGAAGGTCAGGATCAGCCAGTAGCTTTCATTAGCAGAAGGCTGACCCCTAGAGAGAAACGTTGGTCAGCCATTGAGAGGGAGGCCTTTGCTGTGGTTTGGGCTCTGAAGAAGTTGAGGCCATACTTGTTTGGTACTCACTTCCTTGTTCAGACAGACCATAAGCCCCTCTTATGGCTAAAACAAATGAAGGGTGAAAACCCCAAACTTCTTAGGTGGTCCATTTCCCTACAGGGGATGGACTTTACAGTGGAACATAGACCTGGGAGTAACCATGCCAATGCAGATGGACTCTCTAGGTATTTCCACTTAGAACATGAAGACTCAACTCGTCAAGGTTAGTTTAATGTCCCTACTTTTGAGGGGGGGGGTTGTGTAGGAGAATAGGATCTGCTTCACATGGGTACCCCCACTTTTTGCTGATGCTTCACTGTTTTTGACTTTAGTCTGGCTGGGGCCCTGCTAATCAGAACCCCAGCCTAGCTGCTTCCTCTCTAAAATGGTTTCCATGTACCTTAGGTACATCTTTGATTGGATTCTGGAGTGCCCTTATAAGTCCCTAGTATATGGTATACTATGTACCCAGGGCATAGGTACCCCAGACGTCTACCAGGGGCTGAAGCATATATTATGCCACCCCTGGGAAGCCCTCCAAAAGACACCACAGGTCTGCTACTGCAGCCTGGGTAAGGTGGTGCATGCACCCCTTACTGTGGTATAGGCTACCTATATCACTACCATTGCACACACATATAAACCTATAAGTCACTCCTATGGCAGGCCTTAACAATCCTGAAGGCAGAGTGCTTGGTTTTTATGTGAGAGGGTGCCCCTGCATGAGCAGAGCCCCTCTGCAGCGTTCGGAGTCAATCCTCTGGTGCTGTTTGTGGTGCAGCCTGACCATATACTCTTAAGTGCATTATAACCTCGCGTTAAATGCTAACTTTGGGATGGCTGCACGGAAACATGTCGTGTTTGGTGTCAAACACTTTGGAATACTACCCCCCCGCCAGTTCTGGCGGTGGGGGTAAAGATCTCTGGCCTCCACTCCACGAGTGCTCTGTGGGCTGGTGCTTTGCAAATTCGCTTGAGGTCCCCTCGCGATCCCTGGTCCGTTGGCCTGTGGGTCCTAGCGAGGGTCACTTTGATTTTCCTTGGGTTTCCCTGGTTGCTCCAGACATGCCCTGACTCCCCATAGCTTTGAGAGTCCCCTGGATCTTGCTGGTCCACACCGTAACCTGTTTCCTCTGCCCGCATGGGTTGCCTTTGCCAAGGCTTGTTGGTGTTCAATCTGGACACTGACCCCTCAGTACACGACATCCTTCATGGGACAGCTCACCTCCGGACTTTGGTCATCGTCGACGTCTCCTGGTCCCTGTGGCTGCAGAGTCAAGCATCCTGCCTTCACACCTGCAGCACCCGACATCGGTGGGTATTCGTCTATTGAGCCCCTGGTCACCCTGAAGTGACCCAGACTCTGTCCCCTCTGCTTTCAGGTTCTTCTCACCTCGGATCCAGGCTTGAATTCCACTGGACACTTTTCATCTTCCCGGCAGCAGCACTTCTTCGCATCACGCCATTGAAAACGACGAGGGTTTCCGACACCACTTGACCCCTATGCACCCGGCTCCTCTGGGATAGGTAACACGGGTACCTCGGTACTCACAAGGGTGCTGGCCTTAGAACCGTCTATGTTCCAAAGGGTTTGCTTGAAGTCCTCTCCGAAGTGTCCTTAAACAGTAATTTTCCAACTGCGACTTTCCCATAGAGTTGTACGGAGCACGCGTCTGTGTTCCCACACTGCACCCGTCCTCCGTGGGCTCGCTGTGTCACTCCTTTGGGTCCCAGCGATTCTACGTGCTCAAGGCACTGTGTCTAGTGAAGTCGTTGTTCTTATACCATTTTTTTAGTATATGTTTCGGTCTCCCCCTGGAGCCCGCTGTGTATTGTGCTATTTACTGCCGTTCTATTGATTAAGTATTGTGTGCTTTATGTTCTAATCTGGTATAGAGATTAGTAGAGAGTGTTTAGTAATAAATACATCTTTTTTATATAACACTTGTGTGGTTCTCCTTTTATTTGATCACTCAGGAGGTTCTGTTCTGGTAAACCAAGCTGCTTTACATTCCTTAAGCCTGAAGGCTGCTCTCCATAGCTACCACTAGGATAGCTTTCATAAAGGTTATCTTTGACCTAATCATCAATAAGGGTCGTTTGGACTGGTGCAAGGTGCCCACTTTAATTAGTGGACAGCATATACTAGGCCAACTTCTCACATTGGTGTGCAGCGGTTGGGATTCAAGCTTGCTATTGTTTTACCAGATAAATGTCATTGAGTGATTAACTGAAAACCACTAAAAGTATTAGGTACATATAATACATCAAGATTAGAATAAAGTAAGTTCTACTGAACTTGGAGTTGGGTAAGTCAAGGGTCTAGCACACCCTTTCTCCAACTCAAGAGAGTTTAGTCTCCACTAGGTTAGGTAGGTGCCTCCACCACATAACACTAGTATGTCTTCTAGAGGAGAAGCCAGTGGCTCTATGCCAACTAGGTATGACCATCTCTCATTCCAAGAATTGAGAAATATGTGTACATCTAGGAAGCTGAGGACAGGGGGAAGTGCAAGCACCCAACGTCTAATAGAGATGTTGCTCTTAGATGACCTCAGAAAGACCCCAGGGTCTGATGAAGTAGAAAGAGTGGGTGGGACAGGAGATGAGGAAAGAGCAGGAAGTGAACACTTTTTGATCTGGACTCAAACCCTGGCCAGGAGGATCAAGATGATCTTAACCTGGAAAATCCAACTCTTCCTTCAGGTGGGGAGAAGGCCCCAGTGGCCCTCTCTTTACTCCACCAGGAAGAGTACACAGTTTGCCTAGAAGATCCAGAACTCCCTCTGTGGAGTCTAATCATTCAGTTACTTCTGTAAGGACCTATGTATCTAATAGGAGAGAATCCCCATATGATAAGAAGTGCCAATTACTGGAGATTGAGAGAATCAAGCTCAGGCTCAAAAAAGAGCAATTGGCCCTAGACAGGGAATCCTTAGAGCTCCAGAGAGCAACCAGAAGATTGGGACTAGAGTCCCATGGTGGCAGCAACAGTGTCCCTAGAACTAGAGAGTATTCTCATGATCATAGAAACCTGAACAAGATAGTCGCTCTCTATCAGAGTGGGGATGACATCCACAAATGGATAACTGCACTAGAGAGGGCCTGTAAAGTACAGAGGGTCCCTCAGGAGCAGTGGGCAGCTATCTTGTGGCTCTCCTTTGCTGACAAAGGTAGAGATAAGCTCCTCACTGTTAGAGAAGAGGATGCTGACAATTACACAATCTTGAAGAGTGCTCTCATTGATGGGTTTGGCTTAACCACTGAGCAATACAGAATTAAGTTCAGAGACACCCAGAAAGCACAGACTCAGGACTGGGTTGACTTTGTAGATTGTGCTACTAAGGCTCTGGAAGGCTGGTTACTTGGCAGTAAGGTGTGTGATTTTAAAGGATTGTACAATGTAATTATGAGGGAGAAGATCCTTAATAATTGCCAGAATCAGTTGTTGCATCAGTACCTGGTTGATTCTGATCTGACCTCTCCCCAAGAATTGGGAAAGAAGGCAGACAAATGGGTCAGAACCAGGGTGAAGCAGAAAGCTCAGAACCAAGGTGGTGACTCTAAGAAGCAAGATTCTAAAACCTCAGATAAGGGTTGGGAGAAGGGTAAAGACCAGAAGTCTTCACAAGGGCCCCAAAAGTCTTCATCCGGGGGGGGAGTCACCATCAAACAAGGGAAAAGGCAAAAAGAAACCTTGGTGTCATATCTGTAAAGAGAAGACCCATTGGACAAAAGATGCCACTTGTCCAAGTGCCAAGGAATCTACTCCAGCCACCATTGCCCCTAAGAAAACTGTTCCCCCTAGCTCAGTTCCAAGTGGTGGTACACAGAATAAGGGTGTAGTATGGTTGACCCTAGGATCTGAGATGGATTCTGGCCTAGTCAGAATTCCAACTCAGGCTGTGTTAGTCTGTGATGGAGGCATGGATATTGCCTCCTTATTTGTAAGTCCCAGTAACCTGGGCAAATACAGACAGCAGCCTTTGATCAATGGTAAGGAGGCCATGGCATATAGGGACACAGGTGCAAGTGTCACCATGGTGACAAAAGAACTTGTGGGCCCTGACCAGATCATACTTGGTGAGATGTACCAAGTGACCAATGCAAGCAATGTCAGGACAGACCATTCCTTGGCAGTTGTGAATTTCACCTGGGGAGGGGTAACTGGCCCTAAGAAGGTTGTGGTAAGTGCAGACCTCCCTGTAGAATGCTTATTGGGCAATTATTTGGAGACTTCAGCATGGGCTGAAGTGGAACTCAGGACACATGCAGACATGCTGGGCATCCCTGCAGATGTATTTGCCATGACTAGGTCACAGGCAAAAATGTCTTCCACTGAACAGGCCCTGGATCCTGGAATAATGGACCAGGTGCCTTCCAAGAGAAGGAGCAGTAGGGGTAAGGCAGTGTCTTCCCCCCTGCCTCAGAACACAGACCAGTCTCTTCAGGGAGATGATCTTAGTCCTGAAGAAGGAACTGTCTCAGAGGAACTTAAACCTGATCAGGTTGAGTTCTTGGGGACAGGGGGCCCTTCCAGGGCAGATCTGAGCCAGGAGCAGCTGAGTTGCCCCTCTCTTGAACCCCTCAGACAGCAAGTTGCTGCTGAGGCTGCTGGTGTGCCAGTGGGTCCCATAAAATTTACTGGGATGATGGACTCTTATACTCAGAGGGTAGAGACCCCAAACCTGGTGCTACCAGGAGGTTGGTTATACCTCTGGCTTTTAGGGGCTTCCTATTGACACTGGCACATGATATCCCATTAGCAGGACACTTAGGCCAAAACAAGACCTGGGACAGACTTGTTCCTCACTTTCATTGGCCTCATATATCAGAGGACACAAAGGAGTTTTGTTGCTCCTGTATCACTTGCCAAGCCAGTGGTAAGGCAGGTGGTACTACAAAGGCCCCCCTGATACCACTACCTGTGGTGGGGGTTCCCTTTGAGAGGGTAGGGATTGACATTGTTGGTCTCATGGATCCTCAGACTGCATCTGGGCACAGATTCATACTAGTGGTGGTGGACCATGCTACTAGGTATCCAGAAGCAATTCCACTTAGGACTACCACAGCTCCTGTTGTGGCTAGAGCCCTCCTGGTAGTCTTTTCCAGAGTGGGTTTTCCTAAGGAGGTAGTATCAGACCGAGATGCAAACTTTATGCCTGGTTACTTGACTGCTATGTGGAAGGAGTGTGGAGTAAATTACAAATTTATCACCCCTTATCACCCACAATGCAATGGGTTAGTTGAGAGATTCAACAAAACCCTCAAGGGCATGATTAAAGGTCTCCCTGAAAAGCTCAGGCGTAGATGGGACATCCTTTTGCCCTGCCTTCTCTTTGCCTACAGAGAGGTTCCTCAGAAGGGGGTTGGTTACAGCCCTTCTGAACTTCTGTTTGGACATCCAGTTAGGGGTCCTTTATGTCTAGTGAAGGAGGGATGGGAGTTACCTCTCAAATCCCCTAAACAGGATATTGTGGACTGTGTACTTGGTCTCCGCTCCAGGATGGCTGAGTACATGAAGAAGGCATCCAAAAACCTTGAGGCTAGCCAGGAATTGCAAAAGGCCTGGCATGACCAAAGGGCTGTTGTGACTGTTTATCAGCCAGGACAGAAAGTATGGGTGTTGGAGCCTGTGGCCCCAGCAGCCCTCCAAGCCAAGTGAAGTGGACCTCATACTATCATTGAGCAAAAGGGAGAGGTTACCTACCTGGTGGACCTTGGAACTCCCAGGAGCCCCCATAGGGTGCTCCATGTGAACAGGCTCAAGCCATATGTGTTCAGGGCAGACATGGGCTTGCTCATGGCTACTGATGAGGGACAGGAGGAAGAGAGTGATCCACTCCCTGACCTGCTCTCACAGAACCCTGATGATGGTTCAGTTGATGGTGTAGCCTTGGCAGGCAGCCTCACTGCCCAGCAGCAAACTGATTGTAGGCAAGTCCTGAATCAGTTCAGACATATGTTTTCACTGATTCCAAGTCAGACTACCTGGTGCACTCATGAAGTGGACACAGGTGACAGTCTGCCTGTTAAAAATAAGATTTACAGGCAACCTGACCATGTCAGGGACTGTATCAGGACTGAAGTCCAGAAAATGTTGGAGCTGGGAGTAATTGAGCCCTCAGATAGCCCTTGGGCTAGTCCAGTAGTCTTGGTACCAAAACCTCACACCCAGGGTGGTAAGAGAGAGATGAGGTTCTGTGTTGACTACAGGGGTCTCAATGCAGTCACTAGGACTGATGCCCAACCAATACCCAGGGCAGATGAACTTATAGATACTTTGGCCTCAGCCAAGTTTCTGAGTACATTTGACCTGACAGCTGGTTACTGGCAAATCAGATTAGCTGAGGATGCAAAACCAAAAACAGCATTTTCAACCCCTAGTGGGCACTACCAATTTGTGGTGATGCCCTTTGGCTTGAAGAATGCACCTGCCACTTTTCAAAGGTTGGTGAACAAAGTCCTTACAGGTCTGGAAGCCTATAGTGCAGCTTATCTAGATGATATTGCTGACTTTAGCTCTACCTGGGAGGATCACCTGGTCCACCTGAGAAATGTTTTAGAGGCCCTGCAAAAATCAGGCCTCACTATCAAGGTCACCAAGTGCCAGATAGGGCAGAGTAAGGTTGTGTACCTAGGCCACCTTGTAGGTAGAGGTGAGGTTCAACCATTGGAGAGCAAAATCCAGACCATCATGGACTGGGTTGCTCCCACTACTCAAACTCAGGTCAGAGCTTTCTTGGGCCTGACTGGGTATTACAGGAGGTTTGTCAAAGGATATGGATCTATAGTGACCCCTTTGAATGATCTAACTTCCAAAAGAATGCCTAAGAAAGTTCAGTGGACAGTTAGCTGTCAAAAGGCATTTGATGACCTGAAGCAGGCCATGTGCACTGCTCCCATTCTGCAAAGTCCTGACTATTCCAAACAATTCATTGTTCAAACTGATGCATCTGAGTTGGGGGTAGGGGCTGTGTTATCACAACTGAATGAAGAGGGTCAGGATCAGCCAGTAGCTTTTATTAGCAGAAGGCTGACCCCCAGAGAGAAACGTTGGTCAGCTATTGAGAGGGAAGCCTTTGCTGTGGTTTGGGCCTTGAAGAAGCTGAGTCCATACTTGTTTGGCACTCACTTCATTGTTCAGACCGACCACAAGCCCCTCTTATGGCTAAAACAGATGAAGGGTGAAAACTCTAAACTTTTGAGATGGTCCATTTCCCTACAGGGGATGGACTACACAGTGGAACATAGACCTGGGAGTAACCATGCCAATGCAGATGGACTCTCAAGATATTTCCACTTAGAACATGAAGACTCAACTGGTCAAGGTTAGTTTAATGTCCCTGCGTTTGGGGGGGGAGGTTGTGTAGGAGAGTAGGATCTGCCTCTTATGGTTACCCCCACTTTTTGCTGATGTATCACTGTTTTTGACTTAGACTGACTGGGATCCTGCTATTTAGGACCCCAGTCTATCTGCTTTCTCCTATAAATTGATTGCATGTACTTTAGGTACACTCCAGATTGGATTCTGGGGTACCCTTATCAGTCCCTAGTATATGGTACACCATGTACCCAGGGCATAGGTACCCCAGAGGCCTCTCAGGGGCTGAAGCATGTATTGTGCCACCCCTGAGAGGCCATTCAAAATGACACCACAGGTCTGCTACTGCAGCCTGTGTAAGGAGGTGCATGCACCCCTTACTTAGATATAGGTTACCTATATCTATTCTAAATCACTACACATATAAACCTATCAGTCACCCCTATGGCAGGCCTTATCAATCCTGAAGGCAGGGTGCTGGGTTTTGTGTGAGAGGGTGCCCCTGCATGAGCAGAGCCCCTCTGCAGCCTTCGGAACCTATTCTCCGGGGTTGTCTGTGATGCAGCCAACCATATATACTTAAGTGCATTATATAACCTCGCGGTAAATGCTAACTTTAAAACGGCTGCTTAGAAACATGTCGTGTTTGGTGTCAAACACCTTGGAATCATACCACCACACCAGTAACTGGTGTGGGAGGTATGATTCCTCCCTTGTAGAACCACTACTATAGGTCACCGGTCTACCCGGTACCAGCTTTCTCGACCTGGGCAGCACAAAATGGATGTTGCCAGCCACAGACACGAGTCTGCCCTCCTGCTGCTGAGCCAAGCTCGAGCAGAGGAAGGCCTGACAATAGGTTTCCTGTCACAGGGAGGTGTGACCACCTCCCAGACAGGCTTTAGTGTATTGGGGCTGGGTGGGTGCACTCTTAGAGGGCCAGAAAGTTTGCACTGGGGGCACATTTGGTGTCCCCATGCATAGTCCGGCTCAAACCAGTTGCAGGAGCCATTTGCTCCTGCTCTGGTGCGAAACTGGACAAAGGACATGAGTGTAACCACCCCTCTGTCATGCCCCTCCCCTAGGAGGGTCCCCAGAGTCAGTCTAACCCCTTCCCTGGGTATAAAGTGGGAAACCTGATTACAGGACTTTGGATTTTACCTGGACTAAACTCTGCAACAGAAACCAAGTACTTCGACGGTCTACACTTCGCTGGACGACAGAAGAATCTCCCTTGGAGTAAAGGAGTTACTCCCCTGCAGCAGCAGGCACCTAGAGGCATCTGACCGGTTTGCATCTCCCAAGCTCCTGAGGACTCTGAAAATTTCTGCAACACAGGAGGTGGGTTCCCGAGCGTCCCTGAGGTTGATCTACACACTCAGCAACTCTGAGACCAGTATCCCTCGTGGGGACTGTGCAACCCGAACCCCTGTGCACCGTGTACTTTTGCAAGAGCATATGCTTTTTGGCAATCCCTGAGGCTGTGCTTTGGACTACGTGTAGTCCCTACCCCGAGCAGCATTTCCACTGAAGATCTCCGGCCTCCACTCCACGAGTGCTCTGTGGGCTGGTGCTTTGCGAATTCACTCGAGGTCCCCTCGCAATCCCTGGTCCGTTGGCCTGTGTGTCCTAGCGAGGGTCACTTTGATTTCCCTTGGGCTTCCCTGGTTGCTCCAGACGTGCCCTCACTCCCCATAGCTTGGAGAGTCCCCTGGACCTTGCTGGTCCACACCGTAACCTGTTTCCTCTGCCCGTGTTGGTTGCCTTTGCCAAGTCTTGTTGGTGTTCAATCCGGACACTAACCCCTCAGTGCTCGACTTCCTTTGTGGGACAGCTCACCTCCAGACTTTGGTCATCGTCAACGTCTCCTGGTCCCCGTGGCTGCAGAGTCAAGCATCCTACCTTCACACCTGAAGCACCCAACATCGGTGGGCATTCGTCTATCGAGCCCCTGGTCACCCTGAAGTGACCCAGACTCTGTCCCCTCTGCTTTCAGGTTCTTCTCACCTCGGATCCAGGCTTGGATTCCACCGGACACTTTTCATCTTCCCGGCAGCAGCACTTCTTCGCATCACGCCATTGAAAACAACGAGGGTTTCCGACACCGCTTGACCCCTATGCACCCGGCTCCTCTGGGATAGGTAACACGGGTACCTCGGTACTCACAAGGGTGCTGGCCTTAGAACCTTCTATGTTCCAAATGGTTTGCTTGAAGTCCTCTCCGAAGTGTCCTTAAACAGTAATTTTCCAACCGCGACTTTCCCATAGAGTTGTGCAGAGCACGCGTCTGTGTTCCCACACTGCACCCGTCCTCCGTGGGCTCCCTGTGTCACTCCTTTGGGTGGTTCCTTGGGGTCCCAGCGATTCTACATGCTCTAGGCACTGTGTCTAGTGAAGTTGTTGTTCTTATACCATTTTTTTAGTATATGGTTCGGTCTCCCCCTGGAGCCCGCTGTGTATTGTGCTATTTACTGCCGTTCTATTGATTAAGTATTGTGTGCTTTATGTTCTAATTTCGTATAGAGATTAGTAGAGAGTGTTTAGTAATAAATGCATATTTTTTATATAACACTTGTGTGGTTCTCCTTTCATTTGATCACTCAGGAGGTTGTGTTCTGGTAAAACAAGCTGCTTTACATTCCTTCAAGATTAAGCCTGAAGGCTGCTCTCCATAGCCACTAGGATAGCTTTCATAAAGGTTATCTTTGACCTAATCATCAATAAGGGTCGTTTGGACTGGTGCAAGGTGCCCACTTTAATTAGTGATACCAAAGGGGATGATGGACGGAGCGTTAGAGCAAATCAAACACTCACCCCCAGTCAACTGATCTGGGTTTAATCCATCATCATTCTTTAGCTCACTCCACCACCCCAGTTCAGACATGGCCATATGCAAATCAGTCTGACCCTGTGCCTCATGGGAACAGTCCAGCCCGAACTGCCAAGCCATGTCTTCCCTGGACCAGAAACAAGCATCCTGGGACCGGTTTCGGGTTCAAAAACCCTCATCAGCCAGGCTATCTTGAATCCAGTGGCAAAGTGAGCAAGGGACCCACGTCTGGGCATACCCTGCCAACTTAGGGCGAACAAAGCGATACCAAAGGGGATGATGGACGGAGCGTTAGAGCAAATCAAACACTCACCCCCAGTCAACTGATCTGGGTTTAATCCATCATCATTCTTTAGCTCACTCCACCACCCCAGTTCAGACATGGCCATATGCAAATCAGTCTGACCCTGTGCCTCATGGGAACAGTCCAGCCCGAACTGCCAAGCCATGTCTTCCCTGGACCAGAAACAAGCATCCTGGGACCGGTTTCGGGTTCAAAAACCCTCATCAGCCAGGCTATCTTGAATCCAGTGGCAAAGTGAGCAAGGGACCCATGTCTGGGCATACCCTGCCAACTTAGGGCGAACAAAGCGATACCAAAGGGGATGATGGACGGAGCGTTAGAGCAAATCAAACACTCACCCCCAGTCAACTGATCTGGGTTTAATCCATCATCATTCTTTAGCTCACTCCACCACCCCAGTTCAGACATGGCCATATGCAAATCAGTCTGACCCTGTGCCTCATGGGAACAGTCCAGCCCGAACTGCCAAGCCATTTCTTCCCTGGACCGGAAACAAGCATCCTGGGACCGGTTTCTGGCTTACAGCCATCATCAGCCAGGCTATCTTGAATCCAGTGGCAAAGTCCATCATCCCCTTTGGTATCGCTTTGTGCGCCCTAAGTTGGCAGGGTATGCCCAGACGTGGGTCCCTTGCTCACTTTGCCACTGGATTCAAGCTAGCCTGGCTGATGACGGCTGAATTGCCAGAAACTGGTCCCAGGATGCTTGTTTCCGCTCCAGGGAAGACATGGCTTGGCAGTTCGGGCTGGACTGTTCCCATAAGACACAGGGTCAGACTGATTTGCATATGGCCATGTCTGAACTGGGGTGGTGGAGTGAGCTAAAGAATGATGATGGATTAAACCCAGATCAGTTGACTGGGGGTGAGTGTTTGATTAGCTCAAGTGCTCCGTCCATCATCCCCTTTGGTATCACTTTAATTAGTGGACAGCATATACCAGGCCAACTTCTCACATTTATGGGCAGCCAAGAACCCAATTCTGAAAGATGCTTTAGGGATTGCCAATGTTTTAGAACAATTAGATTTGTGTATGAAAGAGCTGGAGAGAAAGGATCAGAAAGCAAAGGTTTCTGATGTTGGAGCTGTATGTAAGTCAACTCATGATACTTTTCCCACTGCAAAACCCACAACCTCCAAAGGCAAAATGTATGCTTCTTCTACGCAGTCCAAGAGTTGCAGTTATTGTGGCAGAATGAGTCATTCATCTGATTCTAAATTCTGCTTTGCCAATAACAGAGAGTGTAGAAGGTGTGGTTGTGTAGGACATTTTGTGAAGGTGTGCCGGATGGTACATCATGGGAAGGTAGCATGCGTCACTGAAGACCTCACTGAGTCTGTTGAGACTTCTGAAAGAATCTTAAGCATAGAGAGTGGAGATGACATGAATACTGAGGGTCAAAGAAGGAATAGACCTAACGCCATGTTTAAAGTCAATGGTTGTGCAGTGCAACTTATGGTTGATACAGGATCAATGTACACTATTGTGCCCATAGCCTTATTTGTACAATTGTGGGGTGGAACGTTGTTTAAAACCAAGGTTATTTATCCTGCTGGTTACCAAGGGGAAACAATTGACATTGTGGGGTTTATGGAATCTGAAATAGAATTTGGGGGTAGGACCATTCTAGGGAAAGTTCATGTATCTGAACAATGTCCCGCAATTTCAGGTTGTGTCAAAACGACCTACACATAATTGTCAAGTTTCTGACATTGTGGATTCTATGAGACAGGTTTTTGATGAAAAACTGGGCATGCTGAGAGGATGCATTCACACAATCATACTCAAGAAGGGAGCTATTCCTGTTCAACATAAGCTAAGAAGTGTTCCCATTATTGTTTAAGAAGGTGTGAAAGAGTTGATAAAGGAAATGTTACATGAAGGAATCATAGAGCCTGTTTAAACCTCTAATTGGGTTTCACGAGTAGTTATCACACGCAAATCTGATGGTCGTTTGAGGTTCTGTGTAAACTTAAGGTCCTTGAACCAAAATATTGTGGCAGATACTTATCCCCTACCAAATATTAATGAATTAGTGCTAATGTTGAAGAGGGGGAAGTATTTTTCTACGTTAGATCTTAAAAATGCTTAACATCAGATTAAGCTTCATCAAGACTCAAAGCCGCTCACTGCGTTATTACCTTGGAGGAAACTTTTCAGTTCATTTTGGTCTCTCATCAGCAGCGAGCATATTTCAACGCATGATGTCAGAAGTGTTTCAAGGGATGGACAAAATTCTTTACTTCCAAAACGAGCTATTCATTTTTGGTAAAACTGTACAAGAACATAACAGTGTGTTGAAACAAGCCTTGCAGAGAAATCCAGATGTTCCCATTACTTTGCGAAGAGACAAGTGTTTATTTTTGTCTGAAAAGGTGGAATATTAAGGGGACACACTGTCAGCTGATGGTGTCAAGCCTAAAGAAAACTTGTTGAAAGCTATTGAACTTGCTCCAAGACCTACAGACAAAGAACAATTAAGATCCTTTATCAGTCTCACAGAGTATTTTTCTAAATTTGTACAGAGGTTTGCAGACAAAACAGAAGGGTTCAGGGTATTGTTGAGGAAAGGTCAACATTCTGTTTGGAAGCCAGTACAAGAGGATTGTTTTAAAGCTAGTAAGAATGAAATTTGCCAAGCAGGTATTTTAGTTCCTTTTGATATTGGGCTCAAATCTGTCATAACCATGAATGCAAGTGCAACAGGAATTGGGGCTGTCCTTGCTCAGAAACATACAGGAGATGAGAAAACTGCTGCTTTCACATCTAGGAGATTGACGAGTGCTGAGAGGAACTACTCGGTCATCATGAGAGAGGCCGTAGCTGCTGTGTGGGCAGTAGAGTATTACTAAACATATGTATGGGATACGGAGTTCGTATTGCGATCTGATCACAAACCCATTGTTAAAATTCTTTTACCTGGTGGTGCTGGTAAGGGGTGTGCTAGATTAGCCAGAATGGCGACCAGACTTCAGGAATATCGTTACATTCTAGAATACATACACGGTTGGCATATTTTACAGACTGATTGTCTATCCCAATTGTCTGTTGATTGGAAGTTGATGGATGGTTCTGGCATGTGGAATGGAAAACATGATGAACCGGTTGCCTCGATACAGGATGTTGTACTGGAGGGGGCTTGTACTTTTTCCATGGAAGAATGGTGCAAAGAAATGGGGAAAAATAACAACACTCTCATTGAGGTCATGCGGATGGTAACTGCTGGAAGCAGGAGAGAGTTATATGGCCTTATCTGCGAGGCCTTTTATCAAGATTATAGATGAGCTGACCACGTGTGGTGAGAACGTTTTGATGAGAGGAGAGAGGTTTGTGGCTCCTTTGGGTTTGAGAATGAAAATTATAAGTATGGCACATGAAGGACACCTAGGGCAAGGTTTGACACAACGCCGCCTCAATTCTGGGGGCCCGGTATGGATGATCAGGTCACTACGTTGGGGATGAAATGTAGTGTTTGCAAAGAAGGAGAGAAAAGACTCAGGGTGGGGAAGCAGTCTGTCATGGGCCATATTACCAATCCAGGCAAGCCTTTGCACAGTGTTTGTATCAACTTTATCGGACCTATGTCCAAATCTGCTTTGGTGGCTGTAGATGTGTATTCCAGGTGGTTGTGTGTAGGGTTCATGAAAGATATTACCACAGAAGCCACCATTGTAGCGCTACGAAAAATGTCTTAGAGGAAGGGACACCATCTATATTTATTACAGACAATGGGACACAATTGGTTTTTCAGAACATGGAATGTTATCTCAATCTAAGTGGTATTACTCATCATTGTACTGCATTTTACAATCCACAAGGAAATGGCAATGTGGAAAGGACCAACAGAATGGTGAAGGGTGTGATTCAAATAGCTGATGTGGCAGGTCAGGATATCAAAAGAGCAGTGCAAGATTTGGTCTGGGCTTATCACACTATGGAACAAGAAGCTACATCTAAATTGCCTTTTGAGCTGATGAGAGGTAGGGTTCCAGGAACTAAAATGGTACCCTATTGGATGAGAGAGTGGGTAGCTAGAGGTGGTGTACAAGTAACTGATTTGAGCAAGGACTTGGATCCCAAAAGTGCAGTTGTTGGAGGTGGTTGAGTGAAGATTCGCACTGGACGCGTGGTTAAAGGTCTGTCAAAGTTTAACGGTCCATCTAAGGTGGTGCGCGCGTATACGTTTTTTGTGGTCTTGGAGAATGGTGAACGGTGGAATTGAAATAGAATTGCTTTGTATCACAGAGGTGGAGAGTGTGTTGTGAAGAGAGAGGAGAAGTGTAGTGGTTACATGTTGATGAAAGATGGTGAGTTTGAGTTGTGCTCTTCGGAAGGTAAGGTTAGAGAAGTTGAAACATCCTCGGTTCCCATAGAAGGCACCACTGTTGGAGATCAGTGTTGGTCTAGAGGTACGAGGGGTGTAAGAGATCACAAACCACCTGTATATTTAAAAGATTTTGTATGTTAGTGATCTGTTCATCATGTAGGGGTGAATAGCATACACATTTAGCTGTTGTTTAATTCTTCCACCATTGTATTTTGCTAGATTTATCCATCCCTTGCTTGTTATTACTTTACTTGTTTTATTTCCTTATGTTTCCTTTTTGTTTCCCTTTCTTTCTTTTTCCTTGTTCTCTAGTTGTTCTCTTCAGTAATCATAAAGCATTTTCTTGTTTATGTTCAAAGCTTGTATTTTTATAGAACAGAAGGGGATATGTTATGTAGAGCTTGCGGTCTTTGTTTCTCGTGCATAACTTGCAATGTACATTGTTGTGGTCTAAGAAGAACCCTATGATTGCGGGATTCTAGAGTGGTTGGAACGGGAGATCCATAGATTGGCAGTTGGTTACTGGCCGGCCCGGGGAAGTCCGCTTTTACCTGTGTCTTCTATTAAAGCCATTTCATCTCTTCTTCCTTCATGTCAGCATGCTCTCTTCATAACACAATGCTATATCCTGCTAAGTTGTACTTCTCCTGGAAAGGCAAGCCAAAGCTCTTCACTGAATACAGTGCTGCCTTGGCCTTCTGACAGAAACATCTTTCTTCACAGGGAGCATCCCCCTCCCATGACAATTTCGACAATAGCTCGCTTCTTGACGAGGTTGAATGACTGTCTGCATTACCTCTTTTTTTCCATACACACTGTAATTGCTTGGATTGTCACTCTTTTTTATGTTAACTATATAGGACTGGGATTTCTACCGTGTTTCATGTTGCAATGGCATTGAATATCTCTTGTTGCATGCTTCATTGAATCAGCTCATCCTGAATGACTTACTCATGTTACCGCTGGATATCAGCATTTACACTTTGTGCTTGCACGGCTTGTTGGCTGGTTGCCATTTTCTTATCAGTGCTCTGGCCGCTCCCTGCTTTAGGCCTTATTCTATTTTATGGTATGTGATTCTTGACACATTTTTTTTTTTTTTCTTTCAGATCTGGCTGTATTCAATGTTTGGGGATGTGAGCAGGTCTATGCAGCACTTCGGCATGAGCTTGGCAGCTTATTTACACTATCCTATCAGTTCTGCCTCTCTTAAGTTCTATGTTAAACACACAAGATTATGGTGATCTCTCCATAAGATTTGTTACCCAGAATGTTTGAGGTCTTAATAACCCTCGAAAATGCTGACAGGTTCTTGCTTACCTTAGCCGCCATAAGGTGCATTTTATCTTTTTGCAGGAGACACATTTATTGCCTGGAAGGGAGCCAAGGATGTTTGCTGCATGGGCTCCATATCAATACTTTACCTCTTACTCCTCCTATTCTAGAGGAGTTGCCATTATTGTTAGAAAACAGGTTCCCTATCAGCATCTCACAACCACAGTTGACCCTGCCGGTCGATACCTATTGGTGTAGAGACTAATTGGTTACACATGTCACATTAGTAAATACATATGGTCCTAACGTGGACAGCCCCAACTTTTTCCAGTCCATACTCAAGAATTGCCTAGCAGTTGTCCCACGCTCCATTATTTGGGGGTGGTGACCGCAGCCGTATTCTGGACATTGAATTCGATTGTTTGGACTGCCACGAGCGAAGCCTCACTAAGGTTCATGCAGCCTTTCTTGCCGCTATGGCGCAGTTTGATATGATCGACCTTTGGCAGTCCCTACAAGGTATGACTCAAGAGAACACCTTCCACTCATCAGTTCACAACACCTCCTCATGACTTGACTTCTGGGTGGGATCGCGGGATGTAATGGGATGGACTAAGAGCATCCAGCACTTATCAAGAACTTTGTTCGACCACTCCCCAGTGATATTACAAATAGACCTGCAAAATAAATGGACATGCATACATTATGGCGCCTCCAACCCAAATACTTGCTGGACACTGCCTTTATGGAAAAGATCCGTGCCGCTATCGCAGATTATGTTACACTAAATAAGGGGTCCGTAAATGTGTTTGCCACCTTCTGGGAAGCCCTGAAAGTTGTTATCCGGGGGGAATGTATGGCTAAGAGTCATTGTATTCCCAAATCCGAAGGGGATAGACTCGCTAAGTTAGAACAAGACCTAAGCGTCCTGGAGCTCCGTTATGAGGACATCAAGGAAAATGGCCTCTTGGATCCATTGCGTTCACTCCTACTGGAGTTTCAGTAAGAGGCTGATAGGGAAGTGAAGTTCCTGGGCAAACACTCTCAGGCCAGAAGGTATGGGGAGGGTGACAGGCCGTGGCACTTCCTTGCGATGCTGCTCAAACCCAAATGGGCTGCTAACCATGTTTTATAGCTTAGACGCATCTGATGGGCATTCGGTGTACAATCCGGTGGATATATTACAGGAATTGTTATATTCTACCAGCGTTTGTACACTTCCCAGTCGCTGGTGGTTCCCTCAGAAGTGTCAACATACCTAAACAAAGTGACTTTGGTGTGGTTGCATCAGACGGAACGAGAGCTCCTCGGTCAAACCCCAACTGAAGCAGAGATCAAATCTGTTATTAAACAACGGGAAAGGACTGGGAAGTGACGGCCTTACTGTCGAATTCTATAAGACGTATGCTGAGGAGCTGACACCCATACTGCTGGCTGTTCATGAAGAGGCTTTCCAAACGGGCCAGATTCCTTTGAAAATGCGGGAGTCCATCATAATTACACTCCTCAAGCCAGATAAGCCCCCTTCCAAATGTGAGTTGTATCACCCCCAATCTCTTATCAATGTTGATAGCAAAATTCTTGCTAAACTACTGGCAAATAGGCTATTCCCCTTGATGCCGAGACTGATTCGTCCCGACCAGTCCGGCTTTATTCTGGGCCAGTCCACGGCGGATAATCTCCGCTCACTTTTTGCCCTTATGCACCAGCTAAACCCAGATATACCAACTGTTGCTGCGTTTTTAGATGTTACCAAGGCATTTGATACTGTTGAATGACCTTTTCTACTTACGGTACTGTCTAGACTGGGCCTGAGTGGGGCATTTGTAAAATGGTCAAACCAACGTTAAAGAGCGGTGAGGGTCACAGAACTCGTGTGCACAGGTGAGTATTCTAGGTGTATCACTTATTGGCTAGATATTCAAAGAAACCGCTCACTTCTGATGATCCACCGCCCAGAGGTCATCTAACAAAAGATTAAATCCACACAGAAGGAGCGTACAGTTATTATGAATTCATCCACAATTAATTATTGAAGTCCATAAATAATCAATATTCGAATGCAAGCTTCCTTGTCCACTTGTCTTTATTGACACTTGTTCCAAACTCTTCAAAACACAGATCAATCAATATTTCAATACAGCCAGCCTACGCGTTTCGTCCCCCATGGGACATCATCAAGGCTGTAAAAAGAAAGCAAAAAATAAAAATCCATTCCAATTCGAGATTGTACATACAAATTAAAACAAAGTACCCAAATGTTTAGAAAACATGTTCATTTCCACCTGCCTATAGAACAGTCTATACTCATCTGTAAAGGTATGCCCCACTATCTTTGGCACATCCAAAATGTACTTATATCAAACAAAAGGCATCCTGCCTATATGACATTCTTTTAGATCTACAATACTATACAGTTTCCAACTTATATTCACCTAAACATAATGATCACCCATCTTTGTTCAAAAATATTATTAATATTGTTGACCAGAATAGTACGTGTGCACTGATCCATGATGTATCATGACTAACCTGGCCTTCAATTATCAAAAGTTTTTACCCAGACTCCGGATCATCAGTTAGCACCCATCCTCCTTCTAACTTTTGAAACCCTGAACACTCCACTTAGTCCTATTAAATGTGTATTTATCAGGATACACGGGCCTCTGACTTCAATTATCAAAAGTTTTTATCAGTTTTTATCATCAGTTAGCACCAATCCTCCTTCTAATTTTTGAAACCCTGAACACTCCACTTAGTCCTATTTAATGTGTATTTATCAAGAAACACGGGCCTCTGTCCCAATGATTTCCAGAAACATCCTGAATCTTTACTCCCCATCATTAGATTCAAAGTGATCTCACCTGAATCATTTTCATGTTACTGTCTATTTCTTATACTTTTTCCAGATGGACGGATCAGATCCTATTTTGGGGACGTTTTATAATTGACGTTTTGGTAATATGGCGAGGATCTGAAACAGAGTTACAGGAATACTTTAAATATTTGAATATTAATGATTTTAACGTGGAATTCACCATAAAATATCATCAAGAAAGGATCGAATTCCTAGATGTAGAACTGTTTGTGGAAGGGGAAGCCCTCAAGAGCAAATTATTTAGAAAAACAACGGCCACTAATTCTATATTAAGAGCAGATAGCGCCCACCCAAGGGGAGTCATCAAAGGGATTCCCTTTGGGGAAATGGTGCGAATCCGTAGGAATTGTAGCAGAGATGAGGATTTCAAATCAGAATTAGATAACCTGCAAAAGAGACTAAGGAATAGAGGTTATGCTAAGGAGGATCTTAATAGGGCACGAACAAGGGTGATGTCCATTAAGAGAGAAACAACTCTTATACAGAAAGACAGGTCTCGCTCCAGCGAAAGATTGGCATTTGTCACTACTTACAGTTCACAACAAGACAAGATTTACAGAATACTTAGTAAACATTGGAATTTGCTCAGGGGAGTACGGGTCTGACTGGTTGTATTGGAGACAAACCAAGTGTTATTCACAAAAGATGTCAAACCATTCGGAATATGATAACGAGGAAATATGTAGAACCACTAAAAACAGATGGGGGAAACTGGCTACCACAGCAACCCAAGGGTTTCTACATATGTGGAACATGTAATATCTGCAGTCTGGGTATCAACAGAAAGAAGGAATTCACATATAATACCAAGAAAAGTTATTGCATAAATGAATTTATTAATTGCAATAGCACGGGAGTTGTATATGTAATTATATGTGCATGTAATAAAATCTACATCGGTAGCACCAAGAGAAGTTTGAAAACTAGAATTCAGGAGCATAGAAGGGCTATCATTAATCAGGAGATGAAATCACCCATTTACCAGCATATTAAAGAAAACCACAGGAGGGACACAAATTTTAGGTTCCATGGGATACAAAGAATTTTTCCCAGAGCCAGGGGTGGAGACTGGGAACTAATGATCAGAAAACAAGAGGCAAGATGGATCAGCAGATGTAGAGCGGTGATCCAGGGCTTGAATAGTGATAATGAGTTGCATTATTTCTTAGATTAAATTGATTGAGAAGCCTATATGTTCTTTGGAAGACTAGTGGATAGTAAGATTTATGTAACAGCGATTATGAATCAGTACTTTATATATTTTTTGGATGAATTTTATTGAGTGGTATGGTCTATGGAATTTAAATGTACATGATATTGGTAGAATCTATAGTGCATAGGTTGTGGTCATTAGCAGATAAACCAGAGGATGTAAATGGGTGTCTTGTAATCAACATAAAAATAAATACACGGGTGCTCAGTAACATACGTACAAATAATATTGTCTGTTTGAGAGTGTTGAAAATTTTAAACATCAACTCAAAATAGGTTGCATTTACAATAGGTATGGCATTTATGCTTAAACATAGTAGTTCTAAGTTAACTCAGCAATTTCGCGACCCCTAGCATGCGTTGAGTGGTGATTGGCTCACAGTGTGACCAATCGGGAGATAGGTAGACGACGTAGACCAGAGAGGGAACTGCGGCCCAAAATTACGCATAAATTAAATGAATGATGTTTGTGGCTCGCTAATGATTGGACAGAAATGTATTTAAACCGCAAGGCTTGAATGCGCAACTCCGGATTGGTTCAAAAGAATTTTAAATAGAGGTGGGGAATAGTCGCAAATTGCAGCGGGATTTATCGGGCCTGGCTGCAGAGGAGAGAACTTCATGGAGATGCTTGGACATAATAAAAAGGTGAGCAGATGAGTGGGAAGAAGGCTAGCTAGAGGGGTGATAAGAGAAATGGGGTGAAGAATATTAAATAGCGGTTATATTTTTTATTTACAGAATTAGCATCACAAAATAGAAATTTTGAAAATCGATTAGGAAGGCTGGAAGAGCAATTGACAGGAACTCGTTCGACATTATAAAAAGGTGAGCAATTATTAAGAACGAGGCAAGCCTAAGGAACAGATATAAAAGTAAGGGGGACGACACTAAATAGTGGTAATTCTCTTTTACAGAATTTACATCATAAAATAGAAATATCGGAAAATTGGAAAAAGTATAAGAAATAGACAGTAACATGAAAATGATTCAGGTGAGATCACTTTGAATCTAATGATGGGGAGTAAAGATTCAGGATGTTTCTGGAAATCATTGGGACAGAGGCCCGTGTTTCTTGATAAATACACATTAAATAGGACTAAGTGGAGTGTTCAGGGTTTCAAAAATTAGAAGGAGGATTGGTGCTAACTGATGATAAAAACTGATAAAAACTTTTGATAATTGAAGTCAGAGGCCCGTGTATCCTGATAAATACACATTTAATAGGACTAAGTGGTGTGTTCAGGGTTTCAAAAGTTAGAAGGAGGATGGGTGCTAACTGATGATATAAACTGATGAAAACTTCTGATAATTGAAGGCCAGGCTCGTCATGATACATCATGGATCAGTGCACACGTACTATTCTGATCAACAATATTAATAATATTTTTGAACAAAGATGGGTGATCATTATGTTTAGGTGAATATAAGTTGGAAACTGTAAAGGATTGTAGATCTAAAAGAATGTCATATAGGCAGGGTGCCTTTTGTTTGATATAAGTACATTTTGGATGAGTCAATGATCGTGGGGCATAACTTATCAGATGAGTATAGAATGTTCCATAGGAAGGTTGTAATGAATAAGTTATCAAAACACTTTGGTATGTTGTTGAATATAATTTGCAAGTACATTTTTGATGTGCCAAAGATAGTGGGGCATACCTTTACAGATGAGTATAGACTGTTCTATAGGCAGGTGGAAATGAACATGTTTTCTAAACATTTGGGTACTTTGTTTTAATTTGTATGTACAATCTCGAATTGGAATGGATTTTTATTTTTTGCTTTCTTTTTACAGCCCTGATGATGTCCCATGGGGGACAAAACGCGTAGGCTGGCTGTATTGAAATATTGATTGATCTGTGTTTTGAAGAGTTTGGAACAAGTGTCAATAAAGACAAGTGGACAAGGAAGCTTGCATTGGAATATTGATTATTTATGGACTTCAATAATTAATTGTGGATGAATTCATAATAACTGTACGCTCCTTCTGTGTGGATTTAATCATTTGTAAAATGGGTTCAGATCCTGTATACTGCATCCGCGGCTAGGCTGCGCTTAAACAATGGTCTTACAGTTAACTTGACTCCTATCATTGAGGAAATAGTGCAGTTTGGCCGCTGGTCCAGACTCCGGATCAACTGGACTAAATCCATCGTGGTCCCCCTAACAAAAGCTACTACGAGACCAGACATTCCACCCCCATTGCAATGGCAGGCTGAACCAGTGAGATACCTTTTTTATTCTCTACCATACCGACACCCCCACATAATCAGGGAAAACTACGGACGCTATATGGAAACTTTGAAGTCCCAAGTAGATTGTTGGATCACTCTGCCACTTTCTCTGGCTGGTAGGGTGGCTCTCAGGAAAATTATGGTTTTACCCAAGCTACTTTATTTCTTTCAAAATATTCCCATCCCTTTAAACAAGGTTTCTTTTACCCAATTACATTCCCTTATGATCAGGCTAACATGTTGCGGGCTGGCAACCACGCATAGGGTGGCACATCTTGCAACTTCCGTACCACAAGGGGGGTTTGCGGCCCATCACTTTGAGGTGTGTTATCTGGTGGCACAGCGGCAATTCATCCACCACTGGTTCCATAATAGTAGGCAGGCCCCATGTTGGTATCGAGCGAGGTCGGATTTCACCCACGCCTCTTCCTGCAACTCCATATGTGTCGCTCCCGCGACCATTTCAGGAAGTTCATACCGTCCGGTGTACATTTTGGGCCTGGAACAGATTGTCCTCTCTATGCAATGTTCCAGTACCGTACTCGCCGCAGGTACCTATAAAATATTACCATGTGCTACAGCTCAACCATGCCCTCAAACTGCTGCAGTCTATTGAAAAGAGACATATTAAAACATTGGGCGATTTATTCATAGCACATATGTTTAAAATGTATCAGGAGTATTTAGGTGACTCCCCCACTACCTTGCTGGATGTGCTTGCCTATGGTAAGCTCTCTCATGAAGTTCGCAGCCTCTTTGCTATGTTTCCAGAGGACCACTGGTATGGCCGGTTTTGGAGGTCTTGTTTTCTAACCCGCAACAATTTGAACTTGTATTACAATTATATGCTGCTATGATGGATTGCATGCTTTTAGAGGCACCCAGGGCTCGCACAGCATGGGAGAGTGACTTGGGTCATAGCATCTCAGATTAACAATGGCAATTCTGTTGTAAACAAACCAAGGAGGTGTCCCCTAACGGTAGATATCGACTCATCCATTATAAATTCCTGTTGAGGATATACCTTTCACCTGTAGACCCCGCCCGCTACTACCACAATGATGATACTAAATGTAAGAGATGTGGAGTTGGTGGGTGAATTTCCTCCACCTGGCATGGTCCTGTCAGGTGGTGGCCATGTTTTGGAATCCAATACTTGAGGTGCTACTAGATATGAGAGACAATGCTTTTCAACTTACTCCCATGATGGTTCTGCTGGGTTATGTTAAGGAGATGCCTAAACATTTCTGTAAATTCAGTGCCACAGGTCTCCTTTTGGGTAAACGTAGAGTGGCCATGGTATGGGGAAATTTCAAGACTGGCTCAAGGATTTGCCATTTAGGTGAGGACTGGTTAAGCACATAAGCTGCAACTTTACCACCAGCTGTTCGACCCGTGACTTTTGGGACCCTCTACGTTCCTATTTGTTAAAGTTAAATCCAGATCAATGGCTATAACACTCCTGCACTGTTACTGCATGATCGGGTAGTACAAGATATTTTGATGTGCTTAACCTGCCTGGATATTTTTGCTTGTATATGGTTGCTAAATAATGTGTTGAGATATTTGTGAATTATAGAGTCCTCCTTCTGAACATGTATTGTTTCTCTGTACCTTACTTGTGCTTTGTGTGTTCTGAATGTATACTCTTACCATATTATTCTTTTCAATCACCATGCCATCTATTGTCATGCCGAACTGATGACTGTATTTGCAAAGTTGAAAAATAAGAGTGCTCCAAGGGGGGAAGGGGAGATTGACGCCCTTTGTCTGGATCTTCTGGGTTCCTCTCTCGTCTGGGTATTAACCTTCTCTTCGGATATAAAAATATTGTGGAGAGATTGAAACTGCAATAAAACATGTTAACAGGTTATTACTCTAATACTCCTATATTTATGTTATTCTTTTAACATAGGTCTACTTAGTTCATATCAAATACTGTCACATCTACATATCTCATAAGACAATGGCTTTAGCTCCTCTTCTGTAGTGTGTAATTAATGGCATATGAATTCTTCCTTAATTTTAAACATACTCTTATTTCTTCTTCAATTGCTTTTCTCAGGTAAATTCTTAACTCTTCTGTAATGATAACTCATTCATGACTAAGCGTGGCCGGTCTTCAGGATTGAATCTCAGAAGGGAACATTCTGTCTGATTTCTAAGCTGGGTTTCGTGCCAACATCAGCACCCGGGATCTGGTCTTTCGCTTCATCTGTATCTATTGGAAAGTAGTATTAATAAAAGAGGGCAAGCTGTATGTAGCGTTCGCAGACCTGCGTAAAGCTTTTGATCTGGTCCCATGGGGAAAGCTTTGGAAGGTGTTGGCTGGAATGGGGATCCCACTAAACTTATTGGATATTTAGATGAGATTACATGAAGCCAATAAGGCTCAGGTTAGGCTGGGCAGCTAACAGAGCCCTTTCCGATTAGGCGTGGAGTTAGACCAGGGTGCGTTTTAAGCACCCACCATGCTTTCACTTTTTATAAATGGAGTAGTAGAGTACCTGGATAGGGATGGGTGTGATGCCCCTAGAGTCGGAGAGAGAAGGGCCCCAGCCCTTCTCTTTGCCGTTGATATGTTATTGTTATCTAATTCTCCCCAAGTGCTCCAGCAGTTATTGAATGATTTTAACCACTTTTGTGATGAGCAAGAATTGGAGTTAAATGATTCGAAAACAAAGAATATGGTCTTTTCCAATGGTACTCAGAAGGCATCCAAGAGATGTATGTCTATCGGGGATTGCCCTATTGAATTGGTTTCCACCTTTGATTATTTAACTTGAGCTGGGCCCCACACCTTGATAAAGTACATCTCTCGCTCATCCAGAAAACCTCCCACATAACTAAAATTCACAAAAGAACTATGTCAGGTAAAGTGGCTCCAGCACTAGAAATTTATAACACTAAGGGGCACATGCATTAAGCAAAGGAATTGCGATTCCTTAATAGCGATTCTTAAGGAATCGCTATTAAGGAATCGCAATTCCTTATGCATGTAGCTTTCGCAGAAAAAATAGCAATTCCTACACATTCCCTATTCGATTCGCTATTAGGGACTGCTTCCCCATTCATTCTTATGGGCCTAGAGGCCCATAGGAATAAATGGGAAAGCATTCGCAATTTGCGATTACCAAATAGGTAATCACAAATTGCGAATGCAATGCAAAGGTACAAGGGGGCCAAAAGGCCACCCTGATGCACCCCCAAAAATGGTATTTGTGCACATGTGGCACACACACATGCCTGCGCCACATAGCACTTAGAAAAATGCAATTTTTTGCATTTTTCTAAGGAATTGCAAATTACCATCAACTTGAAGTTGATGGTAATTTGCGATTCCTTAATGCAAAGTCACATTCTGAGAATGCTTCTTGCATTGCATTTAGGGAATCGCAAATTGCGATTCCCTAGCTGCATTTGCAAAATAGGTAATCGCAAAAATTGCGATTACCTATTTTGCAAATTCCTTTGGGGTTGATGCATCCCAAAAGGCCATTTACTGGTCGCAAAGGGGCCGATTCGCAGTTTGCGACGGGTAAATAGCTTGATGCATGTGCCCCTAAAGCCTTCGGCTCAGTCATCTATGGAGCAGAATTGTGAGGTAGTGGGATACTGATTGCCTTTCTGTGACAGAACACCGTTTTGTAAGATCTCTCCTCAACTGTCGAGCAAGCTCACCCCTGATTCCAATTTTCCTTGACCTGACTCAAAGGAAGATTGCCCACAAAATGGAGAATAGGCTCCTAATGTTTTGGCATTGACTGTGGTCCACTGAAGCAAATGCCCCCTATTGAGTGGCCCTACTGGACCTCTTGGTATCCCAAAGGGCTAGCAAGATCTCTTGGTTTTCTTCATTTAGTGCACTCTTGAGGAAATTGGGGTTACAATCTTATTGGACTGAACCGGAGAAGATGTATCAGATTGCAAGAGATTGGGTTAAGGACGTTTACTGGGAATTTACTATGGTGGAGAGTGTCTCTAATGTTAGGGAATTGCTTACTCAGCAGTTTGTTGCTTTTAAAACTTTCCCCCAAAATTTAAATACAATTGACGAGATTGTGCCGCCTATGGCGCAGAAATTGTTTCTACAATTTAGGTATAAGTCACTCCCTACCAAGGTGTTCTGTAGCAGATGGCAAAGTCAAGCTCTCCCTCATAACACGCGCTCCGCATGCAAAGGAGGTCCCGAATCCCTTGTTCATTTATTATTTTTTTGTCTCTACTACAAATATTTGAGGGCCAAGTGGATTATTCCGCTATGTAGTTGCATTGGCTGTAGTCATTATTTGTAAGGGCTTAGAATACTTAGCACAGATACAAGGAGAATTGTGGTATTTGGTTTAGTGAAATTCCTGATGACCCTATAGATCAGACGCTCAAAGTGCATTGTGTGATATCTTTGCATTGCTGTTTTAATGGATATACATCCTTTTAGTATTGCCTCCTTCTCTCTCTTTTATTGTGTTTTGATTATTTAATCACTCGTAATGAAATTAATTTTCAACTTTTGGCATTTTTATGTTTATATGTGATAATGTGCCTTTATTAGATTGCTGTTTTAATATTCAAAGCTGTACCCACTTGCTAATTGTTTACCAGCCTCCGCGTTAGCTTGAAGGTAAGTTTGCCATTTGAAATTATTTTTCTATGGTGTTGTATGTAAATATATGTATTGAGATGTACTTTATAAGATCTTTGTGATCGAAAATAAAGTTCTATGATGATGATGATGATGATTAAGGGTGTAGGCATTATTCCTTCAGCAGTGCCGTCGGACGCGCTCACCAGCGCAAAACAAAATCTTCAGCCTCTTCAACTCTCAAAAGAAAGGATCGGCACTCAGGTAGTCGTTTGTAAGGTTTAATCCTCAAAGGTAGCGATCAACGCGTTTTGGCTCGTCCGAGCCTTGCTCACAAAACGAGACGTTATTTAAACATACAGATGCTTCTGTTTGACAGCATAAACATATGACTTACACATGAACATAAACAGAAAAGCTGTCGGCCATATTGGCTCAGGCAAGCTACATAGATTTACAATTCGTACAGAAGAGAAAATGAGTGTTAATGCTAACACATTATCCATTGCATTACATTAATAGTAATCAAAGTGATTCTTATAGCAGTAAATACCGTTTTTACATCAAGTGTTAAAACTATACACACACTGTAACCCGTAACTGCTGTAATTCATTTAATAAATCAAAATCTGCTAGGGGCATTTCTGAGCCACACCGGTCCTCTTTATTAGTGAACTCAGATGCTAAGGTTCAAACATAATTATTCTAAACAAAAATGAGATAGAGAGAAAGGAGCAACAAGGCTCGTCCGTTTCCCCCAAAAACCTTTAACAAACAAAAAGAACGAGCTGAATGCAGTCTCAAAAGACCAGCATCCTGTTGGTCGCGAAAGTTGTATCCCTTGAGGAAAAACCATTAGGTTTTTCAAAGAACCCTCACCTACCCAGGGCCGGCTTTAGGGCAGTGTGACTGGTGCGGCCGCACTGTGCGCTGACCTGGAGGAGGGCACTGACCTTGGGGGGGGCGCTGTGTTTAGCAATAACTTAAGATTTAAAAGCGCCTGCTGTAGAGTTCCTTGGCGTTCAGCTTTCAGGCAGCAATAAAAATGTTGAGATAATTCTTGTGATTAATGTTCCTGCTAGAGAGAGAGATCGAAGTTTCGTCTAGTGGCAGTTTTGACTCGTTATAACGTAGTGTAGAGGGTTAATTTGCCTGCTGCAAAGAACAGATCTGTATTTTACGTTGGTAGCTGAGTAGATCAGTAAAGCCAGCCTTTACCAGCGATTTAAAACAAATGAAATGTATTTGACAGAGGGGCTATGGAGAGATATGGGGCACTTTTGCTGGATGGTAGTGAGGGAATCTGAGGAGGAGGTCATGGGGGGGGGGGTGCGCCAGAAAAGATTGTCGCACTAGGTGTAGGAAGGTGGAATCTGACTATATGGTTGCCCCCACTTTTTTCCTGGTGTTTTGCTGGTTTATGACTTAGTTGGACTGGGATCCTGCTATTCAGGGCCCCAGTCTATCTGCTTCCTCTATAAAATGGTTTCCATGTACCCTAGGTACATCTTTGATTGGAATCTGGAGTGCCCTTATAAGTCCCTAGTATATGGTATACTATGTACCCAGGGCCTAGGTACCCCAGAGGCCTGCCAGGGGCTGAAGCATGTATTATGCCACCCCTGGAAGGCCAGCCAAAATGACACCACAGGTCTGCTACTGCAGCCTGGGTAAGGTGGTGCATGCACCCCTTACTGTGATATAGGCTACCTACATCACTACCATTGCACACACATATAAACCTATAAGTCACTCCTATGGCAGGCCGTAACAATCCTGAAGGCAGAGTGCTTGGTTTTTATGTGAGAGGGTGCCCCTGCATGAGCAGAGCCCCTCTGCAGCGTTCGAGTCCCTCCTCTGATGCTGTTTGTGGTACAGCCTGACCATATACTCTTAAGTGCATTATATCCTCGCGGTACAATGCTAACTTTGGGACTGGCTGCACCAAAACATGTCGTGTTTGGTGTCAAACATCTTGGAATACTACCCCCCGCCAATACTGGCGGCGGGGATAGCATTCCACCCTTCTAGAGGAGAGACATGTACACACCGGGCTACCCGGTAACTTCTTTCCAGAGCCCTGGCATCACAAAATGGATGCCGCTGCCACAGACACGGGTCTGGCCTCCTGCTGCTGACTGAAACTCCGGCAGGGAGGCCTGGACAATAGGTTTCCTGTCGAAGGGAGGTGTAACCACCTCCCCAGACAGGATAGTGTGTATTGGGGCTGGGCGGGAGCACCCTCTGGTGCTTTGAAGTCCTGCACTGGGGGCACATTTGGTGTCCCTGTGCATATGCCAGTTCAAACCGGTTGCAGGGGCTACATGCCCCTGCTCTGGCGCGAAACTGGACAAAGGGAAATGGGTGTAACCACCCCTCTTCCCTGACCCTCCCATCGGTGGGTCCCCAGAGTATGTCCAACCCCCTAACTTTGTATTAGGATTTTAGATATCCCTGGATGAAACTCTGTAACTGAATCCTGGAACTTCGACGCTCTACTCAAGACTAGAGGACTGAAGAATCTCCCTTGCGGTCAAGGAGTGACTCCCCTGCTTGGCAGGCACCAAAGAAGCAATTGTCCGGTCTGCATCGCTGAAGCTCCCGCTGGACGCCGAAGTCTTTGCATCCCCAGAGGTGGATTTCCAGACTTCCCAGAGACTGCCCTGAGTCCCCAGCAAAGCTGAGGCCCGTAGCTGTCGTGGATAACGTGGAACTATGACCCCTGGACACCGAGCACATTTGCAAGTGCATCCTCTTCCTGGTCTTCCACAAAGTTGTGCTTTGGGCTCCAAGTAGCCCCCGCCTCCAGCACCGACTGCACTGAAGATCACTGGCCTCCACTCCACGAGTGTCCTGTGAGCCAGCTCCAAGTGCGTCCACTCAAGGCTCCTTTGCGGTCGCTAGTCCGTTGGCTAGTGGGCCCTCCTGAAGGCTACTATTCTTCTGCTTGAGCTTCCCTGGTTGCTCCAGACGTGCCCTGACTTACCCTTGCTGGGTGAGTCCCTCAGACCTTGCTGGTCTGTACCACTGTCCTTCTTCTATTTCCATGTGACTTGCCGTTGCCAAGGCTTGTTGGGTCCAATCCGGTCGCCGACACCCCAGCAATCGACAGACGTCATGGGACAGCTCGAATCCAGCTCCTGGTCATCGTCGACGCCTCCTGAACCTCGTGGCTGAAGAGTCAAGATGACCGTCTACCTACCTGAAGCACCCGACATCGGTGGGCATCTGCTCATCGCCTTCCTGGTCACTGGCTAGTGACCCAGACTCTGTCCCCTCTGCTTTCAGGTTCTTCAGATCTTCGACCCACCTTTGGATCCGCCCGAACACTTTCGACTTGGTCGCCAGCAGCACTTTGCAGCAGATCGCCATTGAAAACGACAACGAAACCCGACCCCGAAAGGCACCTATGCACCCGGCTTCCCAGGGTGAGGTAACACGAGTACTCCGGTGCTCTCATGGGTATTGACTCTAGAACAGCCTAGTTCTAAAGGGGTTTGCTCCAAGTCCTCCTCTAAGTGTCCTTTTTCTTTAAAACTCCAACTGCGACATTCCCCATAGAAGTCAACGGCGGCTCGCGGCTGTGTTCTCACACTGCACGCGTCCCCCGTGGGTCCCCTGTGTCACTACCTTGGGTGGTTCCTTGAGGGCCAAGCACTTCTACAGGCTCTAGGCCTTGTGTCTAGCTCAGTCGTGGTTCTTATACCACTTTATTGGTATATGGTTTGGTACGCCCCTAGGGCTCAAACGTGTATTTGTGCTATTACTGTTGATATTCGACTTGTAACTTATGTACTTCGAACTCTAGCCTCATAAAGAGACTAGAGGGGTGTGTTTAAGACTAAATACATATATTTTAAATATATACCTGGTGTGGTCCTCTTTCATTTGGTCACTCAAGAGATTATAGACTGGTAAAACAAGCTGCTTTACATTCCTTCAAGACTTAGCCTGAAGGCTGCTCTCCATAGCTACCACTAGGATAGCTTTCAATAAAGGTTGTCTTTAACCTATCTCCAATAAGGGGTTGTTTGGACTGGTGCAAGGTGCCCACTATAATTAGTGGACAGCATATACCAGGCCAACTTCTCACACTAGGCACCACCAGCGCTAAAGCCCCTGCACCCATCAACCTAGTTGATGGCATACTTCATCATCGGGTTCCCACCTAGGGGACCAAGTGCCTCCTAGGTTTGCTTCAATGCCTGGTTACAGCAGAACGGGATTTTTTGGGGGTGAAGAGGTGAATTTAAGCGAGTGTAAACCTTAAAACTGCCTCCAGGATACTTAGTCAAATCACAATAATTTTAATAGAGAGTTCCTGGGACAGGATTAAAATTTAAGGGTGGATGCTACAGAGAAAGAATGATCTCACACATCCCACAAAAGTGAAATGGCCTACATGTTTCAACCAATCAAATCTGTGTCAGGAGGCCTTCTTCAGGACCAGTGCTGCCAGGGCCTTGTCAGCCCCTAAGCAGGTGTTGTGTAACTACTTTGGCCCTGAGCGGGATCCCGGCGATATATAGGCATTATCAAATTCCCAAGAGGTGAGGTATTCTAGAGCTGAGATACAAATCGTATCCTTAAGGTTATCTTATTGCCCATAATCATGGTTTAATTATGTACAGAGCAGGGTGGACCTGTACAAATATATAATAAAACTAAAATTGATGAAAATGTTTGCAATGAGTAAGAGTTAGAAGACCTGTAATATGGAAATGTGGGTAACCGGGTGAGTGACACAGAAAGCAATTTGCTGGTGGAAGATATTGAACTTATGAGGGAACTCATACAATTGGAGCAGGAGGGTGAGATTTAATTGAATTTGGTTGAGCTTGTGCTAGTGGCTGAACTGTCCAATTTAGGTGTTTATGAAGAAGGAGGTACCACTTTTAAGACTAAGTCCAAATTTGTCCCACATACACTGCATGATAATATAGATACCTTTAATGACATTATTATTGGGGAACTGAAAAGTATACTTTTAAGGTCTGTAAAGGTAAAATCAAACGAAGAAGTGGGGACAGTAAACAGTACATGTCACGGACCCACAAACTGGAAGGGTTGGTTTTAGCACAGTGAGTGCACCGCTAAAGGCGCATGAAAAACATGTTTTCTTGAGCTTCAGGTAGTTAGCAATGGAAGGCATTAGTAAAGGTACACTTGGCAAGTGTATGGGATTAGTCAGGACTCAAAAGGGGACAGAGACATGAACAGGTTGGAAAGGCTTAGGCTAGGCGCACTTTCACGAGGATTTCACATAGGTAGAAGGCAGATAGTCAAGGTAGTAGAGTACTGCCATCACTTTATCTTCACCAAAGGACTCAACCCCATCAGAAACCTTCCAGACATCGTTGCTCAGCCGGACTGAACAGGCAGTAGTGACTTCTCTTACCTTACTTTGAAAGGCAGGATTGCCCTGCCCCTACACATCTGTGCTGCCTCTAAAATTATTGCATTCCACACGAAGCTGAAGACTTGGCTCTTCAACTTGGTTAGTCCATGGATCATCCCTGACTGCTCTGGCGGCGGCAGGATATCCTCCCAGGTTATAGTGCGTTTTACACAAACTCATAACATTACCGAGAACTCGGCACCCAATGATAAATGTATGGGTAAAACATTTGTCCTGCTTGCCCTGTTCATCATCCATCAGAACACAGGAGATGTTCAGTTTGCCATATAACAAATGCATTACAGTTGCTGCACTGCACATAACGGTGGATGGGACATATGCCACACACTGACTATCTTGTGTTTCAAAAACTAATGTTCTTCGTGGTTTAGGATGTGCTCTTTGGGACTTAGGACGGTCTTTCCCAGCATGTTTACCTTAGTTTCCAAGGTAGATATGCTCACTCAGTTAGAGGAATGTGGGCCTTGAAAGGCAGACTCCGACACCCCCCCAACTTGTATCCACAAACTGGCAAGAGTTGGATTTAGCACAGTGATTGTGCTAAAGGCGCATGAAAGACACATCTTCATCAGCATGATGTGGCTGTTATGGGAGCGGTTAGTAAAGGTTTACTAGGCACATGTTCGCTAATGCTCAAAATGTCAATGTGGATACTTGACAGGTAGTAAAAAAGTAGTCAAACGTTGTTTTCATTTGTGAAGGTTGTTGACGCATTAACCATCAACATGTCTGTCATATTTTGTGGAGGTTTGCTTGCGGTTTGTTTGTATGGAAGTTGGTTGATGACTGGGTGAGAGTTGGTTTGATTGGGGATACCGTTCTCTGGCGTATGAATATAATGGGCTGTTGACTGGCAGCGTTATGTTGATGTGAGTGCACTGATATGTTGGATTGGGCCAGTGGCTGGAGATATGAAAGTCTTGTGTGTGGTCCGTGAATGGTGTGTGAATGGCTGATAAGCAGTTGGTGCCTTTCTGAGGCTTTATCGCTCACCTTTAAGTAGTCTTGGTTTCTATATTCTGATACTCTGATTAGTATCTGTTCTTTGAAGCTAGCACTTCTGGAGGTACTAAAACCAACTTGTAGGAGTGATGGTATTATTTTGAAAGTTCAGTAACAACCCCTCATTTTTTGTTTTTTAAACAAAACACCCACATGTGTCCAGGGTGGTATCCCACTCACTTTCCTACAATGACCTGTACAACTTGTGAGTTTGCTAAATGGCTAAGCTCACTACTTTATTTACATTTTGTGATAGATATTTCTACATTTTTTTGTGATCCACAAATTACGCAACCACCCAGCATTTCCACATCTCTCCATATCAAAATGGAACTCATTTTTTGTGGGTGGCCCTAGCACCCACAGTTGGAAAGGGCTAAAAATGCAACAAGGGCACATACCATTTTTCCACAACCATCCTGTTTTCTCAATGTGGGTACATGTGGATTTTGGGGCTTGTCTGTGCCGCTGTTGCAATGTGCTTTTCTTTTTCCCCTTCCTTTCCCTTTAAATCCCTGTGTACTGTTAATCCTGGCACCTGCCACTCAGTTAGTTATAATTCCAATTAGAATTGGAATCTCTTGTGGTTCTCTTTGGTCATTCTGCTCTGAGACCTGGACTGAGCAGTACTGTGCCTTATTTATTAAAGTCCTGTCTTCTTATTTTGGACTTTGTGACTTCTTTTATATGGAATTTTACAGCCGCCACCCAGGGAAACCTATCAAACCTGCACGAGGGAGAAGTGTGGTGCAGCGGCCGGAGCTGCTGACTCCGGAGCGCAGTTCGATCCCCAGTGCCAGCAGCAGCTCAGCTCAGCATCATGTGACTCTGGGCAAAAGTTCACTTAATCTCCCCGAAAGCCCCCAGCGCCTGGATACCCTTAGGGGTGATAAGTCGCGCTTTACAAATCTGGAATTATTATTTACTATTTATTTCTGAAAACAGGACAGCGAGCACTCCCATTTATCTTGGTTTCATCTGTTCCTGTCTCGGGCACTATGCTCAGCCACACAAGTGGCGCAGCATTTTTATCTTCTCAAGTAGGGTAATGCTGGGTGGTAGGAATTTTGTGGATTCCTGCAGATTCCAGAAGTTTCCATCACTGAAATTCAAGAAAAATTAGTGATTTCAAGTAAAGTGTAAGGTTTGCAAGGCATTGTGGATAAGAAAATCTTATGGGATGCATGCAAGGCACATTACTCTGGAATCCCCTAGCTGTCTAAGTTTAAAACATTTCTGTGGTTCATAGGTTTGCATGGATGGTACACCAGCACGTCCCCAAATATCACAGCTAGCCCTATTGCTTATCTCTCAACGTAGCACTTTAAGGCTTTTTGTGTGGTGGTCTCTTGGCCCACCCACACAAGTGGGGTACTTTTCTTATCGGGAGATGTGTGGGAACTCAGGGCAGTAGGAAGTGTGTGGCTCCTCACAGATTCCAGAACTTTCTGTCACAGGAATGTGAGAAAAATGTGTGTTTTTAGCCAAAGTTTGAGGTTTGCAAGGACTTCTGGGTAAAATTACCTGGTGAGAGCCATGCAGGTCATGCACCCCTGGAATTCCCTAGTTGTCTAGTTTTCAAAAATGTGCAAGTTTGCTCGGTTTCCCTGGGTGAAAGCTGAGCTAAGGCCAAAAATCCACAGTCATCCACATTGTCAAAAAAGAGTCAGTTTTTAGTGCAAAAATGTGTTGTGCTCATGTTGCGTTGTGGGCCCTTTCCTGTCCCGGGCACTAGATCTACCCACACAAATAAGGTAACATTTTTATTGGGAGACTTGGAGAAATGCTGGGTGGTAGGAAATTTGTGGCTCCCCACAGATTCCAGAAGTTTTCCGGACAGAATTGTGAGGAAAATGTGTGTTTTTAGTCACAGTTTGAGATTTGCAAGGGCTTCTGAGTAATAAAGCCTGGCGAGAGCCATTAAAGTCCCCCACTCTGGAGCTCCCTGGTTGTCTAGTTCTCAAAAATTTGCAGGTTTTCTAGGTTTCCCTAGTTGCCGGCTGAGCTAAGGCCCAAAATCGAGACCTACCCACATTGCAAAAAAAGGGTCAGTTTTCAGTGGAAAAAAGTGATGTGTTCATGTTGCGTTTTGCGTTGTTTCCTGTAGCAGGCACTAGACCTACCCACACAAGTGAGGTACAATTTTTATCTGGACACTTGGGGGAATGCTAGGCGGTAGGAAATTTGTGGCTCCCCGTAGATTCCATAACTTCCCATTATATAAATGTGAGGAAAATGTGTTTTTTTAGTTCAAGTTTGAGGTCTGCAAGGGCTCCTATTAATAAAAGCTGGTGCGAGTTATGAAACTCACCCCACCCTGGATTCCTCTGGGTGTATAGTTTTTAAAAGTTTACAGGTTTGCTAAGTTTCCCGGGGTGCCGCCTGAACTAAGACCCAAAATCTACAACTACTGACTTTGCAAAACAAGCATTGGCAACGCCAATAGGTCTCGCCTTTTGGATCTTAATGGCTTTGCTAATGGTTTTAGCCATGCTGCACTGCATCCCCAGTGCTGTGCTGCATGACTAAAGAATAATAAATAGAAAAAGCGTATGCAGCTGCTGCTCTTTTTCTTTTTAGTTACTGATATAAGTTAGATAGGTAACTAAAAAGAAAAAAAGAAAAAAAACGTTTTGTTTTTTTAAAAGAGTGTGTCGGCGAAGTAATACGGGGGCACAGGAGGGGTTGGAAGCAACATAGGGGATGGTGGGTGGGAGCAACACAGTGTGTGGGTTCTTAAAGCAGGTATGGCAGAAGAAAAACAAGGGTACTGAAGGGGGCAGAAGCAATACAGTGGTGCCGGGGATCAAATGAGCAAAGAACTACAATGTGGAGCTGGCAGGGAGAAAGCACACATGCGAGAAGGCAACCTGGGGTACTAGGAAGACATATGGGGAAGAGGCAACATGAAGCATAGAAAACGAGAGGGAGAGAAGGGAGACAATTGAAAAACACATGCACTCTCAGAGTGCTTAAATGAAAAGAAAAGTAGCAACTAAAAAAGTGAGCAGTCTTAGGACATAGTAATATGTCCATGCTCCAGGTGTGGGACAAACACAAGAAGAGGAAGGAAAATCCCTGAAGTTAACAAATAAGAATCAAGCTAATGAGAGTGACAATGTAGCAAACCTTCGGTAAGCAATGGGCAGGCTCTAAGCCCACAGTAAGATTACAATATGTCTTGCTAAAGACAATGCATGTCTGTCTCAGGCGAGACCTTAAAAGAGAAAGGCAGGTAGGAGTTGCAGAGAGTGGTTGGGCAAAGGAGTGACGAGTGAAGAGGGAGAGAGTAAGAGAATGAACAAGAGGAGAAGAGAATGAACAATTGTAGGAAGCTGGCTCTGTATATACTATACCAAAGTAAGGTATAGTGTGCACAGAGTCTAGTGGATCCCCAAAAGTAGGCAGAGGTAAAAGTAGATAATATCTTACTCTCTATTTGTGGTAGTGTGGGCGAGCAGTAAGGCTTTATCAGAGAGTAGTGTTAAGCATTTATTGTACACACTCAGACAAGAAATGATGTCACACCCTCAAAGACTGAACTCAGACTAGTTTGTTTGTATAAAAATATTATTTAGTTGTATTTTATTTTCTAGCACCAAGCCAGGCCTGGTACAGGTAAGTGTAATAGTACTTTGCAAGAATAATGCAGTTAAATACAGTTTGAATGCAGTTGAATGCAATTGGATTGGTTACAGGTAAGTCATTTGTTTATAAAACTTTTTTAGGTAACTTGTTCTACTCAGTGTGATATGCCTAGATATCACACTGGGACATTTCCTAGATAAAAGGTAAGTCAATGAGTTTTTGTACATATGCAGTTTCCTAAGGTTTTATACAAACCAACTCCACACTTCGAACAATTTTTACAAGAAAGCAGTCGATGCAGTCCTATGGGAGAAAACCAGGTTATCGATTTAACGGTAAGTACCTAGGTTTGGGAGTTGGTTGTCTGGGGTTAGAACAAGGGTTCCCCCAGGGTCAAGGATGCACTCTCAAAGCACCCTCAGCGGCACTAGGGCGGCCGGGTGCAGAGTGCTGAGGCCCAATGTTATCCAATGGGGTATAGGGGGCCTCCGGTTGGTGGCTGCTCACGAGCAGGCCACAAGGTTGTGGGAGCAAAGCTCCTGGACTTAAGTTCCGGGCAAAGGGGGATCCGATTTAGCACACAAGGTGCACCCACAGCAGCACAGGGACGGCCAGGTGCAGGGTGCTGTTCTGGCATCGGGTGCCCTGTTGTTTTCAATGGGGATTGCCGGTTTTGGTTTTTAGCTGCAGACTCGGTCCAGGAAGTCTTCCAGGAGGAAGCAACAGCTGGGCAGGTAAGTTGGAGGGCTCTGGTACATAGGTCCACCTCAGGTCCTCTTCTCTAGGGCGCAGGGCGGCTGGATGCAGGGGTGTCTTTTGAGGTCGGATTTCACCTTACCGGGCCACTTGTGGTTGGGGGGGTCTCCATGCAGAGGCTGCAGGTGACATCGGGGAGTCCTGGAGGGGTCAACCCATGGTGGATGCGGACTCTGGAGCGCTGGGGGACCTCACTGGGACCAGTGGGCCACTCGGATTTGGGCCGTAGGCGTCGGATGCAGTGGTGGTTCCAGGCGTCGGTTTTCTTTGTCCTCAGCGGGCTCAGAGTCTGTCTTGCTAGTTTCTTTTGAACAGAGATGCTGTTCACTGGAGATCCGGTCTTTGTTGAAGGCAGTCAGTCCTCCGAGGGGTTCTGGAGGTCGCTGGCTGCAGGACAAGGCGACTTTTGGCGCAGGATCTCTGGAAACTGCAGACAGGCCGGTAGGGCTGGGGCTAAGTCAGTTCTCTGTATTCTCCTCTGCTGGGCATCTTTTTTCTTCCTTCTTCTTTGTAGGTTGCGGGAATCTGCCTCCTTGGATCAGGGCTGCCCCCTAATTACTGTATTTAGGGGGCATTTTAGGGGTCTCGAGGTCAGTAGCGAATGGGCTACTGACCTTAGGGTTACTACACCCTTGGTGTGCTCACCCCACGTGGGGAAGTGGGCACAATCCCTAATCCTGATTGGAGAGTGCCTGCCATCTGCAAGACGATGGTCACTGAAGAGTGGGCTTCACCTCCCCTCACCCACCTGAGGGGTGGGGTTGGCAGAGGCGGGCTACTTCTGGGCTGTTTTAATTTTTCACGCCGGTCTTCCCGCCGAAAGGGACCCCACCACTTACATAGATCTTTTGACTCATATAATGGCTATGAGGTTAGCGATGACCCCATTTCTGGAAATGCTTGTCCTGCCCCATTGCTGGGAGCAAGACTCGTTTTAGGGCAGTGCGACCAGTGCAGCCGGACCTGGCGTTGACTTTGGTGGGAGGCGCTGTGTTTAAAAATAATTTTTGGTTTAAAAACACATGAACTTCCTTGTGCATCAGGCAATTTTTAGACAACAATAAAAATGTCAAGATAACTCTGGTGATTAATGTTTGTACTGGTGAGAGTTTGGAATTTTGTCCAGTGGCAGTTTTGGCTCATCGTAAAGTAGCACGGAGGATTAATGTGCCTGCTGCAAAGAACGTGTACCATGCAGATCACAGAACTGAGTGTGAGTGAACTATGAGTAGCACCATAATAAATTAAATGTATGTCAGAGAGAGACTATGGAGAGATGAGGTATACTGTTGGAAAGCGCTAGTGAGGGAATTCATGGAGAAGGAAGTTATAGGGGAGGAGAATGCCAAAAAAGACTGTTGTAACTGCCCCCACCAGTGCTCGAGCAGGCCCTGGCTGGGAGTCTTAGCCCCGAGTTCGGGTCTAGTTGCGCACCTGAATCTGATGTACTACGGTGAAACGGTTCTCAATGTTAATGTAATACACTTTACGAATTTCAAGACTTTATCAAATTTTTACATGGTTGTTACAAAATAGCTTTAAAAATTAAGATGTTCCTAAAGTTAAGAGGGTTTGGCCCCCTAGTTACTTCCTTTATTTAACTTGTAAATAAATGGTTGCTGTTAGAGCTGAGTCGAGTAGACAGCAGTGGCGGCCGATACAAAAAAAAGTGATGAGGCGGGTGAAGGGGGCATGGGTGGAGAGGGGGGTAAAAATAAATAAATACAAGACTTACCTGATGCTGCCGGCTGCCTCGTGCCTCAGTGCTCTTCTGCTCTCCTGCTCCCAGCAGTCACTGGGACACATCACAGACTCCCCATCCAATCCAGACGCTGATCTCATACTATCCCTACATGAGAGCAGCATGGGGACTGGCCTGAGCGGGTTGGTTTGATGCTCGCTCAGGCGCAAGGAGTGTGTGCTGTTTCTCCACCCGACTGTGGAATACAGCTGGGTTTGAGAAACCTAAGTGCTCATGTCTGTTTGGCCGACCTAAGACGGCTGGCCAAACAGACATGCACACTTGTAGCAGTGCGTACCACTCCCCCTCCCAGTGTCAATCAGGTTGCCCCCCCCACCCTTGAATTGGCATACCAGGCATAGCAAGGAAAAATAAAATGATAACGTTTTATTATCATTTTATTCTTCCTTTATTCACTGCTCAGAAAGCAGTGGGGCAGCGCTCCTGTGCCTTAACTTTCTTTGGGAGCCTCGACACATTGGACAGCCCATAGAATAAAAGACAGTTGAATAAATCCATGGCAATTGAGGTGATGCTCTCCTTGTATTACTTCAAGCTGTTGAACACGTTCCGGCATGACATCTAGCAACCTATCCTCCCAATACAATCTGGAAGGAACAGGTTTACATCTTCTCTGCCTGCATCATTCTAATTAGAAACAGAACGGTCCAACATCTAAATGGCACCCTATACTATCAACGATAGCACAACAACTTGTTTTAGTAGTTCATTTTGTGGAAGATACATCTGTGCATGAAGAATTACTTGGTTTTAAAAAACTACAAGTTAAAACAAGATTTAGAACGGAGAAGCATATTTTCAATACTTTGGAAACGTATGATCGGAATTTTGATTTTAATTGCAGATAGGATGGTAACAGGAAACTCAACATTTCCATCTTGTGGAAACTATACTATCTCAACATCCATCCCAAAATTAATTTCAAAACCACAGAACTGATCCAGACGATCTCCCTGAAACCTCCCACCTGCCTTCAACTAAAGATCAAGGGCCATATGTATCAAAGTTAGGTTTTGCGATTCTCAAATAGCGAATTTTTGAGAATCGCTATTTGAGAATCGCAAAACGCAATGTATATAGGATTTGCAAAAAAAATTGTGAATCCTACATATTCCTTAATTGCGAATCGCAAATTGCGATTCGCAATTAAGGAATACCTTCCCATGCATTCCAATGGGCCTAGAGGCCCATAGGAATGAATGGGATGACATTCGCAATTTGCGAGTACCCATTAGGCACTCGTAAATTGCGAATGCAATTTCAAGGGTGCAGGGGTGTGAAAAGGACACCCTGTTACACCCCTGAAATGAGCATGGGTGCACATGTGGCGCACATACATGCCCTAAGGGCATGTATGTGCGCCACATGGCACTTTGAAAAATGCAACAAAGTGCATTTTTCAAGGAAATAGTAAATTACCACCAACCTGTAGTTGGTGGTAATTTGCGATTCCTTAAGCCATACTCGCACAACTTGGGTGCTTCATACATTGCATTTAAGGAATCGCAATTTGCGATTCCTTAAATGCATTAGCAAAATAGGGAATCGCAAATTTTACGATTCCTTATTTTGCGAGTGGGTTTGTGTGTGATACATTGCACACAGCACAATTGCGATAGCAAACGCAGAAATTCTGCGAATTTCAGCGTTTGCGATCGCAATTTCGAATGATACATATGGCCCCAAGACTTTCGTCTTCATTTCCTATGGTTTGCAACCCAGCCTCTAATTGAAACACAGCCCTACCAGAAAGGAACCATGGGAAGACCAATATTTCCGACAGCATGTGCCAGTCTATGCAATGGCCACCCACCAGCAAACAGATTCTAAACTCTCACACAAAAAAAATGCATCGTTTCCTATAACAATGACGACACACCTGTAGAGTTTCAGCCATCTCATGGGTCGACCAACTCAACTAAATTGTCAGATCCTCAGCTAGTACCCTGTAGAAGAAAAACATTTACTGGTAGAAGGCAGCTTTACCCTCACCAACTTGAAGCAAGAAGAGCTTAGAAGTGCCAAGTGCTGTACTGGTATATCACATATACTCAGGTCCATTTCGCCTCACTTCCTGGCTTCTGAAATGATGACCTCATTCATCCTAGCGTGTTCTATACAACACAAGGTGTTAAAGGTGCTCATGCTACCACTAGTAGCTACATTTCTCTGTAACAAGGTATGTTGAAGTTGAATTAACAGCTAAAATAAATACAAACAAATGGGGCCATTTATGTCTGTGAGGTTGACGTAGAGTTCAGTGGTGTGGAAACTCCTACAATTTTGGAGCAAATGCGAAATTTGTAATTTCCTCTACATTGAGGTTGTTATATTTAAGGAAATTCGGCCGGCAAATGTTCCAGCAGAAAATGATACATTTTCCATTTGCACTGAACTGAGCTTAATTTGGATTGCTAACATGAGAGACAGCGAAGAGAATATTGTGGTTCATTTTCAGTCACCCATTCAGTGTGTCTTGGGGGTGTTCTCTCGTTACGTTTGCCCTGCTCTTTGCTGAGCTGTTTGTTTACCATAGGCACACACGGAGAGAAGTTCAAAGGACGATCTCAAGTCCAAGAGAGGAAAAAAAGCAAACAGCCTGCTGCAGAGGTGCTATGCACCCAAGTGTAAAACGTACAAAAGTAACTAAAGGCAGAAACTCCAACTTTCACCCTGGAACAATGCCGGGCGTGTGGGTGATACATTTCACACCCAGGAACGGGCGCCTGGGTGAAACATTTCACACCCAGGAACAACGGGCGCCTGGGTGAAACATTTCACACCGAGAATCAACGGGCGCCTAGGTGAAACATTTCACACCCAGGAACAACGGGCGCCTCGGTGAAACATTTCACACCCAGGAACAACGGGCGCCTAGGTGAAACATTTCACGCCCAACTGATGAGTTGTCTGCTAACTGTAATTCCTAACAGTTGCACGCAGAAGGATAATACTTCACTTTGTGGCACACCAAGGCCAAACTGTTGTTTAATGCTCTTATTCACGTGCACTTCTGCAAAACCCAGAACAAAATTACATATTCCATTAACCGGTTAACGAACTATGGGGCTCATTACGATGGCGGAGGGACCGCCACCGCCGGTGTTCTAACTAGATGATCTCCCCCGTAGGTTTGGTCTCCCCCTACGTCAGAGGGGAGCTTAGAAATACAGCTATAAGCTAACTAGATGCTCTCCCCCGTCGGTTTGGTCTCCCCCTACGTGGCTTACAAATACAGCTTTAACCTGCTTTGTTGGTGCCTGGCCGTATGTCTATACCTCCCCTAAAGCGCTTCTGCTATTTGTGCGTGCGCCTGACCGAAAACTCTTATGGCATGTGTAAAATTTGCAAATATTTACTTTTTAAGCAATAATTGTGAATCTATTTTCGTATGTAGCATATGCATACGGTAAAGGAAAATGTTTGTTTTCACCAATTCTTTGGATTCTAAAGAATTTCTAGATTTTGACAAAAGAAGTATTTTTTGTTAGAATAATACCACGATTTTTTATAAATATATAAATATATTTATACCTACATATACATCTATATATATATTGCAATACTTATAACAATGAGAAAGATGAATCCAGCAAAGTACAATTAATATGCTATTTGTTGATAAATTGAGTACTCCTAGGTTTGCGCTCCACTGCCTTCAACCTATGCGCTCCAACTAAGGAGGGCGCTTTCAAACTGTGCAACTACATGTCTGAATTATGGTTGCATCTTCTGTTTTGGTGTCCCGCCCTTGACGCTCCCAGAAGACTTCTTTTAAAACCCTTATATTTAAAAAGGGGCATCAGTACATCTTGTGAGGCATCTGCTCTCTGCTTTACTTCCCCAGATATTCAAGTGCTTGTAAGGTCTGGAAAATATGTGAGACTCCTGGACAATCTGCTTTCACCCTCTTCTGTCCGCACCCTATCAGTTCCTCCCCCCAAAAACTCATCACCGACTTTATTTGCACTTTGCCATAGCGTCTCTGTACCAAATTATTTTATCCTTGGTTTTGGAACCCAGTCACAAGATTACAATAGTAACTACAATACTGCCTCGTCACTAATATGTGTATGAATTTAAATATTGATGGTTTGCTTTGTTTATGCTTTTTAATGTTGTAACAGCGCTATGATGACATTTTATTGCATTGGTTATAATTAACTGTGCTAATTTAATCAACTAGAGTGCCATTAATTTGATCAATCGAATTTTTTTTTTTAAAGCACTTTATAAGTCTATCGTGAAGCACTATGTACAGATTGTAGCAGTTGTATTTTAACCCCATTGCTGCTAGGGCCTTTCCCGCCCCACCTCCCCCTGTGCTCAGCCTTATTTTGTTTATTTGTGGTAGTTTGCACTTAGGCCCCTGTAACTTTTTGTCCACAGAAAGTTTTAATGTAAAATATTGTGCCCTTATTCCCAACACCCTGATGATTTTAAAGGTACCCAGGGTTTGTGTATTCCCCTGGAAAAGACCCAGAAATTTTCAAAAATACTTTAAAAAATTGCCTTTTTCTAAAAACAATTGTTCTAAATTGCTGCAGTAGAAAGCGTCTGGTTTGTGTCTTGTAAATGGCATCAACAAAGTGTTTGTGGTGATGAAATCCCCATCATCTCAGATTTCTGGGGCAAGTAGACTCTTGACAGTAAACCAACATTTTCTATGAAGTTTTTATTTTTTACTGTGACATAGTCAATTGTTGCATTTATTTTTTTCTTTCAACCTCCTTCCAGTTAGTGTTAGGAATTGTTTTCAAAACAATAATGGATCCCAGAAAACTATACATTTTTGAAAACTAGACAAAAATTTGAATTCAGTAATGGGGGCATTTGTCTAAATCCTTTAACGATTTCCTATATAAATTTACATTTGACAATAGTAAATCAATCAATCAATCAATCAATCACAGAATTTGTAGAGCGCACTACTTACCCGCGAGGGTCTCAAGGCGCTGGGGAGAAAAAAGGGGGGGGGTGCTGCTACTGGTCGAACAACCAGGTCTTGAGTAGCCTCCTGAAGGTCAGCAGGTCTTGGGTCTGTCGTAGGCTTAGTGGAAGGGTGTTCCAGGTCTTGGCGGCGAGGTGGGAGAAGGATCTGCCGCCGGTGGTAGTTCTTCGAATGCGAGGGACGGTGGCGAGGGAGAGGTCGGCAGAGCGGAGCTGGCGGTTGGGGACGTAGAAGAGGAGTCGTCTGTTGAGGTAGGCTGGGCCAGTCTTGTGGAGTGCCTTGTGTGCGTGGATGAGGAGTTTGAAGGAGATTCTCCTGTCGACGGGGAGCCAGTGCAGGTTCCTCAGGTGGGGGGTGATGTGGCTGTGGCGTGGTACATCGAGGATCAGGCGTGCGGATGCGTTTTGTATGCGTTGCAGTCGCTTGATGAGCTTGGCCGGGGCTCCCGCGTAGAGGGCGTTCCCATAGTCAAGTCTGCTACTGACGAGGGCCTGGGTGACTGTTCTTCTTGTATCTGTCGGGATCCACCTGTAGATCTTGCGAAGCATGCGGAGGGTGTTGAAGCAGGAGGAGGAGACTGCGTTGACTTGCTTGGCCATGGAGAGCGTTGATTTGAGGATGACTCCCAGGTTGCGTGCGTGGTCAGCCACCAGGAGTCGTCCCAGGCTGAGGGGTTGGAGTCCAGGATGAGGACCTCTGTCTTGTCCGTGTTCAGTTTTAGTCGGCTGATCTTCATCCACTCGGCGACGGCCTTCATTCCTTAATGGAGGTTGGATTTGGCGGCGAGGGGTCCTTGGTGAGGGAGAGGATCAGTTGAGTGTCGTCGGCGTAGGAGATTATGTTGAGGTCGTGCTGTCTGGCGATGCGTGCGAGCGGGGCCATGTAGATGTTGAACAGTGTTGGGCTGAGGGATGATCCCTGGGGTACGCCGCAGATGATCTCGGAGGCTTCGGATCGGAATGGTGGGAGGCGGACTCTCTGGGTTCTGCCGGCGAGGAAGGAGGTGGCCCATTCCAGGGCCTTGTCTCGGATCCCTGCGTCGTGGAGGCGTGCGCGTAGAGTGCGGTGGCAGACAGTGTTGAAGGCGGCAGAGAGGTCCAGCAGGATGAGAGCTGCGGTCTCACCGTTGTCCAGCAGTATCCTGATGTCGTCGGTGGCGGCGATGAGGGCAGTCTCAGTGCTGTGTTGCTGCGGAACCCCGATTGGGATGGGTCCAGGATGCTGTTTTCTTCGAGGTATCGGGTTAGCTGTTTGTTGACGATCTTCTCGATGACCTTGGCTGGGAACGGAAGCAGGGAGATGGGCCGGAAGTTCTTGAGGTCTCTCGGGTCCGCCTTGGGTTTTTTGAGTAGGGCGTTGATCTCTGCGTGTTTCCAGCTCTCTGGGAAGGTCGCGGTCTCGAAGGAGAGATTGATGACGTTGCACAGGTGGGGTGCGATGGAGCTGCTGGCTTTGTTGAAGATGTGGTGCGGGAAAGGGTCTGACGGGGAGCCGGAGTGTATTGTGCTCATGGTCTTGATGGTGTCATCAATGTTCACGCTGGCCCAGGCTGGTAGGGGGTCGTGGTCGATGGTGTGCGGCGGGTCTGGTGCATCGATCTTAGTTGGGGCTGTCTGGGTGTTGAAGCTGTCGTGGATGTCGGCGATCTTGCGGTGGAAGAAGGTGGCGACGGCGGGATGTCGTTGGTGTTGGAGCTGGGGTTGGAGAGTTCCTTCACGATGTTGAAGAGCTCCTTGCTGTTGTGTGCATTGTTGTCCAGGCGGTCTTTGAAGGAGATTCTCTTGGCGGACTTGATGAGGTGGTGGTGGTTACGGATGGCGTCTTTGTGGGCTGCGTGGCTGTCCGGTGTCTTATCACTGTGCCATTTCTTCTCTAGTTTCCGGCAGGTACGTTTGGAAGCTAGGAGTTCCGAGGTGAACCAGCTGGCTCTTTTGGTGGTGTCACTGTAGGTGAGTTTTTTCAGCGGGGCGAGGGTGTTGGCACAGTCGTCCATCCATCGTCTGAGGTTGCAGGCAGCGTCGTCGGTGTTGGATGGGTCGGAGGGAGGGCTGAGAGCGAGGTTTGCCCGTAGTTGGTCTTCGGTTACTTTGCTCCAGCAGCGGCATGGGATCTGTTGGGTGCGGTGGTGTGTGGTGGGTTTCTGGAAGGTGAAATGGATGCAGCGGTGGTCGGTCCAGAGGAGTTCCGTGGTGTGGCTGAAGGAGACGTGGGAGCTTGAGGAGAAGATGGGGTCAAGCGTGTGGCCGGCGGAATGGGTCGGTGTTGTGACGAGCTGCCTCAGACCGAGGTTGGCGAGGTTGTCGATCAGGGTGGTGGAGTTGCTGTCGTTGTTGTTCTCCAGGTGAAAGTTCAGGTCTCCGAGGAGGATGTAGTCGGTAGAGGTCAGGGCGTGCGTGCTGATGAAGTCGGCGATGGAGTCGCTGAACTGGGGTCGGGGCCCAGGGGGTCTGTAGACAAGGGTGCCTCTAAGGGTGGTGTTGGGGTCCGTGTGGATCTGGAAGTGCATGTGTTCGGCGGTGCTGAGAGTGTCGTCGGTGCTGGTCGAGACCCTGATGGTGTTCTTGTGGACGATGGCGATTCCTCCTCCAACTGCGTTGATGCAGTCTCTACGGGTGATCTTATAGCCGTCTGGGATGGCTATGGCGATGTCGGGGGCGGAGGAGTAGTTCATCCAAGTCTCTGTCAGGAAGGCGACGTCTAGTGATGATGTGTCGAGCAGGTCCCAGAGCTCGACGGCGTGTTTGCGTGCAGAGCGGGTGTTCAGTAGGATGCATCGGAGGTGGTTGAGGTACTTCTTTGCGGGCGCCAATGCACTAAAGCATTAAAAAAATAGCCATTTGTGTCAACGTTTTCACCTGTCATTTTCCCAAATAATATAACATTGAATAGGCAGGATCCTTCTTTTTTTGGATATATAGGACTTATAGGTTCACCAAGAACCCGAGCAACCCAGATCCAAAAACTGAGCTGCGTCTTGCACTGGTTTTTCATTGAGTACTGTGTTTATCGCAATTCATTTGGTAAATATAAACAGAGTAAAGTAGGTACAAAGGAAAGCAATATATTTCTTAAACAAAATATAGAGTTTATAAGCAGTGTGTTTTGCATATCTCCAAAATTGTGGCTACCCATGCAAGCATGTGATTTAGATGACATTTTTTAAATGACTTCTTCTTTCCCAATTTTTTACATTAGGAAGGCTTAACTGCAAAGAAAGTTAATTCGTAATAACAGTTCTTCTACTATTCTGTTTTCCCCCAAGTCTCCCTATAAAAATGCTACCTTACTTATGTGTGTAGGCCTAGTGCCCACGACAGGAATTGGCCAAAAACGCAACGTGGACCCACCACATTTTTAAAATGAAAACTGGCCTTTTTTTTGCCTAGCTATGGATTTTGAATCCTCGCTCTTCAGGCACCTCGCGAAACCTTGCCAACCTATACATTTTTTTAAATTATACACTAAGGGCCCCATGAGGATGGTGGGCGGACAACCCTAGCGGTGTTCTTACCATCTGCCAGCTATGGGAGGTCCCACACTGCCAATTAGTATGCGACCGCTACTGTGGCGGTCGCATCCCGCATCTTTGACTTTGCCTCAGGCGCTGCTGTAAGCAGCACCCACCGCAAAGCCAAAGAGGCATGTCGTGCATTGCCATGGACAAAGTGGCAGGCACGGCGCGGTGCCTGGCACCTTCTGGATGGCAATGAGGGGTGGTACCATAGATACCCCCAAGTGCAGCCCCCCACCCCTCCAACCCACTTGGGGCCCGCAACGGGCCCCCAAAGCAATTCCTGCCATCATTTCCATGGGGGCCAAGCCGCCATGGAAAGGCCTTCACATCACACCATCCTAATATGGATGGCGGTGCCTGTTAGGCACCGCCAACATACTAGTTCTGCCCGGCTGGCAATCGGAATGATTGACTGCCGGCTGAAAAGCGTCCGCTGTGAAACCCCCTCCATTGTAATATGAAGGGGGTTTCAATCGTTACGATGTGGTGGCGGTCGCCACCGTCGGCTCGGCGGTGGTGAACGTCACGACATCCTAATGAGCCCCAAGTGAAATCCAGTATGGGGTCACTTGTGTGGCTCTCTTTAGGTTCTGTGTCCCAGAATCCCTTGCAAACCTCAAACTTCTCAAAAATTAAACAAATTTTCCTTTCATTTCTGTGATGGAAATCTGCCTTTATCTACAAAATTCTACCCACCCCGTATTCCACAAGTCTCCTGATAAAAACGGTAGCTCACTTGTGTGGGTAGGCCTAGTGCCTGCAGCAGGAAACGGCCCAAAATGCAACGTGGACCCACCACATTTTTGCAGTGAAAACTGACCTTTGTTTTTCAAAGTGCCTAGCTTTGTATTTTGAATCCTAGCTCTGCTGGCACCTACCGAAACCTAGCAAACGTATACATTTTTGACAACTAGACATCCAGGCAAATCTATGATGGGGTGACTTGTATGTCTTTTACCATGTTCTGTTACCCAGAATCCCCTTTTAACCTCAAACTGTAAAAAAAAACAATTTCCATCACATTCCTGTGATGGAAAGTTCTGCAATCTGCGTTGTTCCACAAACTTCCACCCACCCTGCATTCTCCAAACTCTCCTATTAAAAGTGCTACCTCACTCATGTTGGTGTGCCAATTACCCGCGTCATGCAAAGGCCCAAAACGTATAGAGGAGACATCAAAATGACCTATCACAAAACGACCTGCTTTTTAAAGAGTGGCACCTGGGTTTTTGGCCCCGTGCTCAGTGGCCATCTATGGAAGCCTACCAAACCTACACATTTCTGTAAACTAGACATCTTGGCCAGTACATGGAGGTATGGCTTGCGTTTATCCCCCAAAAATCTTCCTACCCAGAATTCCGTGCAAACCTCATATTTAGTTTTAAAAATCACATTTTCCACATATTTTGTTTGGTATCTCCATGCCGGCTTAAATTTCCTACCACACACTGTCCTCCTCAGTCTTCCGAAGAAAATGATACCTCACTTTGTTGAGTGTCCAATACATATTTGGCTCAAACTTTTTTTTGCCGCCTCGAAGCCAGACGGAATGACCGTTTGAATTCCTTTACAACTGCTATCATGAAAATGAGGCACTCGTAAAGTAATCTTACAGGCATATTACGATGCAGCTGTAAATGCTCTGATCAAGGGTCGGAGACTTTTACAGCTGCATCTTAATCATCCCCTTAATAATCTTATATTTTAAAATATTATTATTTAATTTATAACTTCAACCTGAAATACAGTTTTATACAATATTTTTTTTTTATACATTATCTTTTTATATTTTCTTTTTTTTCTTTAATTTTTGAACAGTGTATATCTTTTGTTACAAATAATTAGCAACAAATTAAACAAACTAGTTTGAATACATAGTTAAAAATGTATGTATATTATAATAAAAATTACTATACATTGTATAATTTCTTTAAACTATTTTATAACATTTTTTAGAATTGAATATATTTTTGACACATATTTTAGAATAATATTGTGTTATATTGACTTCAAAAGGTACACATTATTTTTTTCAATTTTTATTTGGTGTCCAAGTACATTTTTTCATCTAGCCCTGTTACTGTTTGGACGCGTTTGGGGAGAGAAGCTTGCATTTGTTAGCTACGGTTATCGGTTAAGGTAGGTTTATTTTACATTTTTAATTTCAGTTACTTTAATATTAGAGGGGAGGTAGTTAAGTTTTGTATATCGTTTGTATTGTCTTTTTGATGATTTTGATATGTTGTGTAATACATAGGTACAGTTATATGTTTACTACCATGATAACCTTTAAGGCTTAGCAATATGTAGTATATTAGGTGCTCATTATGATAGCCATCACATACAGATTTACCCACCGCCATATTAGCATGGCGGAGGGTATCGTGGCGGATGCAAAGTCCGTCCTCCGCTTTTCCGCTGGTGGCAATCGCACCTATTGCCTGGTGGACGGCAAAGGGCCACTAATATGTTGGCAGTGCCTAGCAGGCACCGTCCGCCATATTAGTTTGTGTCCTATAGAGGCCTTTCCATGGCGGTGGTGCCGCCATGGAAAGGCTGTTGAGAATTGGGTTTGGGGGCTAGTTGCGGGCCCCTCTTGTGGGGGGCCCGCATTTCCATGCACCAACTGTCAGGCATTTTGTGGTGCCTGCCACGTGGTGCAGGGAAATGCGGTGCAAGCACCTTTAACATTGCGGAAGGCGCTGCAGCCCCCAGCACTGCCTGCAATGTTAAAGTCCCAGGATGCACCCACCAGTTTGGCGGGCGCATCATGATGGCAGTGGTGGGACCGCTGCATGTCTGGCGGGCGGTACCAATCACCGCTACAGTGGCGGGCGGACAAAGTCCACCCGTCCTCATAATCAGACCCTTAGTTATGTGTACATTAGTATGTGTAGAGTTCTTTTATTTGTTTTAAGTCTAATATATAGGCCTTCATTATGATCTTTCTTTGAAAGTCTACGACATTAGGTCTGAGGCTTTCTGACTCAAACCGTCGTTTTTACTTACGACCGGCTGATGATAATACTGCCGGTCTGAAGTGAAACCGGCCGGTTATTCACGCTGTCTTCCGACGGGGCTCCAGGAACCTGTTGGCCAATCTGAACTGGCATGTAATTTATATGTATGGCGATTTACGCCGTCTGGATTACGATGCACTGTTTCTGGTACTGTTTTTTAATATCCTGCTTTCACACATGGAAAGTATGTTTGAAACCTACTTCACCCTGCGGCCTACGGTTGGTGTTTAATGTGATACCTAGGATGCCCACTTGTTGATCCCTGCACCGTGAGGCAAGCACCCTGTATTCCCTGGTACACGGTGCATGGATGAACTCCACCTCCTATTTCCCTATGTGAGCTTGTGCTACGGCCAGTTTATGGCTGTAGCACATGTTCCTATAGTGGAATTTGAGAATGCGACTGCACCTCAGCATGTGTGGTCTTATCGTAATCAGTTGGTCGGGACTGCCGTTTGCAGGTTGGTCGGTCATGTTTCCGCTATGGTGCGTACACCATAATAAGTCCTCTAATGTTATTAATATATTTATGTGGAGGAAGTATTTCATTTTTAACTGGTGTAATTTTTCCTGATCTTCAGTTCCAGGGACGATGTGGTTACCATTTTTTCTATTAAATGTATATATTTTTTTTATAAAATAATAAATATTTTACATTTTTTTGTATTTTTTGCTTTCCTGAAGCATTTCTTTCTTTTGATCTATTTTTAATGTTTTTTTTTTTAATCTTTAGATGCTATGGATGATTAGATATTTAGCTTTAATTTTTTCTCAGTTGTATTTACCCTTTTTTTTGTTGCAAATTACAAAATAAAATAACAGCGGAAATAGTGGGCACCCCTGCCTTGTGCTCCAAAGGAGAGCAAAAAAGGTGGATGAGAAGCACCCACAGGTCACTCAGGCAATAGTAGCACTTTTTATTCACTATTCTTTATGCAAAGTACGCGTCCCTTAGGTCCATGAGCTCCATCATCCATAAAGGTATGTCCGCTTTATAAGTTTGAACCTCTTCTTGCTTTCAAGAGAGACAACCACCTTCTCATCCTCATTGTTCTGCGTCTCCAACTGTCTATGGGAGTTTGTCCTAACATGATTCGCTGAAGTGTGATTATGTATTAACCCTACCTTTGGTGGTTAAATAATTATGTAATATAGACCTTCAGTTTATTGTGCAAAACCTTCCCCATGATCTTTATATCTGCATTTATGATTGATATTGGTTCGTATTTTGCTAATTGAAGTGGGTCACAGCCAGGTTCGTTAAATTAAGGGGTTTTTAGACAGACATATGTGTTTTTAAATGTCGCCCTACCTAAATATTGATTTCTAAATATCATGACTCAGAAATCATGACGTTAAGAATATTGTGTTTAAGAATATCGCTTATAAAACAAGAAATATCATTTTAAATAATAGATTTTTTTTAAAATAAATTTTCAAAAATGTACTTGTTTTAAAAATTTCTTTTAAAATTAGTGTTATGTATTTTAGTATATATTTAAAATCTATGTGTTTTTGGCGATTTCTATAATAATTGTTTATGTTTTCTAACATATGTGTTACATTTTTAGTAGTTATCAATTGTTTTTTAATTAAATTTTGCGTTTTTTATTTCCGTAGCGCGTAGTGGGTTTATAGTTGAGTAGTTTTGGAATTAATTTAATTTTTGAAAATTCATGATTATATTTTATTTTTTTATTAATTATTTAATTTAGATTTTATAGTGTTAATTGTGTAAAGTATTACAAAAATTATTATGAATTGTTTTTTTATTATTAATTATTTCCAAAGTAGTTTTTGTAATTGTCTAAATTTTTTCGATGCATGATTGTGTGTTTTCTAGGAGTAAAGTGTGTGAAGCACTTTATTTTTAATTCATTAATAATAAGTTCCTAATTAATATTAACTAATTTTTTGCAAATTAAATTTGTAAATTCTGTTACTTTTTTTAGGCGTTGGTTGAGGGGTTTATATGGGCTAAAGCGTGGTAAGTAATGTAAGTATTTTAAAATAATATTTAGTTTATTATTATTATTAATTAATTAATTGATATTTATTTAGGGTTATCGTTTATAATTTTGTTGTTTGCATATTACTTTTATAGGGGTAAAGGTTTTGAATTATATTAATTTTACTTACTTTACAATCCCTATTTGAATACTATTCAGTTTATGAATTAGAATTTTTTTTAATAGTGTAAGTTTTTTTTTACATTTTAATTTTAGCTCATATTTTTCACGTTTATAAGTGTGTAAAGTGTGGGAATTTTCATAATTTTAATTATTTTTTAATAATTTTTTAATTCATAATATTTCTTTAATTGTTAATTACCTATGGCATTAGGTAAGTACATCTTTTCTTTAATTTAGATGTAGGTTTTGAATTTCGTGGTGTTATAGGGTAGGAAATAAAAATAAGTAAATTTACGTAATAATTAATGTATTTCTTTCTAAAAATAAATTTGAAATCAAAATTAACAAAAAAAATATTTAATATAATTTTTGAAGGTATGGGTCATATGCATTTATCATTAGGATATTTTTTGTTCAATATGTTATATTAAATATATTTTTAATTTAATTTGTATCATATTTCTTTTTCATATACTTTCTTTTTTAAATCAGTTTCATGTTGTTAATATTTTTTTAATTTTTATTTTTGTACTGACTGTAGTGGGAATCTTAATTCAATTAATTGATTGAAGTTGGAATAGTAAATTTTACCACGCTACTATCAACACCCTTTCCCTACTGTTGCACTCACTGGAGTTGGAATAATAATTTTTGCTCCTCTGCTAACCAACACTTTTACAACTTTTGCCTTCATTTGAGTGGGAATATTCATTTTTACCTGTCCACTATCAACACTTTCCCATCTGTTTAACTCATTGGATTTGTAATAGTAATTTTTAGCCCTCCGCTATACAACACTTTCCCTACTGTTACACTCATTGGAGTGTGAAGATTAATTTTTACCCCTCCTATAGACAACACTTTCCCTACTGTTACAATTATTGGAGTGGGAATAGTGCATTTTATCTGTAGCCTATACAACATTTACACTTCTGTTGCACTCATTCTAGTGTTAAATTGTAAATTTTACCCCGCCACTATCCAACACTTCCACCACTGTTGCACTAACTGTAGTGGGAATAGTAATTTGTTCTCTTCCGATATCCATCACTTTGCCAAATTTTGCACTCATTGGATTGTGAATAGTTATTTTTTACCTGTACGCTATCCAACGCTTTCCCTACTGTTACACTTACTGGAGTGGGAACAGTTATTTTTATTCCTAGGCTATAGAACACTTTCACTATTGTTGCACTCACTGGAGTGGGAATACTAATTTTAACTCCATCACTATTCAACATTTTGCCTACTGTTGCACTGACTGCAGTATTAGATTTAAGTTAAAAGATTTTTAAATAGTTTATTTTTTTATTTTTATTAAAATGTTTCATTTTTTTCGATTTTATGTTATTGCTATATATAAATATATACACATATATATACATATATATATATGTGTGTGTTTACATTTTTATATAATTTTAAAAGTATCAAACCAATCTATTAAAAAAAATATTTAAAGTAAATATCTATATATTTGTTTATTATGTATGTTTGAATAACTTTTTTATTAAGTTTATTTGGTATATTTCTTAAAATGTATATTACATTTACTTTTTAAGCAAGAAGTAATTTTAGAATTAAATATATACAATTGATTTTACACACAAATATATATATATATATATATATATATATATATACTATATATTTTATTATATATATATCTATATATTTTGTATAACTCTCTTTTTAACTTCGATTCATTTTATTCACAATTTGTTGGTACTGACCTGTTAAAGTATAGGTAATTAATATTTTTGCATTCTATATTTTTTAAACTATATTATTTCAATCTATATTTTTGAAATCAATATTTTGACAGTCATCAAAATAATGAAATAAGCCCCCTACCGAATAACACGAGAGGAGCTGTGATGCCGGATATACACAGTATCAGTTTAATTAAAAAAAGACATTATGATGTTAAGTTATTTTGTAGAATTCAATTGGAAAACTGTTGTCTTCCGGGGCCTTCACAGTTGTCATCTTGTAAATGACCTGTGCAATCTTTTGAAGCGCCTGTTTTGTGAAAGAATGTTCCGGCATATTTAAGGAGGCAAGTGCCTTGTTAAAATTTCCATTATCCTTTAATATTTCGTGCTGGCCAGTGAGTGGCACATCACATGTGGATTTGATTGTCGTTATCATTGCATGTGACTGTGCCTGACACAACTGCGCATCAAATCAGCATCCAGCCTTAATCCTTTCTATAAATGTCTTTGCTTTAAGAAAAAAACAATTTTCTCTTATTTCTCCTTGTAATAAGGGATTATATTGATCATGGTGAGGAGAAGTTATATATGTGTGGGGGGTGTTGGTGAAGTGTTATGTGCCGTAGTCAGGCAAATGATCATGCCCGTTAACCACTTGCATTGTTTCACCCAACAGCGCTTGAAGGATGCTGAGTTTCTCATCAAATTTCCTCTCACGGATTACTTTCTGTCTGTCCAGAGTACCTGTTCAGAGGAAACTGATACAGCATTCTCATACCAAATTGCATCTCAGTTAGTGGCACAACTGATGCTTCTCCTCAGGGGCCTTGTACTGTGTTGTGGTCATAAGCCAGGGCTCCTGGTGGTGTTGCAGGAGACAGAGGTCAAGGTACAGCAACACACGGACTTTGTCAGATGTATGCTTCAGTACAAACGAGGCAGTCAGTAGATCTTGTTTTTCACAAAAAAGTTTTTACATTAAATACTGCCATGCATAAATATTGTGTATGCAATATTCTCACACAGATATAAGGTGTCCAACATTATCCGAATCAAGAATATTGATTTTGAGGTAAGTAATACAGTTGTTAGTATTATTGAATTTATTACTATATTTTACAGAAATATCAAAGTTAAGAATATTCTATTTAAATTGGTTCTTTCTTTTTTAATCTGTTAGCTTATTTTATTTGTTAAAAAATGTTTGTTTAATTTGGATCTCTTTTATTATTGTTTTTAAAATGTTATTAATTTTTGAAAATAATTTTTTTATTTTTGTTACTTTAGAATACCCTATTTGTTATGCCTTTCATAAGCATTTATGGTGGTAATTAAATAAAATATAATTCATCTGCAAACAATTAATATATAATATTTTAGAAATATAACTAATAATTAATTGTTGATTCTATAATTCGATGTCTTTTCTGATGTAAGATTATGGAGCAGCATATGTTTTGTTGGTGTATAGACAGTGAAGGAAATTAATGAATTATAAATAATTATTAGGTTTTGGTTATTATTACTTCTTTATTTGAGAAAGATGTAAGTCAATTGTAAATACAATTTTAGCACTATGGGGGTCATTAGGATGGCGGTCGGATAATCACCCTGATCGGCATGGTAGCGGGAAAAGACCACCCGCAAGGGCCACGGCATAACCGCCGGTCCAATTAGTATTTTCCGCAGTCCAAATCAGACCGCGGCGCTACGTTCACGGCCATTAACATTGCGGCGGTTGTTGCTGCCAGCAGCACCGTCGCGATGTCAAAAGGACCATGTCCTCCATTTCCTTGCACTGTGTGGCATGCACTACACAGTCGCTGCCACCTGGTAGAGGGACATGTAGGGGGTAGGGGGTACCATGGGTACCCCCCAGTGCACTCACACCCCCAACATATTGGGGGCCCGCAATGGGCCCCCGGAACCTGTCTCTGCCAGCCTTTCAATGGCGGTTCCAACGCAGGGAAAAGGCTGGCTTCCGCCGGCATCATAATTTGGTAGCCGTAGGCTGGCCCTGCACCGTCTCTTTTTTCACTGTCCAGCTCTGCCCAGCAGGCAAGTGTGAGTACTTCTACCGGCGGAAAAGTTGTGGGTGGTATTTATCACCGCCGCGGTCATCACCGCAATGCTAATGCGACTGGCAGTTTTCCTGGGTTCATTCGCAGACGGATGGCCGCTGCCGTGCCGGCGGGTCCCACCGCCAGCCGGCGGCGGACATCCTTCCGCCATCCTACTAGACCCCTATGTTATAGCTGAGTGGTTTCTGTTGTGCAGTGGTATATGATGTGTAGTAAAATATTTGTAATTAAATAATTATTATTTGTTGTTTATTAATATTAATTTGACAATTAATTCAGTTTATTCAGTAATACAATATGTTATTTCTGGTTTGTCAGATTTGTATGTTTAAACCCTGTGAATGGATGTATTTTTAATCATTAAATAGAATGTTAATCTATAATAAATAATGAAATGTTAAACATTTATGCTTAATATGTACTTGAGATAATGTTTATTTGATATCATTGGTGTGACTTTTGGCATTTATATGAATAAAGGAAATTAAGTTAATTTTTTATAATTTAATTTATATACTTAATCATTAATAAATAGTGTTTAACTGACATTTATCAAAATAGCACAGAATATTATCTTAATTATATATATTAGTTTTGGTCTGATTCATTATTCTATTCTTTATTGGTATGTATGTGAATAATTCGAAATAGTGTGTTAAATTATTAATTGTTATTAATATGTTCATATATTTAAATTTAAAAAACATGTGTACATTATATTATTTGAATACTTTACTTGAGATGTTTGTCCTGTACTTTCTATAACTAAAGGGTATACATTTTTTGAAGTAATAATACATTTATTAATATTCTTTTGATTTTTTACAAATTAATTTATTTTTTTTAGTGTATTTTTTGATTGTGTTCTGCTTTTGGAATGTAACTAACATTTGTTCGGATTAGGATTGCATTTGGAAGACTGTACTACCGCCATTGTGGAAAGAATGTGACCGACTGACAGGTAGTCAGTAGTCCCACCCACCAAATTTGAGATCCGACTGCCTTTGAGTCATTTGTAAACATGTCTATTTTATAAAGGCTTGTGCTGCAGCCTGGAAAAGGCCTGCATCACAAGCTTAAATCCTAAGAGGCATGTTTTTAAACATCCCTGCAGCCCATGGCAGGCACGGCATGCAAGTTTGTTTAGGTGGTGCACCATGGAAGGATTTCACCATTGCGTAGGTCTATGGGTGGCAGAGCCCCTGATCGTGACCCAAACAAAAAAATTCAGAATACGCTACGTGAAATGGTTGGAGGAATGTTGCATCGTAATCCATTGTGGTGGAATGCAATCCGACCGAACATCGGGCTCCTTGAGGATATTGGAAGATGTTGCTCGGTTCATCCTTTTTGCAATTCCACGGACCGGCTGCAGCCTAATGTGGATCTGTCTGACCGCTTGTACAGATCTCAGTACTAAAGACACCGACAGTCCTACCTTTATTATAATTGGCCCCATTGAATTTAGAGTTATTAAAAATATGTAAATTATACTTTTCAAAATATTTATACTTATTTTTTTGTATTATTATTTGAAATAAATGCTTATTATATTTTTTTGTTATTCTAAATATTTAGGGGCCCATTAGTATGTCGGGCGGATCGCCACCGCCCGCATGGCGGTCCACCCAACATATTCCCCAGCCCGCATGCAAATTTCCCCCCGCCACATTACCATGGCGGGGGGGGGCCCCGGCGAACGGAAAGTCCGTCTGCCGGTTTTCCGCCCGGTCGATGAGTCGACCGGACGGAAAAGCTGTTAATATGGTGGCAGTGTCTGGTAGACACCGCCATCCATATTAGAATACATGCGGGGACATGCGTTGCCGCCACGGAAAGCCATGCGGTTCTCAACATTGGTGGCCCATAGCGGCCCCCCAGGGATTCTGGGGGGTGGGGGTGCACATGGGGGATACCTATGGTACCCCCTGCATTTGACAGTACAACGTGGCAGGCACCGCGCGGTGCCTGTCACGTTGTACTGTCAAATGCACAACTTGCATTTCTGGCATTGCGGCGGGCGGTGCTTTCAGCACTGCCCGCCGCAATGTTAGAAATGCGGGATGCGCCCGCCAGTGTGGCGGGCGCATCCTAATGGGATGTGCGGGACCACCGCATGCATTGCGGGCGGTCCCATTTCCCGGGGTATGGCGGGCGGACAAAGTCCGCCCGCCATGCTAATGACCCCCTTAGTTGGAAATTATGTATTTACAAATAAAACTTTTTTGTGTATTTATTATTTTCTAAAAACTGTTTTATTTTGTTTAAGTAAATTAGTCTCTTTTTAATATTCCACTTAATGTAGTATTAATAAAAAAAATGTACCCCTCTGCAATACAACTATTTCACTGTTGTTGCACTTACTACAGTGTCAACACTACATTTTACCCCATATCAAATAACACTTTCCATTATTTTTAAGCTGATTGCAATTGGAAAAATTAATTTTACCCCTCCACAATCCAACTTTCTCACTAAAGTACTATTGTCTGGAGTGGGTATCGTATAATTTACACGTTATGATTTTAACATTTCACCTACTATTAAATAGATTTTATTGTGAATATAATATCTAATAACAGAAATATTTTATACTCTAATCTACATTTTTTAAATGTATATGATTATGTTTATGATTACATAGAATTAGCAAATCTACAATTCTTAATATATTTATTATGTATTAATTTTTTACTAACGTGTTTTATTGTATTTAATAAACATTTTAATACCAAACTAAGGGGCCCATTAGGATGGCGGGCGGTAGCACCACCGCCGTGCTGGCGGATGCAAAAACCACCAGTTACCGCCCGCATGCCGCAGCCCACACGCCCGCCAAATTACGATGTGAAAAGGCAGCCAAACACCGCCGGCAAGCCAGCGACGCCGTCCGCCATCAAAGTGCGCCCGCTCACGTAGCGGCGCAGCCCAATGGAGACACACCGCCAGACGAAATCACGTACCGCCCGGCGTACAAATTACGATGCCGCAAACAAACAGCTCCCACTGCTAAGAGACACCGCACGTGAAAGTGAGGCAGAAACCCGAACGCCGAGCACAGACACCGAAGAGGCGACCCCCCGAGCATGAATCCAGCACTGCAGGCCCTCCCCATGCTCTACCTGATGCAGCACCCAGGAGTCAACGCACCGCGGCGACGCAGGTAGGCAGACACACAACAGGGGCACGCAAACAGCGCACACAGTGAAAGTGCGGAAAAGGAGGACATGGCACCCCCCAACACCCCTGCGTGGACAAGACACATCCACCACTGCACCCACAAATGTAACACAGGGCAAAGTGCAACATCTCGCAACTATCATGGGCACACCACCTGGGACCAGGAACTAACGACCCCGTCACGGCACCGCAGCACAGCGGCGATGACGCAGCCACACATGCGCACAACTCAGCGCCCAACCATAACGCCATGTATGCGTCGCACACAAACAACACACACCAGCCACACCCAGAACGCACATGACACGTGACAGGCCTGCCACAGTCATGTCCCCAACGCCCAATTCACGGACAACACCCAACGTCACACAACCGACGCCCACATGTCAGTGAAGTCACGCAACATCAGGACACACCCCTGTGTGACAAACATGGCGAAGCACACAGCGGCGGCAACACCACCCAGTAGAACATGGGCCCCGTCGGGAAGAGGTACGCCAGTACCACACAGAAACACCCATACCACCCTGCACCCATGAACCAGACATACAAAACGGAACACCAAAGAGCCCGGGGACTGACAACAGGTGGACTCAAGAATGACACCCACACACAAGGCCCAACGCATAGCGGAAACACAGCCTGCCGCCCACACACGGGAGAGCAGACAGCACTGAATGACCTTCCATTCCAACTCCGAAACCACATCCCGACTAAACAAGCCGGCGAATACAGCCATTGTCCCAAAAAAAGACCAACACAGGCATGCAGAGGAAACCGACCACAGGGCAGATAGCGCATATCACCTAAGAACATACCGAACGGGAAAGAAGAAAGTATAAAACTCCCCCATGCCGTTCCCATGCAAGTTATCTGGAAGGAGTCACACACCACTGACCTTGAACATTCAGAGAAGCACGTGGGATGAGGGCCCATGTCCTCCGCACAAGCTAACAGAACACAAGTCCTGCCCCCCTACGACCATCACAGACCTCACAGCAACCTCGGAGCTTGCACACTGCATACTGCACACACAGCCGGAGCACGCCACCACATCGCCCCGCAGCAAAATGGCACCTACAACACACCTACCCAACTACGCCAGACAGGTCAAGCTGTACAAACACAACCTGATACAGCTACTGGGATGCGAACCCCTATCCCTGCTGAACGTAAGTTACCGACTGACTTACCGCATCGCATTGTTCAGCTGCGTCATACCCGTCTTCTACTGTCGGAGGTGTCCCTTCCACCATCCTGTGGAGTTGTGCCTCTCCAACCCGGCATGTCCAAGGGCGGACCTGCTACCACTATTCCACCCTCTGGACGCACACGACAGGGTGACTAATTTTAAAACTCAGTTGTTAATATAACTACCTTGGTATTAATTCATAATTTTCTTTAATTCATGCTTATTCATTTTAGTAGATTCAAATATAACATTTTTTTTCTTAGTTTAATATTTAAATTAGAATTGTGGGAAACCTGCTCACACAATAACTTTTTTTGACCATATTTAAGGTAAGAATGGGTAGTGGGTGATCTTGCGGGTTCATATTTAGTAATTAGTATTAATACATGCTTATTTGTACAATTTTTAAAAGAAATAAATGAAAAATAACAACAGATTTACCAAAATTAAAATACTACTGCTACTCTCACCCTCAGCGATAGCATGCAAATAATACAGTGTTCACGGTTAAGGGCATATTGCGAATGCTGGTGTTGCCCCTGTTATGTACACCCAAACTCACTTTGCTACAGTTTATGATGCAGTTGGACCACTGGGACAAGGCTATGGGACATGGACGTTGTAAACAATATGACGGCTCTTGCACAGGCAACACCGTCATTGTATACATTACTGTACAACTGCCTCGCCAATTGGTTGCTTGACCCAGTTGGAGTCGGAGGTTTTTTCACCGGACCGTTGCGCTCAGACCGTCTCTTTTAAAATCCAGCAGTCTGAAGCTTTATTATGATTTATGGATGACCACCACCGACGGCATGTTGGTGGAGGTCCACATGACATCCTAATGTCATTCAGAGTGTTTAAAAACTTTTAAAGTGATCATTAAATATAAGTGAATTTTCAAATTAACAAAACCTTCGACATGATCTCCATATCTACGTTTACGAGGGATATCGGTTCTAAGTTGGCTCCTTGAAGTGGTGCTCTGCCAGGTTTGATAAAATAATGAAATAAGCCCCCTACTCAATTCGGCAAGAGGAGCTGTGCCTGTTGATATATCCCTTAACAGTTTGCCCAAAAAAAAAGGCACTAAGATGTGTTAAGTGATTTTGTAGAAATGAAATGGAACACTATTGTCTACTGGGGCCTTCACAGTTGTCATCTTGTCAATGGCCTGTGCAATTTCTTCATGCTAATGCCAACACCAAGGGGCTCATTATGATGGCGGGAGGATCGCCATCCCCGGGCCGGCGGTGGCGATCCTCCCGCCATCATAATGTGCTAAAATTACTGCTACAATACCCTTTATGGACAGTACTCTAGTGATATGAGGTAATGGGCGTTGTATTCTTTTTTTACACAGGTAATAATTTTAAAACTTGTCTATTCATAAATGAAAAATAATACAAATATAAACAGAATTTAAATAAATTACAATAATAGTGAGTTTTGGAAAAGAAGTCTATTTAAATTTTACCAGTACATTATTAAGGAAAGGATAATAGGTGAAGCAATATTCTTCATTTTAGTATCAATTGCAGTATAGAAATAACACCCCATCTATAGTCATTTAAAAAATCATGTTGGAACGTTGAAAAAAGCTTGACAATTTTTAATAACATAAATAAATTTAAAAATATTAATTTGAAAACATAATTTTATTGTGATCAACATTGGATACAAAAATGTTGAACGTAGTATACCATGTTGTTCCTTTTCTTTAAATTATTGAAAGTTGTCTTTTTTTTAATTGGTACACAATGTCAGACTTTAAATTTCCCAGTGATGACAATGACATGGACATTTCCTTACATTTACATAATGATCAAAAAAAGCACATGCAAAAAAATGAACCAACAATTCATAATTTTTACAATATTTCATGTAATCTTTTAATTTATTGACAGAAAGGGTAGTTCAATTTGTAAACAACATATGAAGTAAACCGTTTATTAATGGTTCAAACAAGAATTGTGAACACAATGAATTTATATAATATTATGGACTCATGATGGAGAATCTCTGACACTTATCATATGAACCATGTTCACTAAACTTATAGCACAATCTGGTTAAACCTTACCCTTTAAAATTCAATAGATTTTAAATAAGTACATATGATTTGTAATTGCTTGATTATGGATGCTTCTTTTATTGAATTTTATTTTAAATGTATCCATCTACAACAATAAGTTAATAGTTCCTGTTATTTCAGAAGAGAAACACATAAAAAATGAATTTCTTTTAAATGCCTAAAGAAAAGTCCACATTTTGAACTTGGTTAGTCACATTTTATCACCAGGTATCTGATGCTACTTTGACAGAGGAGTCATGGTTTTCTAATAACCAGGGACACAATACATATTGTCCGGATTATGAGGCCGGTATTAGCAAGACCGCAAACCTTAGGCAGGAGGACCAAAATCCGCCGTATTACGACTTGCAAAGTTGGACAGACGTTAGATCACTGGCTGCACCAAAGAACGGTACTTCCCGGCCGGTGGTGCAGGAGGGCCACAATGCAATGTGCTTATCAGGGACTGGTGAATTTGCGCTCAGCATAATCAAAGTTCTTAAATCGTCAGCCTCTTTAAGGCGGATACACGCATTGAAAAGGCTGGCGGGCCAAGAACAAAGGGTGCCTATTGCCACACCACCATGGGGATACATTCAGGGTGGCACAATATGTACCCTCCTGTCTGTACCTTCACAAAGTATCAGCGTGGCATGGACATCGAGTTCCATGCCGTGTTGGAACTTTTACGCGTTTCCCTTTGCGATGTCTGTTTTCCAAGAAGCACGATGGGAAAAGCAAATAACCACAGACTGTATTAGGAGTTACTAGATGCACATTTTCAAATAATAATTCTTGTTGGCGGTTCTTACATGGCATAGGCGCAGTAGAGGCGCATTGATCCGCTGCCCAAAAGACATAATCAGAGCCGTTTATGTTAAAAAAACGAGTACATTTTCTAATGGTTAAACAGTTTCCAAAGCATTTCGAACATTTATAAATCTCTTTTAATAATTACAACATGATATCTAGGGGATATGATGAACGCAGGCGGACGGGGTAGAGTGGTTAAAGGGTTTGGAGCATAGACTCTGGGGTCGATTCCGATGTCGGCCGGAAGCACACCTAACAGTATTCGTCCGGAAAAAATACCAGCCGAACGCGTGTTTTCCGACCGACTCGAACACTCTACCGAACGAACAAGTACGATGCGCATAACAGCCCAGATTCCGAGCAAGCCGTACTTACCCATTCCAGCTCCTGTTCCCCGCCCGAGCCGGATCCGTAAACGCCGAATCGAGTCGCACGGAACCAAATACACAGCACCTTCCGGCTTCCAAGGTGCCTCCCACACAAGTGAGGCACCATTTTTATCAGGAGACCTGGGGGAACGCTGGGTGGTAGGAAATTTGTGTGAGGCCAGTGATGCCACACTTTCCCACACACAAATGTGTGAAAAAAGTGATTTTTTCAGCTAAAATGGAGGTTTGCAAGGGATTCTGGGTAAGGAAACGTTGGGGGATCCACGCAAGCCATACCTCCCTGGAAGCCCCCGGGTGTCTACTTTTCAGAAATGTGTGGGTTTGGTAGGTTTCCCTAGATGGCCGCCGAGCACGGGGCCAAAAACCCAGGTGACTCCCCTTGCAAAACCAGGTGGTTTTGAGATAGGCAATTTTGAAGTCGCATCACTACGTTGTGGGCCCTTGCCTGTCGCGGGTACTTGGGCCTCCCACACAAGTGAGGCACCATTTTTATCGGGAGACCTGGGGGAACGCTGGGTGGTTTGAAATTTGTGTGAGGCCAGTGATGCCACACTTTCCCACACACAAATGTGTGAAAAAAGTGATTTTTTCAGCTAAAATTGAGGTTTGCAGGGGATTCTGGGTAAGGAAACGTTGGGGGATCCACGCAAGCCATACCTCCCTGGAAGCCCCGGGTGTCTACTTTTCAGAAATGTGTGTGTTTGCTAGGTTTCCCGAGGTGTCGGCAGAGGTAGGGTTCAAAAACTACAGCTAGGCACTTTGCCAAAAAAGGGTCATTTTTCACTGCGAAATTGAGGTGTGACCGCGTTGCGTTTTGCGCCGTTTCCTGTCGCAGGCACTAGGCCGACCCACACAAGTGAGGTACCATTTTTCTCGTAAGACTTTGGGGAACGCGGGGTGGGTGGAAATTTGTGGATCCACGCAGATTCCAGAACTTTCCACCACAGAAATGTGGGGAAAATGTGTTTTTTTGACAATTTTTTATGTTTGCAAGGGATTCTGGATAACAGAACCTGGTGGGAGGCAGTCAAGTCACCCCATCCTGGATTCCCCTGGGTGTCTAGTTTTCAAAAATGTATAGGTTTGCTAGGTTTCCCTAGGTGGCGGCAGAGCTAGGGTTAAAAAACTACAGCTAGGCACTTTGCCAAAAAAGGGTCATTTTTCACTGCGAAATTGAGGTGTGGCCACGTTGCGTTTTGCGCCGTTTCCTGTCGCAGGCACTAGGCCGACCCACACAAGTGAGGTACCATTTTTCTCGTAAGACTTTGGGGAACGCGGGGTAGGTGGAAATTTGTGGATCCACGCAGATTCCAGAACTTTCCACCACAGAAATATGGGGAAAATGTGTTTTTTTTGACAATTTTTTATGTTTGCAAGGGATTCTGGGTAACAGAACCTGGTGGGAGGCAGTCAAGTCACCCCATCCTGGATTCCCCTGGGTGTCTAGTTTTCAAAAATGTATAGGTTTGCTAGGTTTCCCAAGGTGCCGGCAGAGGTAGGGTTCAAAAACTACAGCTAGGCACTTTGCCAAAAAAGGGTCATTTTTCACTGTGAAATTGAGGTGTGACCACGTTGCGTTTTGCGCCGTTTCCTGTCGCAGGCACTAGGCCGACCCACACAAGTGAGGTACCATTTTTCTCGTAAGACTTTGGGGAACGCGGGGTGGGTGGAAATTTGTGGATCCACGCAGATTCCAGAACTTTCCACCACAGAAATGTGGGGAAAATGTGTTTTTTTTGACAATTTTTTATGTTTGCAAGGGATTCTGGGTAACAGAACCTGGTGGGAGGCAGTCAAGTCACCCCATCCTGGATTCCCCTGGGTGTCTAGTTTTCAAAAATGTATAGGTTTGCTAGGTTTCCCAAGGTGCCGGCAGAGGTAGGGTTCAAAAACTACAGCTAGGCACTTTGCCAAAAAAGGGTCATTTTTCACTGCGAAATTGAGGTGTGACCGCGTTGCGTTTTGCGCCGTTTACTGTCGCAGGCACTAGGCCGACCCACACAAGTGAGGTACCATTTTTCTCGTAAGACTTTGGGGAATGCGGGGTGGGTGGAAATTTGTGGATCCACGCAGATTACAGAACTTTCCAACACAGAAATGTGGGGAAAATGTGGTTTTTTTGACAATTTTTTACGTTTGCAAGGGATTCTGGGTAACAGAAACTGGTGGGAGGCAGTCAAGTCACCCCATCCTGGATTTCCCTGGGTGTCTAGTTTTCAAAAATGTATAGGTTTGCTAAGTTTCCCTAGGTGCCGGCAGAGCTAGGGTTCAAAAACTACAGCTAGGCACTTTGCCAAAAAAGGGTCATTTTTCACTGCGAAATAGAGGTGTGACCGCGTTGCGTTTTGCGCCGTTTCCTGTCGCAGGCACTAGGCCGACCCACACAAGTGAGGTACCATTTTTCTCGTAAGACTTTGGGGAACGCGGGGTGGGTGGAAATTTGTGGATCCACGCAGATTCCAGAACTTTCCACCACAGAAATGTGGGGAAAATGTGTTTTTTTTGACAATTTTTTATGTTTGCAAGGGATTCTGGGTAACAGAACCTGGTGGGAGGCAGTCAAGTCACCCCATCCTGGATTCCCCTGGGTGTCTAGTTTTCAAAAATGTATAGGTTTGCTAGGTTTCCCTAGGTGCCGGCAGAGGTAGGGTTCAAAAACTACAGCTAGGCACTTTGCCAAAAAAGGGTCATTTTTCACTGCGAAATTGAGGTGTGACCACGTTGCGTTTTGCGCCGTTTCCTGTCGCAGGCACTAGGCCGACCCACACAAGTGAGGTACCATTTTTCTCGTAAGACTTTGGGGAACGCGGGGTGGGTGGAAATTTGTGGATCCACGCAGATTCCAGAACTTTCCACCACAGAAATGTGGGGAAAATGTGTTTTTTTGACAATTTTTTATATTTGCAAGGGATTCTGGGTAACAGAACCTGGTGGGAGGCAGTCAAGTCACCCCATCCTGAATTCCCCTGGGTGTCTAGTTTTCAAAAATGTATAGGTTTGCTAGGTTTCCCTAGGTGCCGGCAGAGGTAGGGTTCAAAAACTACAGCTAGGCACTTTGCCAAAAAAGGGTCATTTTTCACTGCGAAATTGAGGTGTGACCACGTTGCGTTTTGCGCCGTTTCCTGTCGCAGGCACTAGGCCGACCCACACAAGTGAGGTACCATTTTTCTCGTAAGACTTTGGGGAACGCGGGGTGGGTGGAAATTTGTGGATCCATGCAGATTCCAGAACTTTCCACCACAGAAATGTGGGGAAAATGTGTTTTTTTTGACAATTTTTTATGTTTGCAAGGGATTCTGGGTAACAGAACCTGGTGGGAGGCAGTCAAGTCACCCCATCCTGGATTCCCCTGGGTGTCTAGTTTTCAAAAATGTATAGGTTTGCTAGGTTTCCCAAGGTGCCGGCAGAGGTAGGGTTCAAAAACTACAGCTAGGCACTTTGCCAAAAAAGGGTCATTTTTCACTGCGAAATTGAGGTGTGACCGCGTTGCGTTTTGCGCCGTTTCCTGTCGCAGGCACTAGGCCGACCCACACAAGTGAGGTACCATTTTTCTCGTAAGACTTTGGGGAATGCGGGGTGGGTGGAAATTTGTGGATCCACGCAGATTACAGAACTTTCCAACACAGAAATGTGGGGAAAATGTAGTTTTTTTGACAATTTTTTACGTTTGCAAGGGAATCTGAGGAACAGAACCTGGTGGGAGGCAGTCAAGTCACCCCATCCTGGATTCCCCTGGGTGTCTAGTTTTCAAAAATGTATAGGTTTGCTAGGTTTCCCTAGGTGCCGGCAGAGGTAGGGTTCAAAAACTACAGCTAGGCACTTTGCCAAAAAAGGGTCATTTTTCACTGCGAAATTGAGGTGTGACCGCGTTGCGTTTTGCGCCGTTTCCTGTCGCAGGCACTAGGCCGACCCACACAAGTGAGGTACCATTTTTCTCGTAAGACTTTGGGGAACGCGGGGTGGGTGGAAATTTGTGGATCCACGCAGATTCCAGAACTTTCCACCACAGAAATGTGGGGAAAATGTGTTTTTTTTGACAATTCTTTATGTTTGCAAGGGATTCTGGGTAACAGAACCTGGTGGGAGGCAGTCAAGTCACCCCATCCTGGATTCCCCTGGGTGTCTAGTTTTCAAAAATGTATAGGTTTGCTAGGTTTCCCTAGGTGCCGGCAGAGGTAGGGTTCAAAAACTACAGCTAGGCACTTTGCCAAAAAAGGGTCATTTTTCACTGCGAAATTGAGGTGTGACCGCGTTGCGTTTTGCGCCGTTTCCTGTCGCAGGCACTAGGCCGACCCACACAAGTGAGGTACCATTTTTCTCGTAAGACTTTGGGGAACGCGGGGTGGGTGGAAATTTGTGGATCCACGCAGATTCCAGAACTTTCCACCACAGAAATGTGGGGAAAATGTGTTTTTTTTTACAATTTTTTATGTTTGCAAGGGATTCTGGGTACAGAACCTGGTGGGAGGCAGTCAAGTCACCCCATCCTGGATTCCCCTGGGTGTCTGGTTTTCAAAAATGTATAGGTTTGCTAGGTTTCCCTAGGTGCCGGCAGAGGTAGGGTTCAAAAACTACAGCTAGGCACTTTGCCAAAAAAGGGTCATTTTTCACTGCGAAATTGAGGTGTGACCGCGTTGCGTTTTGCGCCGTTTCCTGTCGCAGGCACTAGGCCGACCCACACAAGTGAGGTACCATTTTTCTCGTAAGACTTTGGGGAACGCGGGGTGGGTGGAAATTTGTGGATCCACGCAGATTCCAGAACTTTCCACCACAGAAATGTGGGGAAAATGTGTTTTTTTTGACAATTCTTTATGTTTGCAAGGGATTCTGGGTAACAGAACCTGGTGGGAGGCAGTCAAGTCACCCCATCCTGGATTCCCCTGGGTGTCTAGTTTTCAAAAATGTATAGGTTTGCTAGGTTTCCCTAGGTGCCGGCAGAGGTAGGGTTCAAAAACTACAGCTAGGCACTTTGCCAAAAAAGGGTCATTTTTCACTGCGAAATTGAGGTGTGACCGCGTTGCGTTTTGCGCCGTTTCCTGTCGCAGGCACTAGGCCGACCCACACAAGTGAGGTACCATTTATCTCGTAAGACTTTGGGGAACGCGGGGTGGGTGGAAATTTGTGGATCCACGCAGATTCCAGAACTTTCCACCACAGAAATGTGGGGAAAATGTGTTTTTTTTGACAATTGTTTATGTTTGCAAGGGATTCTGGGTAACAGAACCTGGTGGGAGGCAGTCAAGTCACCCCATCCTGGATTCCCCTGGGTGTCTAGTTTTCAAAAATGTATAGGTTTGCTAGGTTTCCCTAGGTGCCGGCAGAGCTAGGGTTCAAAAACTACAGCTAGGCACTTTGCCAAAAAAGGGTCATTTTTCACTGCGAAATTGAGGTGTGACCACGTTGCGTTTTGCGCCGTTTCCTGTCGCAGGCACTAGGCCGACCCACACAAGTGAGGTACCATTTTTCTCGTAAGACTTTGGGGAACGCGGGGTGGGTGGAAATTTGTGGATCCACGCAGATTCAAGAACTTTACACCACAGAAATGTGGGGAAAATGTGTTTTTTTGGACAATTTTTTATGTTTGCAAGGGATTCTGGGTAACAGAACCTGGTGGGAGGTAGTCAAGTCACCCCATCCTGGATTCCCCTGGGTGTCTAGTTTTCAAAAATGTATAGGTTTGCTAGGTTTCCCAAGGTGCCGGCAGAGGTAGGGTTCAAAAACTACAGCTAGGCACTTTGCCAAAAAAGGGTCATTTTTCACTTCGAAATTGAGGTGTGACCGCGTTGCGTTTTGCGCCGTTTCCTGTCGCAGGCACTAGGCCGACCCACACAAGTGAGTTACCATTTTTCTCGTAAGACTTTGGGGAACGCGGGGTGGGTGGAAATTTGTGGATCCACGCAGATTCCAGAACTTTCCACCACAGAAATGTGGGGAAAATGTGGTTTTTTTGACATTTTTTTATGTTTGCAAGGGATTCTGGGTAACAGAACCTGGTGGGAGGCAGTCAAGTCACCCCATCCTGGATTCCCCTGGGTGTCTAGTTTTCAAAAATGTATAGGTTTGCTAGGTTTCCCTACGTGCCGGCAGAGGTAGGGTTCAAAAACTACACCTAGGCACTTTGCAAAAAAAGGGTAATTTTTCATTGTGAAAATGTGGTACGTCCACGTTGCATTTTGAGCCATTTCCTGTTGTGGGCACAAGGGCTACCCACACAAGTGAGGTACCATTTTTATCGGGAGACTTAGGGTAACACAGAATTGTAGAGCAACTGTTATTACCTATTGACTTTCGATGCATTTCTGCCTTCCAAATGAAAGACAATGTGTAAAAAATAAGTCATTTTGAAAAATGACCTATAATTCTTATGCTAGTATGGGTACTCCCAATTTCGGAAATGTGCAAATATCTACTGTTTCTAAAATCTACATTTTGTTCCCATTTCAGAAATACATAGGTGTCTTTCATAACAATTTTTCCATGTATACATTTTCCCAAAATAATTGCTATATACGCGGTACTTAAAAAAAAATCATTGCAAGATGTTGCTCAATTATTGGCTCTGGGTTCGTCGGGTTCTTGGTGAACCTACAAGCCCTATATATCCCCACAACCAGAAAGGTCCAGCGGATATAACGGTATATTGCCTTCAAATAGATGTCATAATTAGAAGAAGTTACAGGTGAAAACGTTGACACAAATGGCTGTTTTTTTCAACTAATTTTCAATTTTTCCTTTATTTAACTGTTAGTTTCTATAAGGAAAACTTTAAGGATCTACACAAATGACCCCTTGCTGAATTCATAATTTTGTCTACTTTTCGTAAATGTATGGCTTTCCAGGATCCATTATTGGTTTCATACCCATTTCTACCATTAACTGGAAGGAGGTTGAAAGCACAAAAAATAGCAAAAATAGGCTATGTCCCAGAAAAATGCCAAAACTGTGTAAAGAAAGTTGGTTTTCTGACAAAAGTCTGCTTGTCCCTGAAAGCTGGGAAGATGGTGATTTCATCCCCACAACCCCTTTTTTGATGCCATTTGCAGGGAAAAATCAAGACGCTTTCATCTGTAGCCCTTTTTCCAAAAAAACCCAAAATTTAGCTGTATTTTGACTAATTTCTGTGTCCCCTCCAGGGAAATCCACAAACCCTGGGTACCTATACAATACCCATGATGTTAGAAGAAAAGGAAGCAAATTTTGCATGGATACCTTATGTGGTCAAAAAGTTACAGGTGCCTAAGCGCGCACTACCCCAAATAGCCAAAAAAAGGCTTAGCACAGGAGGGGAAAAGGCCTAGCAGCGAAGGGGTTAAGTAACGAAAATGCGACATGCCTAAAAAGTATAACCAATTAAGTCAGGCAAGGAAAAGGTAAAACCTTTCATATTTAAAAAAATTAAGTAATACAAACACAACACTAAAGTATGCTTTAATGAATAAAAACGAACATGTGAGCAATGACGGTAGTTTGCTGCTGTGCTGGGGAGCTCAGAAAAACATGCCAAAGGTTTATTTTTGCAAATACGTAGGCGCAGATGCAAAGGGGAGATCATACCGATGGGGAGATTAAAACGAAGGTATAATCTAACTAGATGCTCTCCCCGTCTGTTTGGTCTCCCCCTACAGCATGTGAGCAATGACGGTATTTTTGGCTTTGATGGGGAGCTCAGAAAGACATGCCAAAGGTTTATTTTTGCAAATGCGCCTTCGAGGTCAAATACGCATGCGCAGATGCGAAGGGGAGCTCATTCCGATGGGGAGATTAAAACGACGGAACACCGGCCCGGCGGTGGCGGTCCCTCCGCCATCTGGCTCCCATTTCCCCCGCCACATTAGGATAGCGGGGGGAATCGTTCCGCAAGCGTGGCGGGCGCAAAGAGCACCCGCAGCGCTTCCGCCACAGGCAATCGTTGCGATTGCCTGGCGGAGCGGTTCAGACTGGGGATATGGTGGCGGTGCCTAGCAGGCACCACCTGCCCGATCACAATGCTGGCATCAGCCAGCCTTTCCATGGCGGTGGAACCGCCATGGAAAGGCTGGCGGATGCTGGCTTCGGGGGCCCGTTACAGGCCCCCTCTGTGGTGGGGGGGGCCAGTTGTGCACTGGGGGGGTACCCATGGTACCCCCCTAGGGTACCCCCCTACATTTCCATGCACAAGGTGGCAGGCACCGCGCGGTGCCTGCCACGTTGTGCAGGGAAATGCACAACATGGCCATTTAACATTGCGGCGGGTGCTGCAGCCAGCAGCACCCGCCGCAATGTTAAATTGCTGGATGCGACCGCCGCGGTGGCGGTCGCATCGTAATTAGGGGTGCGGGACCGCCGCAGTACAGGCGGGCAGTCCCGATCCCGCTACGATGGCGGGCGGACTCAAGTCCGCCCGCCATCGTAATCGGCCCCTATACGTGGTCTCTCGACTACAGTGTGAAAATGTCTCGTTTACCGGATCGTTTCTTGGATTTTTGGATCCCTGGGCAGAAAGGGAATGTACAAGGCTCCACTATTTGCATACAATAAAACCTTCCCGGAAATGACATCACATGAAGTGCCATCAATTGACCATTACTCCTATGGCCTTGTTGAAAACTTTCCAAGATGAAACTCTCCTGGTACATAAACAATAACCCTAATAACACAAGTACACATATTGTAAAGCTCTATTAAATAGAAATCCATTATGTTAGTCACACTGTTTAGAAAAGCTTGGCCATTGTCTCTTCAAAAGTTGTCTTTGCTCCAATCTTAACATTTTTTTGTTCCAGGTTAGTTTGTATGTGCTAGTTATATAGTGCAGACCTAACTGAAAGGCAGCAGAGAGCTGTACAGGGTAAAAGGTATAGACACAGTCAACATGTGTTAGGAGGGTTTCACTGGTTTGTGGACTGTTACTGCATCAGTGGCGAAGCTGGGGGGGGTGGGGCGGACCATCCCAGATGGCACGAGTTTTGGGGGCGTGGCCGGCCTCACCTCCCTCGCCAGCATCATCCCCTCCACCCCTCTCTTTGATCAGTCCGCCGCTGACGAAAAACGCAGGGGCCGCCCCGGGCGGCCTAAGGCCTTGGTTCGCCACTGTACTGCATCATGATGTAGTGTTCTTGAAAGAGGAGAGTATTCACATTTTCCCAAAGTGAAGCTGGGCTGAGGATGCGTGGAAGAATACAGGCATGGACGTCATTTAGGGGTCGCCAGGGTCACAGTTGCGACTCCTGGCTTACCATTTGTTACCCCTGGCACTGCCTTTGCGACCCATGGCCTCAGAGGTAGCAAAGTCAGTGCCAAAAAGACTAAGACAGCTTGTTATTATGGTTGTCGGCACTCTATCCTTGTTTTCTGCCCATGTTTTATTATACTAATAGCAAAGAATTGTTTATTATTCACTATTAGTTTAATATAAAATGGAGCACCAAAAGCTGCAACGAGATCTCCAGCTGCACATAATGTAAGTGAAAAAAAACGTTTTAAAATATATGTTGTGTGCGTGCTTGTGGGCGAGACTGTGTTAGTGTGCAAGAGACTGTGGGCCCGATTCTGATGCGGGTTGGAAAAGCTTCCCGACTGAGGGCCTGATTCTGATGCGGTTAGGTAGGCCTCCTAATGGCATTTGCTCCTTCCAAATCGGATCGGGAACGTGTCTTCCCGACCCAGGGCCCAATTATGATGCGGTTAGGAACATATGCTCCCATTGAAGTCAATGGGAGTCCAACCAAATCGTATCTGGAAGCATCCGGATGCATCGTACTCCGTCGGTCGGACTCTCCCGATCCGAGTGGGTCGGAAACCATTTCCAAACCGATTCGGTCGGGAAGCTTTCCAACCCGCATCAGAATCAGGCCCTCTGTGTTTGTGAGCATGTGTCTATATATGTGAGCATGCGTGAGTTAGTTGATGAGAATCAGTGACATTGAGTGCGAGTTAGTGGCAGATAGTGAGCGAGAATGATTGAGAGTCAGTGATTACGAGTGAGTCAGTGAGTTAGTAGATACTGAATAAGACTGAATGAGTGCAAGTAAGTGAGAATGAATGAGGGAGTGTGAGTGAGTGTAAGTGAGTATGGATAAGAATGTAGGGCCAGATGTACGACCATTGAATTTTGCGACTCGCAAATTGTGACAAATTGCGAGTCGCAATTTGCGAGTCGCAAAATTCAATGTACAACAGTGTCTGAGACACTATTTGCGATTCCCAATGGGGTCGCAAATTGCATGCCTCAAGTATATTAATGAGGCTGTCGCAATTTGCAACCCCATTGGGAATAGCTGGCACTCCCAGAGATGGTGGCCTGCTGGGGTCAGCAGACCACCATGTCTGGGACTGCTTTTAAATAAAGCATTTTTTTTTCAAATGCAGCCCGTTTTCCTTAAAGGAAAACGTGAAGATGCATTTAAAAAATAAAAATGAAACTTTTCCGTTTTATTTTTTAATGGCAGGCTGTGGTCCCTGGGACCACCGCCTGCCCTTAAAAAATATTTGCACATGCATTCCCAAAGGGGAAGGGGTCTCTTGCGAGTGCTTTACCACCCTTCTGGGAAGGGTGGTAAACTGCGAGTGTTTTGCATTCTTACATGGGGTTCAGACTCGCTATAAGGAAGGGACGCCCTCGGAACGCCCCTTTCTAATAGCGAGTCGCTAACTCTATTTTGTGAGTCGTTATTTAATTAGCGACTCGCAAAATAGGGTTAGTGCATGGCCCACAGGTTTTTTGCATTTGCAAACGGGTCTAAAACCCATTTGCGCATGCAAAATTCCACCGTACATCTGACCCATAGTGTCTGCCATTGGTTTTGGCATACTGATGGTAATTCTTGGCTTTTACACACATGCAGGAAAAATACTGCTACTGACAAACTGGCAGCAATTGTTAGCATTACAGGCACAAATCCTGGCACTGGCATACTGGAGGTAATTATTGGCATAATGGTCACCTTAAATAAAATACTGGTAGTGGCATACCACAATTACTTATTGGAATACGGGGCACCCATGGAAAAATGCTGGCACTAGCATACTTGAGGAATTTTTTGGCATTGAGGCACCTTTGGAGCTAGCTCATTGGAGATACTTCTTAAAATAAGAGAGGAAAACTTTGGCATATGGAAGGGGGCACCAAGATAAAATATTGGCCCTGACATACTAGAGGTAACTTTGATATAAGGTATATTATTGGAATTAACTGCAAAATTCTGACGCTGGCATATTGTTTGTACTTTTTGACATAAGGGGTCATCCATGGTATATGAGAGGCCTGCATGATAAACTGCTGGCTTTGGCACAATGGAAGTAATGTTTGGCATGTGGGGGCACCCATTGCACATGTTGAAAACAATGGGTAATTCTCCTCATTAGCATCAGGGTTTGTTGCCTTGGACTTGAATCTGATTGAGTGTCCATTCAGAGTCTATGACTTTTTAGCAAAATTATGTGAAAATTGTGCATTTAAATTCACTATTTGATCCCATTTAATATAACAGTTTCTCAGTGGGAGGACACCAAAGGCCTCCTTGAAGAGGTCTGGCTTGTAACAATTCAAGGCAAGCAATACTTCCCCCCACTTTCAAAGGTCATGTCAATCCCCTAATGTAGGTGGTTTCTAAAATGGACATTTGTTTGTGTTGTGTTATAGTAGTCATGCAGATTTGGTACTTTAGCGATGACAATTAGTATAATGTCTTCAGCTCATGTTATACTACTTCCTGGGGATATTCAGGGTCAAAAGTCAAATGATGTCACTTCCTGTAATGTCATTAAGGTGTGATGTCACTTCCGCTACCCCAGGCATTTTGGTGAATCGACGTTCATGAATACAAGGATATTGATCCAGATCCTCGCTGCATCGATGGAGAAGATCTTTTGCCTTTTTCTTTTTTGCACTTCTTTGTGTCCCATCTGAAGGTGTCCTGGCAAAAGGTGTGCAGAGAGCTGCCAGAGATGGTGAGCTTGTCATACAAGGAAGCAGGGTGCCATTGGTGATGGATTTGTAGACGATGGACCCCGGGAGCCTACTGAGTTCCATCAAGGTGAGGTGGCCATATTTCTTCATTCCCTATTGAGGCATGATGAAGCATGCAGGATGACCATAAGCAAGGCAGTGTGGATTAAAATTTGTAGATGGTTCCCAGATACCCAGTGCAAGTTAATATGTATTGAACAGAAGATTTGAAAGCAAACAAAACAATAATTCGTTGACTCTATTATTGGCATCACTCAAGACAATGTAAAATTGAGCAAAGGGTTCTAAAGAGATAAATCTGAGTTCTGATACATTTACCTTTTTATTTGAAAGATTATAATGGACAGGTCAGACCTAGGAAAATGGTAATAGAGTGCTGTACAAACAAAGCATTACTATTTAGGGATTTTTCAGCCCAAACCTACATTGTTAAATGTGAAACTACTGCAATGAAATTTTACATTGGATGAAAGGGTTCAATGTTATGTGCCCTGAACCATGGTTACAAGATCCTTATAAGCCCCCTCTGCGGTCTTTACAATTTCTGATACTTATGAATAATATCCACTTAGGTGGATCCAGAGTACATTTCCTTTATTTAGTAAATTCAGATGGTGCAGATTTAGTTAACAGATTTTATCTGATGTGTATCCTTTCACCTACATACAGCGATTTTCAGAATTTGCAGTACACCTGAAAAGCAGATATCTAAATGCAAATAAATGATGTTGCAAGCTTGGCTCACTAACCGTCTCCCTTCCTTGGGCCTCACAGTGCTGGAATATGGCTGCAAGAGAAATAGAACAGTCCCCTAGGGATGCCACCTGCAAGGATTTACCGGCATGGCCACTATTTTCATTTCAGAATCCAGGACGATAGCCACGGGGGCAGGTGTATGAGGGGGTATTTGAGGGCCAGCAGCCCAGTCCAGCCCATATTAATCTTTGCCCCCTCCCCTCCCAAATGACCCAGGCAGCTGGCACCATTTATTGAAAACTGGGTTTATCTAAAGAAACTGCATTCATATTTTAATGCATACAATATAACCATACAGTTCAGAAGATGAATAAGCAATACAAATCCCTTTAAATTTTGGGGCTTATTTACAAGCCCCTTGCACCACTGGTGCGCCACTTTTAACATGGGAAAAAGTGGGGAAAAGTGACGTACCGGCGGCGCAAGGGGCTTGTAAATAAGCCCCTTTTTTATCTTGTCACTTCTAGTGTGCCAAAGGCAGAGGTCAAACATCAGGCTATGTCTACCAACAAATTGCTGTTTATTTTAACATCGAGATGTTTACCTTTCTTTCTCTGACTGCAAAGTGAGAGAATTTTGTAAAGTGAACTATTTGACAATATCATTGAAGTACATGGAGTGTGTAAAGAAAGGCTGTAGAATGTCAATTTGTTCCTAATGCACAACGACATTAAAATACCTCTAACAAATATTTCAAAATATATTAGCAGTTATGAAAGGACAAATGAAGCCCATTTTATTTTGCAATCATGAAGTGTGATGAAAACAAAGATTTTATTAGGATCAAAACAAACTGCCCTCCCCCTATGTGGAGCATTGAAGCGCTTAACTACATGGGCAGTAAGCTAAGTCAGGTAGAGTGTGTGGTTGGAAGGGTGTTGTTTTTATTTTGTGATCTTATGTGGGAAGTGTTTCTATGTCATGCATGATGATCACCAAGGTGTGGTTATCCTGTTGTGGGACGCAGTGCGTAACAGTGTGGGGGATGATGAGGTGTGAGAGACACAAACTCGCATATATGTTTTTTCAGTACGCTGGCAGCTTTGAACCACCCTGCAAGTCCCTTTATGGCATTTCTTATGAATATAGTCTACTTAGCTGGTTATTGCACTGGTTGTCCAATCAGAAATTCTGTGTATAGGTGTGGGCCTGAGGTGGCATGGTTGGAGGGAGAGGGAAGTGGAGAAATCTTCGGGGGTGGGCATTGCTACTATCATCCCATATCTGAGTGTCATTGTGAGATGTAATGAAGCGGCCATAGTATGTAGATATTTGGGACTTGCAGTGATGGACTAGATTAAAGTCCTCTGATTGAGCAGCAGTGTATGTCAGATCTTTTCACTGATTCCATGCCTGTTCATTTGGTGATTACTGGTTTATTGGCTGCACAGTACTGGTGATGGACAACCCTTGTAGCAGATATGTCTTATGTGAATGTAAGAGGTGTAAGTTACAGATGACTGCTGACCTCTTAGTGTTATGGTGTTAGTATTAGTGTGGACCAGAAATGCTATATATGAAATCACATAACTATATAATGCCCCGGTGAACCATAGGTCAGCCCTTCTTAGCTTACCTGTTTATCGAAAGTAGTTTGCTGGTTGGGTTGTTTCCAATCTTTGAATTTTACACCAAACTCGTAATCCAGCCCTAAGTTTCCTAATATTACTTGAGGGAAGGTTTATCCCTTCGGGCCTTTCAGGTGTGATGATTTCCTGATTCAGAATCTGCCAGGTAGAAAACCCTTCAGCAAATAAAATGTTGAGTGTGGAGGCTGGACATTCACCACCTCAGGTGAGAGGTGTGGGTGGGAGGGCTCTAAGCTGAGGCCAGCTTAATTCTTTTAAATAAAACAACTTCATAAGCTTTGCATTTCACACAGCTGAACACCTGCACAAAGTTGCGAGATAGCCGACTTTACAACTTTACACACCTCTATTTTGAATCCCATCTAATTGATAGAATTTAAAGTTGGATTGATGAAAGTTGATTGAATGTGCTTTATATGTAACTTAAAACAATTCCACATACCCTATGTAGAATCACACAATGTACACCCTGATTATCGTAAACAAAATATCGATGGCCTAATATGGAGGATAGAATATTGAATCCAAAATATTGACAGGTAGGTGAGTATAGATTTTCGAAACCTTGATCAATATATGTACCTATGCACTATATGTACCTTCAAGGTACATAAATATGGAGTTAGAAACTGTAAATCTATACTTTCCTGTATGTACTTACCTTTTGATTGTCTGTCCTTAATATTTTATTGTTAGTTTTTAGTGAATAATTTGCATAGCATGCATAACTATGTTTCTAAGCATTTGGATATGTTACAAAGGTATTGCATTTGGGAAAGCACATTTTCTGTTATGGTTTTGAAAAACATATCAAGAGAACAGTCAAACGCTCAAACCTGTGCCATTGTTATTGTGAACATCGTAATCGACATTGATAGAAACAATCAAATTAGGCGCGAGCGGAGTTCCGCGAGCGGGCGGAGTTGCTCGCCGTGCCCGTTTGCATGATGTTTTCCGTCATATGCAACGCTGTGTGTTCTCGCACCGGAAATTGCACGCGAACAGCACCACGCTGTGCGCGGCCATCTTGTTTTTTGCTCTGTTTATGGTGCTGGGGCCTACTTTTTGAATCCCTCTTAATCTATTTAATCCTACCCCTCTGAAACGTATCTACCCCTCATTTTTGGGTCGAGCATTCGAGACCTCTAGTATATACCAGTGACGGCTCCTCAAGGGAGTGCTGCGGGGCGGTGGGGCGGGCCGGGGAAGGGGCAGTGTGGGGGTTAGTATACTCCAGCATACGGCCGAACGGAGTTAAGTAAATAAATAAATAAATAAAACGAATTACATTGCGCGCGCTGCATCGCCGATTTGGCCGTATGCCGGAGTTTACTACCCCCCGCCCCACCGCCCCGCAGCACTCCCTCGAGGAGCCGCCACGGGTATATACTTTAGTATATACTTATATGTGTATGTACTTTGTGGGCTCTGGAGATCAGCCCTAGGACTTGTCTGCTTCCGCTTAGGGACTTTTTTTTTCTGTTCAACTGCCTCTATTTAACTGTCTTGATAGAAAACGACAAGTAGAGGTCAGTAAAATACCAGAATTGCTTTCTGCTTGTTCAACTGCCTCTATTTAACTGTGTTGATAGAAAACAACCAGTAGAGGTCAGTAAAATACCAGAATTGCTTTCTGCTGAGGGACTTTCTTTTTTTAAACTTTTTCTGGCAACTGCCTCTATTTAACTTTCGTAATAGAAAACGACCAGCAGAGGTCCGTAAAATACCAGAACCACTTTAGCATTCTCTAGATTCCAGTCCATAGAAATTGTCTTCCACGAGCACCCGTAGACAATAATATTTTTTCAAATCTTGATTTTCAGTGATATGACCACCGAAGGCCCTGATTTTATATTAAAAACAGAGCTTTGGACTATACCATTTCCAGCTGAAAGGCAATATTTCTCTCCATGTGTTCCCATCCCTGGAGTGTCACGCAGTTTGGTGCTTACTTTCCCTCCATGTTAAAGAACAGTAGATGTTTCAGCACCCAGGCTAATGTGCTGCATAGTTAAATACATATAAGGTCCCAAAGGCGAGACCAATTGCATTGCAAATGCTTGTTATTAATTACCTTACCCTGTGTCTTTGTGTTTTTGTATTTTACATTTTTTCAATTTTTTTGGGTGTTTTTGTGTGACTTTTGTACTTTTTGGTTTTTCTCTTACTTCCTTATTTTTTTTGCTTCCTTCCTCTTTTTCCTTCTTGTTTCTTCTCTTCCCCCCATCCAGCGCCATGGCAGAGCAGGGGAGTGGCAGCTCCAGGCCCCCCGAACCACCCAGGGCCGTAACATCTGTTGCCTACCTTGTGGTCTGCGGCACAGCTTTTCCAGGGTGTTGGTGACTGCGCTCATTTTTTACATGCAGCGCCACCCCCCCTCCACCCTGGTTGCAGGCGGCAGGCCTGAAAGTGGGTACGGCCTCTGGGAGCATTGGCAGCGCTGGGAGAGGGTACACTGGGCTGTGCGCCGCAGTGCTGGGGCCCGACGCATACAACAACAGCTGATGCACCGGTGGGCCAACATCCAGGACCTGCTTGACCTGCTGGGTGTGGAGGTTGCAGTGCTCGGTGAGGAATAATTATTTATTTGTTGTGTTCTTGCTAATATCTTTTGCCCAAATAGCAAGCATGCTGCTCACACTCAGGTAAGTTAAATTTATGTTACAAATAATATTATGTGATCATTGATCATCATCTAGACAGGTCCTCGGCGCTACCTAATCCTACTCGTTGGTGCTCGCTTGGGCTGTTTACTTAAGAAGTCATGCAGAGACTCCTCTGTCCTACCTCTAAGATAAGAGTTATAGTATTAGTGAGTTAGCGCGTTCTCTGTGCCCTTCTTTTTTGTAGCTCGTACAGTCCCAACCCTAAGCAATTTTCCAGTGATGTGTAGTAGTTTGCATGCATCTATGCATTGAAAAAAATGCAGACTCAGTTGGCCTGTCAAAGGGGGTTGAGACTGAGAGAATGAGATGAGAAGCAAAGATCATTCGTTGCAATGTATTAGTAGTTCCAAAATGTAGTTTAGGAAATTTGGAATAGGGTTAGGAAATTAGGACTAGGTCTACGATAATAATAGGAGCGGAGATCTGATTTAGAAAAGTTCAGTGTTAATGTGTTTGCCTCTCACTGTCAAAATATTTTTGGGGAGATTATTAACTGTACCACTAATCTTTTTTTATTTGATTTTGTTTATTTCTTACATCAGTATCCAGGGGCAAGAGGGATACCACTGAGGTGTGTGAGGGAGCTGAAGATGCCTCCACGAGTGCCTATGGAAATGGCTCTGCTGGCCCCAATAAGTCCTCCAGTTGTTAATATTATTATTATTTCCCTAACTTTTACCGCTCCATATTTAGAATTATTTTTCCTTGTTACTGTGCCTGTCTCCTAATTTTATTCCAACTGCCAGCCTGCTGAGCACTGGCCATTGGTGCCTCTTCCCATACCAATACACTAATGGGCCTGGACCCTCCTCTCAATAGTCATTGGTGCTCCACTTTGCTCAACCTCTTTTGCCTTTGCCTCTGCACTGGACTTAAGCCCTGCCTTTAGAAACCAATTAAATGCAGATTTTGGGGCCGATGCTCCTGTTCCTGTTGTTGCTGGTGTTCTTGTTGTTGGTTTTGGCTGCTGTGAACCAACAGCACTGCCCTCAGGCTCTGAAGTTGGGGCTGCACTATAGAACTTGTGCCCTGGAGGAGTGGGCCTCTAATTACCAACCGTTCTTTTTATAGGTCACTGGCTTGCTTTGCAATCCACGTCTTGTAGTTTGAAGTATCCCCGTCTGAAAAAGGATTGAAAGTGGACAGTAATTGTTTGTAGTTGGATCAAGAATTGTGGCACACATGTAATGTTTGGATGACACAATGTCTCTTTGCAACCTTGTATTAACAGATAATCAAAGAATTAAGCTCTCCACCAACTCATGCGCATCTTTTTTCGTCCACAACTGCTTACATTTCAGACACCTCCTTTAGCTGTTCCTGTAGCATATGCAACAACGTGATAGCTTGGCCCATGGTACTGTCCTCCTTGCTGACTTCCAGTGTGAAAACCTCAAATGGAAGCAGAATCTCTGTCAGGCATTTGACTAGGCCCCATTGGTCCATCTCAATGATCATGCCTTTCATCGTTGCATCCCCTCTTTGCATGACATATTCATTGATCGGTATGTACTGCTCAAACAGATGCTGCAACATATAATAAGTCGAGTTCCAACGTGTTGGCACCTCCTGTATGAGTGCTTTAACTGGCTTTTTGTTATCATGCTTAATTACCCTCAACTGCTTCCAGGCTTTAAAAGAATGACTGAAATGGGTGCAGATTCTTCTGCAGGTGGACAGAAAGTTGCTGACTCTGCCTTCTTTTTTGAGAAATTCCGGTACAATGATGTTGATGCAGTGCTCCAAACACAGGAACTTGAAATAGCCACCATCTGCCATGGCCTTAACTATATTACTGCCATTGTCTGTGGCAACAAATCCAATGTTAAGCCCTCTTGATCACAGCCATTTAAAGACCTTGTTGTTAAAGTCATCCAAGATGTTTGCAGCAGTATGGGATATCTCCATGGTGAATATGGTTACTGTTACATGCTTCCGAGCGCCATTAAAAATTTCAATAGTGTCAACACCTGCAGATATCATTTCTCTAACCCCCCACAAAAGAGATCCAGTGTGCAGTGCTCCTCATGTAATCAGTGGCTTGGCTACGGGTCCACATGTCTCTCGTCAGGTGGAAAGTGAACAGCACTCTGCTGCAAAGCTTGTCTTACCAATTCTAGCACATTGTGATGTAGCGCTGGAACGGCAACTCTGGCAAAATAGGACTGGCTCCCCTTTCATTTTGGGCAGATAGGCGCCACAAATTCTAGAAAACCCACTCCTTCCACAAAAGAAAAAGGGAGGATGTCCAGCCCTAACATTTTAGCCAGCTTTGCGTTGTACAAATGTGCCGTTGGGTGGTTGCGTTCGTACTGCCCCTCCTGCCTAAACATGGCAGGAATAGTAGCCTGGATTTTTTTCTTTTCAGGTGTCACATATGCAGGCGACTTCTTCTTGAGACTGAAAGCAGAAGGTGGTAGGTCAATGTGCGTCTCAGCGGAGTAATCACTGTATGCTATTGCCTTGCTGTCTTGACCTGACTTAGGTGCCATTATGATGTTGCTGATGCTGATGTGGGCAATACTACTGCACTGCTAGGGACAGGGCTGATTGCGTAACATAAATGTCACCCTCTTCTTCACCTTCACCTTCCACTGTGATCGGAGCAGATCCAGAATCAGATTCCCTGCACCACCTTCACCAACACCAGTTCTTTGTCTAAGGTGCACCTCCCAGCGGATTGTGTGGTGTTTTCTCAAATGGGTTTTACCAAGGGTGCAGAGACAGAATATCGAGTAAAAAATATCAAATTGCACAAATATCGTGTCAAAAATATCGTGGGTCAGGAATATCAACAGACAAATTCTTGTGGGCAAGAATATCAATTTTAGGTAAGTAATATCGATTTAAAAAATATCGAAGTGTTTAATATTGTTTGCAAAAATATAGGGGCCCATTACGATACCCGGCGTAAAAAAATCCGCCAGGCATGGAAGCGGCAAAAATCCGCCCGCACACACCGCCTGAACACCGACCACGCCATTATGAGTACACAAACCGAAAACCGCCATCGGCGAAAAATCCACACAAAATACCGCCCGCCATCGTCCGAGTCGGAGTCAAACCGCCCGCCACGGACGGAAACACGCACGACAACACAAAACCGCCCGCCCACACGGCCGACACACCGCACGTGAAATTACGATCGCACCGCCATGAGCGCGGAAAAACAACAAATATACCGCCCGCCAGCGCAAACAACGCCGATGAGAATCGACACGGCAGAAGCCATGGCGCCCACGTACCTGCACAGAAACCATCCGCACACAAAACCAATAGCACACAACATGGCCAACAAGTCCACACAGCAAGGCACACACAAATACACAAGCACAGTACACATCCCGAAAACACCCCCCGGACAAACAAAAAATACAAAGGCCAGAACCCCAGACACAACACACCTGAAAACAACAGACCATGAGGACACACCCACATAGGTGAGTACAAAAGCAGCACTCCCACAGACCACAACCCCTTGCTACATTGCAAACCAGAGAGGAGAGGAGAGGACACAGTGACACAGCAAGGACAGCAGCACACCACAGAAACGCACACATCACAAACCACCACCACCACCACCACCACCAAACACCTGCACCACAAACCCCCTGCACATTACACAACACACACCGCACCAGCACCACAAACACCATGGCACCACAAAGAATGCCCAAGTTCACGCCCATGGAGCTGACGGTCATGGTCGACGAGATCATCAAGGTGTACCCACAAATCTATGGGAACATGGTCCAGCACACACCACTAGCCACCAGAAACAGAATGTGGAACCGGATCGTAGACCAGGTCAATGCAGTCGGGACCCTGCCCAGGAACAGAGTCGAGATAAACAAACGTTGGAATGACGTAAAGAGCCTGGTCAAGAAGAAGGAGGGCAAAAACAGAGAGCTGGCTGCCGTCACTGGCGGAGGGAATCCCGCGCTCTTTAAGACCTTCAAAGCGTGGGAGGAGAAGGTGCGAGTCGTAATACATCCGGAGATCCTCGCCGGATTAGCAGGGGAGTGGAGGCTGGTAAGTACAAACCAATGTATACTAGCACACCGCTATGTACTCACATGCGCAACCACCATGCCACAGCTCCCAGGGACAAACACCCCCATGTCCAGCACACAATACACAACACATCACACGCACATGCAACAGACACTACCACACACAGCCCAAACCGAACAACTGTAAGATGCGTGGGGACATGTGTACACTAAGCCAGCCACGTAACCACCAACAGGTCCCCAAATATGCCAGAAGCGCCACAACGAGCACCCACCACACCCATGTGTCCGCCACAGCTGCACTAACCGACAAGTAACAGGTAAGTGGCAGGAACACAAAGTGCAGTGGGTGGGACGGTGGACAGCCCAAGTACAACACACACCAGGCCCCAGTCCCACAGCACAGCAAGGAGGAGCATCCCCCACACCCCACAGCCACGTGTCAGCCACCGCAGTGCACAACGACAGCCGAAAGGCAGACATCACGGTCCACAGCAATCGGTGTCAGTGGGTGTACAGCCACCCCCACGACCCACTACACCCCCCACCCCCACAGACCTGCAACATGGAGCACCCCCGCTTAGAGCCATGTGGCATCCAGTACAGTGCACGCACGAACAACTTGCAGGTGGGAAACTGGACAGGGCTGGATTACTGGAGGCATGAGGACCATAACACCACCAACACATGGGACATGTCACGTAGCACACGAACACGCAGCACCGCCCACCGTCACGAACAAGTGAACAATGTGCACACGGACATGAACAACAGACTCACACCCCACATGACCCATCACAGACATAGCAACACCCAAGGAGCCACGTCTGCATGCACAAGCCACACTGAATATAGTCCCACACGGCAGCCACTGTGCAACTCATCACACACAACCGAAACACCATTGAAGTCCTGTCCATGTAGCCCCCACTGCCTGTCAACCCCACACCCCACAACTACGCCTATGTAAGACAAACAACACTAGACGCAACAGAGCGGAACAACAGAAATGCACACGAACACCACTGAACCCATCAAACTCACAGACACACCATGCACATACAACATACCATCCATCCCATCCGTCAGCCCCAGTCACATGAAAGGCATGTCATCCGCACAGCTGCCACACATACAGCAGTCACGCTAAGACACATGCCCATGACCAACCATGTGCCAGAAGTCAATTAAGCGCACGACACACTGTGAGCAACAACACACAACATGGGCCACACCCCCCCGAGCACTGCAGTGATGCACATGGCACAGGGCAGCACGCACACCAAGGAGATGGGACAACTGCAATACGTTGGCTGGCACACAACTATCACTCACTCATAACGATGCGTCCAATGCCATGTCCAGTAACCACAACAGACAGCAAATATGCAGGGCATGTCAGGCATGCACACACCTCAGACCATGCACTGTCATGCTGCCACAACACATGTCACGTTCGGCACCCATGGCTCACAGCATGTACCCCAAAAGCATATCCCCTCCCAAATGCGAATCTGGGGCATGGCCCCCATGTTGCCATATGCGTTCCTAAGCGTTCCATTTGAACCCCAAAAGCATATTCCATCCCAAATGCGAATCTGGGGCATGGCCCCCATGTTGCCATATGCGTTCCTAAGCGTTCCATATGAACTCCAAAAGCAAAGTACAAACCAGACCCAGGATGGGCCAGGAGCCCGCATACACCAGAGTCACAATGAGTAGGGGCAAAGCAACACACCCATCGGCATGGCCAATCCGTCCCATGCCACATGTGCACAGCACACAGTCCCATTGCCTAGCACACACAACTACAGATGCCACAGCCACACACTCGCCTCCGGGAAACCCATGTACGAGATTGCACGAACTGCCAATGTCAGACGACTAATACATACTTCGCCAGGTGCAACACAATAACAAATCTCATTTCCTCCACAGGTGACGAACTGCTGGACGCTGGGGATGGAGACAGCAGCCAGCACAGCCAGCCTACAAGCCCCCAACGAGGACACACAGATCTGGAGGATCTGTCCACCTCTTCGGACACGGACCACCAAGCTGGCCCATCTGGCGTGGCAGGGCCCAGCCGCTCCCCAGGACCCCTCCTACCCACCAACCCATCATCCAGGGATGCTGAACAGTCCCAGTCCCCTGCTGCCACTGTCGTTGCGGCCACACCCACGGTCATTGCGGCCACACCCACGGTCATTGCGGCCACTACCACTGCCGCAACCGCCACCATCGCCGCACCGACCACCACCGCCTCCACCACCACCACGTCTTCGCTGGCACCAGCCCCAGCGCAGGTGGTGGCCCGGCCGACTGGATCCACCCTGGGAGCCACAGCGAGGACCGTGGTGTGCAATGTGGCTAGTGGGCAGGCCGGTGGCAGCAGGACTGGTAGGAGGAGCAGGGTCAGGGAAACGCCAGCCTCCCCTGGGAGCCATGCCCTGCCTCAAATGGCCAGAGTCCTTGGGGCCTATGAAGAGGCCCAAGGACAATGGGCCAGGTCTGCTACTGACACGCGGGAGGTGCTGGGGGTGCTGAGGTCCATGGATGCCCATATGGGCCAATTCGTGTCCCGTATGGACCAACTCGTGGACCTCATGGGCCATCTGGTGGTGGCGGTGGGGTCACAGGCAAGGCCAGCAACACCACCTCCGCCACCACCTGCTAGGGCGCAGGGTCGGCCAGCAGTGTCCACTTCCCCTGCGTCCACAGCCAGTGAGCACACCTCACCCACCACCAGCAGGTCGCCACCACACACCCCCTCCCAAACGTGGAAGGGGCCATCCGAAGAGGAAACAGATCTCCCGGGAGGACTTCGCACGCTCCAGTCGCAAGTGAGGCAGCCAGCCAGCCTTCCGCCAGCCTTCCTTGACCAGCCACTGCATTGACTTGCTCTACGATCCCACTCCACACAGCCAGCTGGATGGCATGTGTGTGTTGGACTATGGACATAGAACCAGTGGGTACACCCTGATCATCACGCAGCCATGACCGACAGCTCATTGTCACTGCACGCACCACTTTTGTCATCACCTTACACACAATCACATGTCACAGTTTGTAATAAATGCACCTTTTTCACTAACTGCTGTTTGTGCCCTGTGTTTTATTTGTACGGAATACAACGGCCACCTTGGGCGGAAGGGCACCTGATGCGTGGCATGGCAATGGAATCCGGAGGGCCTGTAGGGACCTAGGGGTGGGAGACAGAACAGGAGCACATTCAATGAGTGTGTCACACACCCATCACACAGTACATGTCAACAACTACAAGCAATGTACACACATCGCACGGAGCAATAGGGCACAATGCCACAGTCACCAACAGTGGCATACTACCCTGGCCATGGAGCGTTGACACACTGCACGCAGTGAACATACGGCCACCCTGACACAGCACACACACACCTGCACAGATACAGACACATCATCCGTCGTACATGGACACTCACCGTCAAGTGAAGTAGCGGGCGATGAGCTGCTGGCGCACATTCCCAGCTTCCTCCTCTCCGCTGTCCACCTCACTCGAGCTGTCCTGGTCTGCGGGCTGGGGCCCTGGTTGATCTCCGTCATCCACAATGAGGGGGATCTGCTTCCGAATGGCCAGATTGTGCAGCATGCAGCACGCCACCACTATCTGGCACACCTTCTGTGGGGAGTACGCCAGTGCACCCCCGGTGCGGTCCAGGCACCTGAACCTGGACTTGAGGAGGCCAAAGGTACGCTCGACCACACGTCTGGTCCTCCCATGTGCCTCATTGTATCGATCGTCTGCTGGGGTGCGAGGATTCCTCAATGGACTGAGCAGCCATGCCCCATTCGGATACGCAGAGTCACCTGGGTGTGAGGGACACAGAGAACCGTAGCTATTCCAACTGGACAGGGGACAGCATCGCACAACCAGCACGCTACACCACTCCACATACTCACCGACAACACAGGCACGATCCTGTTGCAGATTGGCCATCAGTCGTGGCAAGATGCTGTTGCGCATTATGTGTGCGTCATGGGCCGAGCCTGGAAACTTTGCACACACGTGGGTGATCACCATGTCCGCAAGGCACACCACTTGCACATTCAGGGAGTGCGTGTGCTTCCTGTTGCGGTACAGGTGCTCAGTGGCCTGTGGTGGAACAAGGCCAACATGAGTGCAGTCAATGGCTCCCACGACGTGTGGGATTCTGCCAAGGGCATAGAATGCACCCTTCACTGCCGCCAATTCACGAGCCCTGGGGAATCTGATGTACCTGTTCCGGTACAGCATCATGGCTGCCAGTACATCCCTCAGCACCTTGCTGAACATGGGCTGGGACATCCCTCCTCCACTGCCCACTGTGTGCTGGAATGACCCAGTGGCGAAGAAATGCATGGCGGCCATCACCTTAGCCGTGGGGGTGACAGCAGTCGGATACACCCTGCGGGGACGGAGATGGGGCTCTAACATGGCACACAGTCGATGCAGAGTTGGCCTGTCCAGCCGAAACTTCCTGATTACCTCTGTATCGTCCATGTCCGCCAGCAATTGGTATGGGCGGTCAATGTTCGGTCTCCGCCTGGGTTAAATGGCAGAGGACACATGTCAAAGCAACACGGCACATAGCAATTTCGCATACACATCACTGACATGACTGAGCAAGCACATGAGCCACAGCCCAGCTGTCAAGCTGGGACGGCACGGCCACAATACACTTACACAGGTCTCCCAACAATGGCAATGGCAAGTGAGACATACCACTGCCATGTGCATGCACATGGGGATCTAGGCCCCAATGACTTGCGGGGCGTGCTGATGGGGACTGACTGCATATTCGTCAAGCGGCAACGCCACGGCAACATGAGTGTCTGCTGAGCATGGAACTGCTTCCGAGGCTGGATGAGTATGGCACACGACGACGACGATGTGGGCACGGGCTGAGCGGCCAATACAAGTGGGACCTGTGGCACGAGGGGATATGAGACAGTAGTAGGTGTCAGCACTGCACCCTATGTACAGCACTGTACGGATCACAGCTCCCGAAACATTGACTGGTGTCCACATTGACAGCCCCATGCCAAGACGGCTGTGTGCTTGCAGTCACACGTCACAGGTGAGAGGTTACATTGCACGTGCCAGGTGGCAGACGTACATAGTGGGAGCTGGCATGTGTGTGCATGTGTCTCCTGTTCAGGATCCACCAGATGGGCGCTGACTCTGTACTGACCATTGGACACAGCATGTTCCGTGGAAGGCTTGTGTGTGTGGGATGGTGGCACTGGATGTGCCTCCGTTGGGTGGGGGGCCATGCACAGGGCGGGTACGTCGATGATTGCGCATTGTTGGTCACGGTGGGTGCACCAACTAAGATGTGTTGCCCTGTGTTCAATTCCTATGTCCGCATGATGATGGACTGTGGATGTGGGCAGACTACACATTGGTCGATGTGCTGTCTATATGCATGTGCCTTCACACCAGGCACAGCTGCCCCTGCACATGTGACCCCTGTTGGACTCGCTGCTGGGTCTGTGGAGCTGATGCACGTTCTGCGCGTGGGGCGGACAGCTCTCCTCACTTCCCTCATTGCGCATGTCATGTCTTTGCCGCAGGTGACATGGATCATGGAGGGCCCACATGTACGCGTGGGTAGGCTACACATGATTGTTCACTGGTCGCCACCCCCAGTCAGTGTTTCGAATGGGAAGGTTGTCGTGCTGGTGGTATGTTCGATGTGGCGGATGGGCGGGCCTAGGTGCGGGCTTACATTCCGGACATGGGGGGGTAGTTGGATTGGCGACTAGTTGCAGTACACACGGGACACGTCTCTTCCTTTCCACATCTGGGTCATCCCTTGTACTAACTGACAGTGATACAGTCATCTTCGCCCCAGCCCTCATGTCCTCCCCTCGCCCCCCAATATGCATGCTCACCTGCGAGGCTAGCGCTTGCACAGGCAGCCCCAAGCTCGCACCAGAGAGGGCAAGGAGTGTATGTGTGGGTCCAGTTGCACGAGTGGGCTGTCTCAGGGTATAATGTGTGGCGGGACGCCGTCCACCTGCGTGGTGCCCCAAATGGAGACCCGGCCTGCATGGACTATGCATCACAGTCTTCGCCTTCCGGATCCGCCACCTGCGACACCCAGTGGCTGTGGCTGCCCTTGCGGCCAGGCCGCGTCCGTCTGTGGCTGTTGGCCCACACATTCACTCTTTGGCCTCTCTGGGGAGGGCTCGGGGGTGGTGGCGCACGCGCTTGCACTTAGTCGCAATGGCATGTGTCGTGGTTGGTATGATGGGCAATGGATGGGATGGTGCGAGCCACCTCCCGTGACGTCAGTGCTGCTCGTGCTGTGGTGCGTCCCCTACACTTCCATGTGACTTGTGCCATGCTAGACGTTGAGGTACTATTGCCTGCGTGATATGACCAGGAGGAGCGCGAGGAGACCTCTCACACACCATGCTCCACTGCCATCCCGTGCCCTGTATCGCCTGTGCGGATTGACTATGTTGGGGTTACACCTGGTCGACTGGGGCTGTGTGTGCCTTGTCAAGGGGCATGGCGGGCGCACAACAGGATCCAGCTTGTCCACAGAGGGTGGGCTGAGGTGCGCCTGGTACCGCTTTGTACGTGTGCCCGGCTGCTGTGCACACACGTGTTCACTCCCCCCGACAGGTGTCCTCTCACAATGCCCAGGGAAGCGGTGGTGTACTGTTCATGACCCCTCCCAACACGGCGTGCTCCAACTTGGCATGTGCGCATCTACCCGTCGCACCCACCCACCTGAGCACTGCGTCCATACGACTTCACACGACACATGTGTGTCTTCCACAGTAGTGCTACTCATTTGCGTTGACATCCAATACCAGTGGACTACATGGTCATGTCATGACTGCCGTGTACTTCACATACTCTCATCCTCTCTCATTCGTACTTGTGAAATGAGTCAGCGGAGACAGTTTTGGTTTCAAACATTATATTGAGTCTTCTGTCCTCTGTGATGCAGTATAGTGGACACTACTGGCAGCGGAATACATGTTGAGGATATACTGAGCATGATAACAAATGGGATAGGGTGTGGGGTTACATCTGCTTGGCCAAGGCTGTGCTAATGTACATTTACGTATAGCTGCGGAGCTGCAGACTTTGACACAGACGGTATACATGTAGCCTACCAGACCGCTCGGCATCATGGGCACAGTCCATCTCAGTTCCATGTGACAGGTTTGCTGCGGTTGTTCCTCATGCACGCGTGCATGTGAGATGACATCAGGGCATGTGCTTGCGTGCATGCAGCGGCGTGCCACTTGTTGTTGCACTGTGGTGGTTACTGGACATGTCACAGTCACTGGGGTCGTGTTGTTGTTGTATGCACTTGTCGTCCATGCAAAGGTCCTGGTATGGGATTCCCGGGGCGGGGGTGGGAGGGGTGCAGCACCCACAGACTCCAGGCGACCTATTCATGTCCACTGAGCGGTGTGTGTGTCCATGTGCGCTGGATCCATGTCGTGTCCTGGTTGTTCGTGCAGTTCCGTCCATGTGGGTGCGATGCACAGAGCCCATGCCACTGCCTCCCACGATGCATGCGGTGTTCCTGGATGTGATGGGGAACAGTGTGCATGTCCCGGTCATATCCGATGTCATGGCGATGTCGTTGATGGTGTGGTTACAGTTGCCGGTCGTTTGGTATGGCTGTTGTGGTGGTGACTGGCCAGTCCGTGCGGAAGCTGAGCATGGGTGCGGGGTTGGACTTCATAGGTCACTCGGGGAACCTGCGTTGTGGTCCGACGTATTTACAGGTTGTCAGGTATGCGATGCCGTCCAGCAGGGCTTCCATGTCATTGGTGGTGTACATGTTTGCCAGCCAATGAAGCGGATGGTGGCTGTCAAGGTGTTGTTCGTAGGTTGTCCCTTGGAGGACCATGATGGGGCATGCTGGGTGACATTCGATGTAGCTGTTCTCGATGATCCGTCGTGTGGAGGCACAGTGGTTCCATTTCAGTGCGCGTGCGATGTTGGCCACATACGCCATGCCCCCATAGGCAGAGCAGGCCCTGTCGTGTGCGTCCAGAGGGAGGAGTAGTGGTAGCAGGTCCGCCTTCAGACATGCCGGGTTGGAGAGGCATATCTCGACGGGATGCTGGTAGGGACACCTCCGACAGTAGAAGACGGGCATGACGCAGCTGAACAATGTGATGCGGTAAGTCAGTCGGTAACTTACGTTCAGCAGGGACAGGAGATCGCATCCCAATGTATGTATCGTGTTGGTTTGGTACAGCTTGAGCTGTTCGGCGTAGTTGGGTAGGTGTGTTGCGGTTGCCATTTCGCAGCGGTTCGTAGAGGTGGCGTGCTCCGGCTGTGTGTGCAGTCTGCAATGTGCACGCTCCGGGGTTGCTGTGAGCTCTGTGTAGTCGTGGGGAGACAGGACTTGTGTTCTGTTGGCTTGTTTGGAGGACACGGGCCCTCTTCCCACATGCTTCTCAGACAGTTCAAGGTCGGTGCTGTGTGACTCCTTCCAATTAACTTGCATGTGGCCGACATGGGGGAGTGTTTTCTTCTTTCTTCCCCGTCCGTTGTGTGCTTCTGTGATATGCGCTATCTGCCCTGTGGTCGGTCTCCTCGGCATGCCTGTGTTGGTCTATTCTTGGACAATGGCTGTATTCACCGGCTTCTGTCGTAGGGCTGTGGTTTCGGTGTTGGAATGGAAGGTCATTCAGTGCTGTCTGCTCTCCCTTGTGTGGGCGGCAGGCTGCCTTTCCGCTCTGCGTTGGGCCTTGTGTGTGGATGTAATTCTTGGGCCACCTGTTGTCGGTCCCCGGGCTCTTTGGTGTTCCGTTTCATGTGTCTTGTTCATATGTGCAGGGTGGTATGGGTTTTTCAGTGTGGTACTGGCGTTCCTCTTCCCGAAGGAGCCCTGCTTCTCCTAGTTGGTGTTGCCGCCGCTGTGTGCTACGCCATGTTTGTTACACTGGGGTGTGTCCTGCAGTTGCGTGTCTTCACTGACATGTGTGCGTCGTTTGTGTGGCGTTGGGTGTTGTCCGTGAATTGGGCGTTGGGGACATGTCTGTGGCCGGCCTGTCACGTGTCATGTGCGTTCGGGGTGGGGCTGATGTGTGTGCTGCTTGGTTGTGTCCCTGTGTCTGTGTGCGACGCATGCATGGCGCTGCGGTTGGCCTCTGCGTTGTGCGCATGTGTGGCAGCGTCATCAGCGCTTTGGGGCCGTGACGGGGTGGTTGGTTCCTAGTCCCAGGTGGTGTGTACACATGTGTTCTGCGATGTTAGGATTTGGCCTGTGTGTCATATGTGGATGCGATGGTGGATGTGTAGTGTGCACGCGCTGGTGGGGGGTTGTCCGCTTTTTCCGCCCTTGCACTGTGTGCGCTGTTTGCGTGCACTTGTTGTGTGTGTGCCTACCTGCGTCTCCGCGGTACGTTGCGTCCTTGGTGGTGCATCAGCAGAAGCATGGGAAGGGCCTGCAGTGCTGGATTCATGCCCGGGGTGCCGCTTCTTCGTTGTCCGTGCTCTGCGTCCGTGTTTCCGCCTCTCTTTCACGTGCGGTGTCTCTTTGCCGTGGGAGCCGTTTGTTTGCGGCATCGTAATTTATGCGCCGGGCGGGACGTGTTTCGTCGGACGGTGTGTGTCAGTTGTGCTGCGCCGCTACGTGTGCGGGCGCACTTTGATGGCGGACGGTGTTGCTGGCTTGCCGGCGGTGTTTGGCCTGCTTTTCGCATCATAATTGGGCGGGCGTGTGGACTGCTGCGTGCCGGCGGTAACTGGTGGTTTTTGCATCCGCCAGCACGGCGGTTGTGCTTCCGCCCGCCATCGTAATGGGCCCCATAGTTGTTAAAAATATCGATTTTTTATTAATGTTATGCATTTTAGTATATATGTTATATGTGTGTGATGTTTGTTTTCTGTATAAGAATTGTTTGTATTTTTATTATATGTGTTAAAATTTTAGTAGTTATTAATTTTTTTTAAATTTGAATTTCGCGTTTTTATTTCCGTAGCGGGTTGTGGGTTTATAGGGGAATAGGGTGGGAAGTAATTTAATTATATAAAATGTATTGATTATTTTTAGTAGTTATTATTTTATTTTTATTTGAAATTTGCGTTTTTAGTTCCGTAGTGGGTTGTGGGTTTATAGGGGAGTAGGGTGGGAAGTAATTTAATTATATTACATTTATTGAATAATTTTTATTTATTAATATTTGTTTCATTGAGATGTTATAGTGTGTAAATTAGTTTATTATTAATTATTTAATAATTAGTTGTTAATTAATTTTAATTAATTAATTAGTAATTAATTATGGTAATTGTGTAATTAATTTTAGGTGTGTGTTGTGGTGTTTATAGGTGTAAATGGTGGGAAGGGTGGGAAGTAATTTATTTTTGATTGATTAATTATTAATTAGTTGTTAATTAATTTAAATTAATTTATTAGTAATTAATTATGGTAATTGTGTAATTAATTTTAGGTGTGTGTTGTGGTGTTTATAGGTGTAAATGGTGGGAAGTAATTTATTTTTTATTGATGAATTATTAATTAGTTGTTAATTAATTTAAATTAATTAGTCATTAGTTATGGTATTGTGTACTTGGGGGCCTATTACGATGGCGGGCGGACATAGTCCGCCCGCCACCGTACGGAGCTAGGGACCGACCGCCGAAGTTGCGGTGGTCCCGCCATGTGTATTAGGAGGCGCCCGCCACACTGGCGGGCGCATCCTGTGCCTTTTCCATTGCGGGTGGATCTGCTGGCTGCAGACCCGCCCGCAATGGAAAAGGACTGTGCACGGCACTGCCATGCACTACATGGCAGGCACCACGTGGTGCCTGCCAATTAGTGCAAGGCAATGAGGGGGGGTGCCATAGGTACACCCCATGTGCACCCCCCATCCCCCACCCCCCTTCACCCTGGGGGCCCGCAACGGGCCCCCAATAGCAAGGACCGTATGCCTTTCCATGGCGGCAACGCCGCCGTGGAAAGGCCATTGACCGCCAGCATCCTGATATGGATGGCGGTGTCTCGCAGACACCGCCACCAGATGCAGGCACTTTTTCCGTCGGTCGACGAGTCGACCGGCGGAAAAGCGGCGGACGATCTTCCCGTCCGCCGCGGAACCCCCAGCCATCATAATATGGCGGGGGCTCATTCTAGTGAGGATGGCGGGCGGGTCGCCCCCGCCGGGCCGGCGGTGGCGATCCTCCCCCATCCTAATGGGCCCCCTAATTTTTATTATCTTTTTTTATTAATAATATTTTTTAAATTCATTAATAATTATGTTAATTATGGAAATAAATTTAAATATTTATTTATTTTATTTATAAAGTTTTATAAAGCGCGAACATGACCAAAATGTTGGTGTCAGAGCACTGTACAACCTAATAAATAGCATTAAATATACAAAATATAGAAAATACAGCATGAACAGATAATACAAAGAGACATAGTGAAAAAACCAGCAAAGAAATCAAATTGGCATGGATAGTCGCCTCAGAGAGTGGAGGGCTGGGGTGATGTGATCATTTTTCTTTACGCCTGTGATGAGCCGTGCAGCAGCATGGAGGGTAGCCCTCAACGGTGCTAGTTTTATTTTCGGTAGGCCAACAAGGATAGCATTCCCATAGTCAAGTTTGGAGATCACAAGAGCCTGAACCGCTATCTTGAGATCTGCATTGGGCAGGAAAGGCTTTAGTTTTCTTAAGATGTGGAGATGGAAATTGGCCGCTCTGGTTGTGGAGCTGATGTGATTCATCATGGAGAGGTTGTTGCCTAGTGTTATTCCTAGGGATTTTGCTGAATCAACAATATGTGGGGTACAGTTCAAGGCGGTGAGTAGTGGGAGCCAGTCTTTGATGTTAGAGGTGGTGTTGGGAGGCGAGATTAATAGGAATTCAATTTTGAGGGCGTTAAGTTTGAGGTGGTTAAGTGTTAACCAGGGTTGAGTTTTGTTCAAGATGTTATTGAGAGTGCTGATGTCGTTAGGAGAGGTAATCTTCATGTACAATTGCGTATCATCAGCGTACATATGGTAGGAGATGTTGGAGTGTTTGAGGATTTCAGTCAGGGGTTCCATGTAAAGATTAAACAGGGTGGGCGAAAGTGAAGAACCTTGGGGAACGCTGATAGTGACCGGTGTCTGATCGGATAAGTCATGATTGATTAGGACTCGTTGAGATCTGTTTTGTAGGAATGAGCAGAACCATTTTAAGACAGTACCAGAGAGACCCATCCTAAGTTCTAAGAGGTTCAGGAGGGTTTCATGTTTGACTGTGTCAAACGCTGATGATAGGTCAAGAAGGATTAAAAGACAGGATTCATTATGATCGAGAAAGCGTAAAGCATCGTCGACAATGTGGACCATGGCGGTTTCAGTACTGTGACCTGGTATGAAACCAGATTGGCAGTGGTCGAGGAGTTGGTGCTGGTCAATGTAATTGCAGAGTTGTTGATGAACACATTTTTCCAGGAGCTTGGCTAAAGTTGGGATGCTCGAAATGGGGCGAAAATTGTTGGGATCAGAGAGGTTCTCGTCTGGCTTTTTTAGTATAGGTGTGACTTGTCTACTTTTTAGACATTCCGGCATGGTGCCTTGCGTAAGAGAGGCGTTGATAATTCTGGTCCATAGGGGTATCAGGAGGTGTGAAGTTTCCTTGAGGAATTTGGAGGGGAGAGGGTCATTGAAGTGGTTGGAAAGTTTAGTGGAAGACAGTAGTTTTGAGATGTCAGTGTCCTCAAATGTCTGAAAGATGGACCACGAGGCATTGTTTTTAGGTTTAAAGAGAAGGTGGCTAGGACACATTTCCTGCGAGGTGGAGGTGCATTGTGACTGGGTTTCAGGCGGTAAACAATTCACAGCAATGCAGAGCTCATTGTCAATTGACTTAGTTTTGTCAGAAAAAAAGGAGGAAAATATTTGACAATTAGGTAGGGTTGTAGTGTCAGATGTGGAGGATTTACGCTTTCCATTAGTTTGTTGTTTCACTAGTTCAAAGAGTTTTTTTGGACGGTTGAAGGCTGTGTCCAGTTGCTGACGGAAAAATGATGATTTGGCACTTCTGATGCACCTATTGTAGTTCCTTCTTATTTTACGCAACAGTTTAAGGTTTGAAAGAGATGGGGTCTGTCTCCACACTCTTTCTGCAAGTCTAAGGGCACGGCGTTCCTCATTAAGGCTACAGTTGAACCAGGTATTGGTTTTACTTATCGGGACTCTCTTTAGTTGTTTGGGGGCAATGGAGTCCATGATGTTAGACATAGAGCTAAGGTAGTGCTTAGTGAGGTCTTGAGCATCAACCATATCAGTGGGAGGAGACAGGAGGTTAAGGCTGGTGGCAGATATCATGTCTGGATTGAGATTGAGGGTGTTTCTGATCCAATGTTTAGCGTTCACAGGCTGGCCTTTGTGGATGGTTGCCTTTACAACAATGGAGAAGGTGATGCAGTGATGATCGGTCCAGTCGCAGGGTGAAATAGAATCCAATAGTATGGTATTTTCCTTGGCTATGATTAAGTCTAAGATGGCCCCTTTTATATGAGTAGGACGATTACAGACTTGGGTAAGGTTGAGGTCCTGGAGGAAAGCCTTAAAGCAATTCACTAGTGGATCCTTAGTGTCATTCCAGTGAATGTTGTATGGGGTAAGGTTGGTGGAGATGATCTCCATGATTTGTTCAATGAAGGTAAGATTATCACCTGGGGGATGGTAGAAAGTGTGCAGAGTGCAGGTGGAGTTGTCTTTGGTAGAGATATTGATCATCATATATTCACAGCCAGATGTTGGAGAGGAAAGTGATTGTTTGACAGAGAGGTTTGATCGATAAATACAAGCAATACCACCCCCAAAGCGGATAGTGCGATCTTGACGGATGATAGAGTAACTGGGTGGAACCAGGATGTCTAGTATAGTAGAAGAGGAATCATTTAGCCACGTTTCAGTGAGAATTAGTAGATCCAGGTCCAAGTTGAGTAATAAGTCCTGTATGTCAGCCGCGTGTTTCACTGCTGATCTGCAGTTGAGTAGTGAGCATTTTAGGTTGGTTTTGGTAATGGTAGTGGAAGAGTGTGAGATGGGGACAAGTTTGAGGTTAGATTTATTGATGAGTCTGGGTTTGGTATATGGTAACCTTTGCGGTTGGGTGATAATGGTTTGAATCCTAACTGGAGGTGGGACGTGGTGGGCGGGATCATAAAGCAAGAGAAGGGAGAGGATATCTGTGGTCGAAAGGTATTTGACAAGCCTGTTGGGTCGGGTGGAATGGTCTAGATTAGGTTTGCATCTCCATCTAGGTTGAGATATGGAGTATGCAAATAAAAATGTTGAAGTCTTATTTTATTGGTGTGGTGTTATAGGGTAGGAAATAAAATAAATACATTTATGTTTTAAATAATTTGTTTGTTAATATTTGCTCTTTTTAAATAAATTTTGTTTATAAATGTATTTATTAATTTATTTGATATAATATTTGTACCTTTTTTTATATGTAATTAATATTAAAATATGTGTTCTTTTTATATGTTTAATATTTAATCGTATATTTTTAAAATATTGTTTATTTATTTTTGAGATTATTTAATTTTTTTCAATTGTTATTAGTAATTTTTGCTTCTCTGCTATCCAGAACTTTCCCTACTGTTGCACTCACTGGAGTGGGAATAGTAATTTGTATCCCTCCGCTATCCAGTACTTTCCCTACTGTTGCACTCACTGGAGTGGGAATAGTCATTTTTACCCCTCCGCTATCCAACACTTTCCCTACTGTTGGACTCTTTGTAGTGGGAACAGTAATTTTTACCCCTTCGCTATCCTGCACTTTCCCTACTGTTGCAATCACTGGAGTGGGAATAGTAATTTTTACCCCTCTGCTATCTAACACTTTTCCTACTGTGGCACTCTTTGGAGTGGGAATAGTAATTTTTGCCCCTCCGCTATCCAGCACTTTCCCTACTGTTGCACTCACTGGAGTGGGAATAGTAATTTTACCCCTCCGCTATCCAGCACTTTCCCTACTGTTGCACTCACTGGAGTGGGAATAGTAATTTTTACCCCTCCGCTATCCAACACTTTCCCTACTGTTGCACTCTTTGTAGTGGGAATAGTCATTTTTACCCCTTCGCTATCCAGCACTTTCCCTACTGTTGCAATCACTGGAGTGGGAATAGTAATTTTTACCCCTCTGCTATCTAACACTTTCCCTACTGTTGCACTCTTTGGAGTGGGAATAGTAATTTTTGCCCCTCCGCTATCCAACACTTTCCCTATTGTTGCACTCACTGGAGTGGGAATAGTAATTTTACCCCTCCGCTATCCAACATTTTCCCTACTGTTGCACTCACTGGAGTTGGAATAGTAAAATTAATTCTTCCGCTATCCAACATTTACCCTACTTATGCACTCACTGGAGTGGGAATAGTAAATTTTACCCCTCCGCTATCCAACACTTTCCCTACTGTTGCTCTCTTTGGAGTGGGAATAGTAAATTTTACCCCCCGCTATCCAACACTTTCCCTACTGTTGCACTCACTGGAGTTGGAATAGTACATTTAATTATTTCGCTATCCAACATTTTCCCTACTGTTGTATTTAATGTATTGCGAAATGTACGTTTTTTTTAATAGTTTAATGTTTTCATTAATTATAGAATGGCTTTTTTAATTTTAAATTATTGATATATGTATATATTTTATTTTTATATAATTTAAAAGTTTAAAAATTAAATAAAGATAATAGTTAATAAATTATTTTAAAGTAAATATATGTATATGTATAAATTATTATGTTTGTGTGTTTATATTTTTTTTAATTAAGTTGATTTTTTATATTTAGTTAAAATGTATATTAAATGTAATTATTTTTTTAAAGATAATATTAATATTTTATAGATGTAATATATATTATTTTATTTTATTTATATTTTTAAATCGATATTTTTTACATCTATATTTTTAACTTCGATATTTTTGATTCAATATTTTTGTACTTACCTGTTTAAGTATAGGGAGTCGATATTTTTGCATTCTATATTTTTTTCTTGATATTTTTTACATCGATGTTTTTAGCATCGATATTCTATCAGTGAACCGTACCAAGCTTACCCTGACTAAGACTTGCACTGCAAATGGAGCATATGGCAATGTTTGGCTCCTTCTCGCTAACCGTAAAGAAATCCCAAACTGTGGAGGTCCACTTTCTGACATTAGTGCTAATGCTAAGGTCGGAAGAAGTGGCGGTAGGTGGGTGTTTTGACGTTTGCCCCTCTCAGCAGTGCCTACTTCTACTGAGGTGGTTGTGGATGTAGGTCGCTGCCAGGGCTTTGCAAATATGAAAGCTGGCGGTGGTGGTATATGTGCCACATCCCTCAGAGCAGGTTGAGATGGGATAACATCGGTCTGCACTGGGGCTGGGCTTACATCCATGATGACTGGCTCGTCGTCATCCTCCTCTTCATCATCCATAACTCTAAGGCTTTCAGGAACCTTCTTTTCCCTAGCCTCTCCTGGTCTCTGACTGAGGCGGCATCCAAGTGGAGTCTTGATCATCAGAAGGGAGGCTTGGAGATGAAGATGATGGAGTACCCCTCCCTTTTCTCCCTGGAGATCTGGAAGACAATTGATCTTTTGAGAGAGGGGCTTCTTCTGCTTCCTCAGCATGAGCGCAATCTCCTAAACTGCTCCTACTTTGGGAGGAACTACTATTGCTGGCTGGGGCTGTTGTTGTCTACTTATCTGAGTTTCCTGTACCAATTGGGTACTAGTTTGCGAAAGAGATAAGTCCATTTCAACGTCACTGCTTGGTCGCGTTGCCGTGATTAGACAGGCTGCCTCTCTACCAGACATGGGCTTGGGCCTAGGTTGGGTTGGGTCTGCTGATGCGATGGTGTTGTAGGCACAAATTTGCCGAAAAAGGTTCTGGCCGCCACGCCAGTGGTGGAAATCAGCTTCTTCCCCTCCCCAGTGGCCACTTTCTTGGCAGTACCTTCCTTTGGCTGAGGAGATGTCTGTGTTGTGTGGTCACTCATCACGTCGTGCACAGGCCCTTCAGTCTGGCAGTACTGTGGGTGATGTTTTCTCCTCTCTTGTGCGTCTAAAAGCAAACAAGCAAGAAGAGCATCAGTGAAAAGTGGCATTTTTGCAGTTGAATTAATAGCATTGTTTAGTGTGGTTACCTAAGTTATAAATGATTAACAATACAGTGTAGTCATCCCATTCTTAAAACCACACCAACATAAACTTCCATGTGCACCCTGGAAGGATAAGAAAGAGCTACAACACACAGATGTAACTGTTTGCTTTATGTGCATCAAGTCGGGATGTGGCACTTAGGGAGGTGGAGGTAACAAAAGAAAACTGACAATGAAATAATCCTTAGAAAAGGAATGCTGTTGTGCGGCTGTGGGCTGCCAATAGCACATGGGGTTGATGCCGGCTGTTAGGAAAATGGGAAAATGAAAATTTGGAGAAAAAAAATAATAATTCTGAAAAAAGTTTTTTAAAAACAATTGTACAAAAATAAAGATTTAAAAAAAAAATTAAAACATTGAAAAACATTAAGAAGAAATTTAAAAAGTGGAACATTGAAAAAAATCGAAAAACATTTTAAAAAGTGGAAACAATTCAAATTAAATGAAAAAAAGTTTGTGAAAAAATTATCAAAAAAATATAAATAATAAAAATATAATTTCTGATGTACTGGGGAAGGAGACTACTACTACCATGATAATTGAATTTGAAACCCACTGGGATCTAGGAGGCAAGGTGTGGTGCAAATGAAAAATACAAAAAAAAGTATGTAATAATATATAAAACGCTATTCATACAGTGCATTTAGTATGAGCATTGAGCTACTAGGCCTCAAGCATAACACACAAAATGGTCTCCAGCCACATGGTCAAACAACAAGCAGGAGGCGTAGCCACACAAGAACACATGCAGGCCTATGGCAAAAGCACACTGGCTGCCTACACAAAATGGCCACCAGCCACATGGTCACAACAACAACAACCACCAGCAAGGCGGTATGGCCAGAAACAAAGAACACATGCAGCCCTATGGCAAAAGCACACTGACTGGCTACACAAAATGGCCACCGACCACATGGTCAAACAGCAAGCAAGGAGGCATAGCCACAAACAAAGAACACATGCAGACCAATGGCAAAGGCACACAGGCTGTCTACACAAAATGGCCACCAGCCACATGGTCACAACAACAATAACAACAACAACCAGCAAGGAGGCATGGCTAGAAACAAAGAATACATGCAGGCCTATGGCAAAGCACAATGGCTGGTTACACAAAATGGCCGCAAGCCACATGGTCAAACAACAAGCAAGAGGTATGGAAAGAACACATTCAGGCCTATGGGCACTGACTATACAAAATGGCCCATGGCCTCATGGCATGGGGAACAAAGACAAATGGTGGCCTATAGAAAACACACTCACACACTAGCCAGACAAAGGAGGCATGGTAACATAGAGAGCACAGCATTAATTCAGCAATGCCAAAAATGAAATTAACTGGGCTAAAGTTTTTTACAACAACACACATCCTCCAAAGGCATCTCCCCACCTATACGCTGTTTGCAGGAAAAAAACATGAAATGCCACAAAAAACAAAACACATTGGGCCCGATTCCGATGTCCAGCATACCAACCGACTCTGATTTGTAATGCTTTCCGTACGACTCGACCGCGAGCCCTCCGTTCGACGTAGTACGATGCATCCCATGTGAAACACAACCGAATCGTACGGACCGCCATCATTCCGAACCAAGGCTCCGTAAACCGCATCGATGTGACCGACAAGTTTGTAAACGTTCAACATTCGCATGCCGGTCAGGAGTCGGACTCATATCAACACGCAGTGAGTTGATGTTGCAGGAGAAACGGTTACGGAAACGTGTCGGTCCGTGTATGAAATGTCAATGGGGGGGGAGTCAAAAACAACCAAATAAAGCATTGGCAAACAAAAACAAAAAATCAAAATCACACCCACAAATGCATCTACATAAAGGGCCAACACCATTACCATGATCCTTTGCCACAAATGCCAATACTCACAAGGAGCTTGCACCAGACATTCCTTGCTCTCTGCCTCACACACTCACACACCCAGCACAGATATCATTTCACTAAAAATACACATATTCTCACAACTTGTTACTGATTCAGACTCACATCCACACTCACCCTCACCTTCACACTCTCCCTCACCATGTCCAAAAGGAAGCAACCCCGTTTTACTGATAAGGAGTTGGAAGTGCTTGTAGATGAGATTGTCAGAGTAGAGCCACAGTTGGTTACCTAGTCCAACAGAACCCCTTGCCCAGAGAAATAGGATGTAGGAGAGGATAGTTAACAAGGTGAATACCCAAGCACCTTGCTTGCGCACAATGGAAGATATCAGGACCAGGTACTATGATGTGCGAAGGAGGGTCAAGAAGCTGATGGCCAGAGAACATTTCCAAAGCCAGCAGACTGGCGGTGGCCCTCCTGCACAACCTGTCCACTTCACCTCCTGGGAGAAGAAGGTGCGTGACATCCTTCCACCGGAGGGCGTCTACGGAATCCCAGGATCACAAGAGTCTGGTGAGTACACAATCCACATTCAAATAAAGTTATTAATCATACCTCTAGAGACAGCACTTCAAAGTATACTGTTAAACTAAGGCCAGTTGAAAATGAAAAAATGTACTAGATTCTAATAGCATGTGATGTGTATGTCATATTTCATACATAAATAACTCAAAAGTGATTGATAATGCAACCAACCATAACCATGTACATACTTCTCAAAAACTCACAGATAGTCCATCTGCTCCATACAACTAGCACCAGTGTCAGACATCTTGGCCTAGTACTTTTCCACTCACTCACAGGAAAGCACAGCACAGGTAGTCTGTTTGGGATGTCTGGGAAGGTGGGTCTGGCCACAGACCCCATGGGACTTGTAGTCACTGCAAACACTCTTCCACACACACAGCCCACACAGACATGCTGGGATTATGCAAGCCTCACAGTCAGTGGAAAAGTACCAGCAACATGACTGACCCTGCTGCATGCTGTCTGGAGAACAAGGCCTGATGGGAGTTGTAGTCAAGTCAAACTACACGCACCAGTGTCAGACAACTCTACATTAGACTCCATTCACTGTCAGGTAGACATAGGCCTAGATGACCTGTTTGGGTAGTGTGGGAGAAGGAGTGTTTACACTGACAACATCACCTATCAGGCTCTATCCCACACACAGACCTTCACACACAGACCAACAAGGCCACCAGGAAGAGTGGTGTCCTGTCAATGATTGGAAGTGTACTTGCAGGATGTCTGACACTTGTACATAGTGTTAGAGTTGTCCACAACTCCTAACATGGCCTTGTGCTCCTCACACCAATACCCAGTGACAGGCATCTTGATAGTACAGTTTCCATTCAGCATTAGGGATAGCATAGATCCTGGTCTGCTGTCTGTGCTGGCTGTGAAGGTGTGTGTAGGACAGGGCATTATGGGTGGGGAAGTCAGTGCAAACACTCATCCTCACACACAGACCAACAAGACAACATTTAAATGAGCTTACATTACAGTCAATTCAAATGTACTGGCAAGCTGTCTGGCCCTGCACACTGATGTTTTGAGTCCAAGGCACTGTTGGTGAGTAGTGGACAAATCAGACACCTGTCACCAGTGTCAGACATCTCTGAAGCACATTGCCAATCACCGTCTGGAAAGTAGACTCACAGTTAAGATATTCATGATGTGTAGGACGTGTGTGGAGTACGGAGCATGATGGCAGATGGAGTCATGGCAAACACTCCTCCTCACAAACAGCACAAACAGACCACCAAGAATGGTGAATATAAATCTACTGACAAAATGGCTGACACTGGTGACATCTGCCTGTACAACTACACACTGCTTGTGGACACATAGGCACCAGTCATCAGTGTCAGACAACTTGCAAGTACATTCACACTCAATGTCAGGGAAGCAGAGTAACAGTTAGCCTTTTGCTGATGTGTGGGAAGGTGTGTGTGGGCCAAGGCATCATGTGACTTGTAGACATTGAAAATACTCATCCACCCACCCATTCAAACTCCCCTGGGCATATGCTTACATCACAGTGAGGAGAAGTGTACTGGCAAGGTGGCTGACACTGCTGCATAGTGTTGATCTTGAAACCAACTTACAGCAAGGCCCTGTGCACAAAACATCATGCAACTGTGTCTGCCATCTTGTGAGTACATTACATTCACTGTCAGGTAGCCATTGCCACAGATGAGCTGGTTGTGCTGGTTGTGAGGAGGAGTATCTGCCATGACCATATCTTCCATCATGCTCTGGCCTCCACACACCCTCACACATAGCCAAAATAGCATATATGGGACTCTGCTTACCTGACAGTGAGTAGCAATGTGCTGCCAAGATGTCTGACACTGCTGCATGGTGTTTTCAGCACAAGGTCTTTTCTGTGATTTTGATTCACATTTACCACCATGCACCAGTGTCTGCAGCCTGGTCAGAACACTTACTATCACTGCTAGTTAGTCAAAGTCACAGAGGACTGTGCTGGGTTGCTCAGAGGAGGAGCATTTCAAAATCCTACTAATCACATCAGGCAGTGGACAACATACACCTTCATCAACATCACAAACAGACCAACATGAACTAAGCGTACACACAGTGATTTTGACTTTACTAGCAGGATGCATGACACAGGGCACTGGTGTCTGACTTATCAACAAATAGCAACATTGACTTGTGCTCAAAACACCGGACACCAGTGTCCGCCAGACTTGTCAGTATACATCCACACACTTGCAGGAAAGCATAGTTTCATGTGTTCGGCATTTGCATGCAAGAAGGAGTGTGCGTATTACATGGCCTGGTGGGATGTCTGTCCATTGTGAACACTCATCTGCAGAAACAGCCCTATAAGACCACTAAAAACCGTCATTACCTGACAGTGAGTGGACATACTAATATGAAATGGCAGAGACTGTGGCATGCTGTGTGATGCACAAGGCCATGAGGCAAGTTGTGTACAAGTCAGAAACAAGTTCCCAGTGCCAGACAGCCAACCATTATATTTGGACACACTGTAAGCTAAGCTCATGTTCTGGTTGCCTGTTAGCACTGGGCATGAAGGTGTATGTAGGAGTGGCACTGATGGGACTTGGAACAACAGCAAACACTCCTACACACACAGCACAACCACTGTATTGTGGGCAATGTCTATCTCTCAGTGAGTTCATGTGTACTTGCAAGATGGCAGACACTGGGGACTGTTGTCTGAACCTATCACAACTGCCACATTTGCCTATGTGCCACAAAGACCAGCCAACATAGACACATATCTTTCACAGACACTCACAAACATTGGCTGCACAACACTCTTCCGTGTGGCATGGTGGGGCTGGGTGGGAGGAGGGGTGTAAGTTTCACAAATATACAACAATCACTCAAACATCAGTTAATCATAGTTCTTTGCCACAAAATGGCACAAAGGTAAGATTGTGAAATCATTTGACCATGGAGTCAATGTACAAAGTACATGATCTGTGTAGACACAAAGTTAAACTGTCTCACAATTCTCCTACTCACAGCCATTCACATGTGTAGAATGAGATGAAATCTAGAAGCACCTCAATCACTCCATTCCCACACCTATCACGCTAAGTCAACAGAATGTGAGTGTGATGGCAGACACACCAATGTGTCTGCTGAAGACATGTACTAAGACCAGTACACAGGCACAAGAAGAGTACGCACAAAGGGCAAGAAAGTGTATGTATATCACTGTGCAAGAAAATATGTGGACAACCAAAACACACCTGTGTCATTCAATGTGTGTCAATAACCAGTCAATGTCTTCCAACATGCTCTGTGAATCAAACACAACAGGCCCATTGATGCACATATCTGGATATGTCCATTAATCCCCCTCTTGTCTTAAAATTAGAGTCATCACAAAAGATATGTCTGCATCGTGGATCAAGGAGTCAAATCTATTTTCAGTTACTTAGCATGAGCTTAGTTAGCCTATGTAATGTGTTTGATTTGAGTTGCAGTGGACATCCACATCAGTCATTGTGTTATGTTTGTACCTACAGTGCCAGCTGAGGACAACACTGGAACCATCCAGGACAGCCAGGCACAGACTCCGATTGACCAAGAGCCCTCCGGCGTTGATGACTCTCATCATTCTTTTGATGACAACGACAGACCTGGCCCTTCTGGTATGGGTCAACCCACAGCACCAGTGGCGGAAAGACCCCGATCCTCTGCAACCACTCCTGCCTCAGCTGCCAACACCCACCTGACCCCTACCCGCATGGACACAGCATCCCAGGAGACCAACAACACCACAGCAACACAGGGCACTCTGGAGTTGCCCAACAACACCAATGTCAACAATGAAGGAGGTTCAGTGTCGACTGTGCCAGCACCAACTGGTCCTGCTCGGGTGGGTTGGGGTGGTGTGAGGTGTCGTGGTGATCGGCAACATCATGCTGCTGTTGCCGATGATGTGGAGATCCAAAACTTCTCAAGAAACCTCAATGCATATGAGGATTCACAAGGAGAGATGGGCCAGGTCATAGGGATCCTCAGGACTATGCAACAGCAGAAGGCAGCCCAAAATGAAGAACTGGACAGGTTTATGTCAAAAATGGATGAACAGACTGAGGTGTACAGGGACACTGCCACCTCCCTCCGCAAGATTGCCACCAACATCTCCACACCTCCCTGTGTGCCTACCACATCCACTGCAACAACTTCTGCAACAGCCACAGGGAGGGATGTGGACTCTGGCGGAGAGACACCTGCCCCGCAGCTGCCTGCACCTGAGGGTCCCCATGAAAAACGTGGAGTCGGTCGTCCAAAGAAGAAACGGTGAGAGACAGATGTCCACGCATCACACCCAGGAAGTGACTACCTGCTCCTGATATCCTCCATTGTGTGCCAACCATTCACTTTGTTGACTATCACAGAACTCTCCCACATTGGCTGGACGGTCTAAGTTGGACTATGGACTCACATAACTGTGCATCTACTTCGGAAAACCTCATCTACAAACACTACCAACTACTATCTTCACTTATATAATTTTTTTTGGTTTGTTGATGATACCCCCATGATGTGCACTGATATCTTCACATTATGCACTCAAATAAATCACTATGCACCCAAAAAAGTGGTAATGTCGTTACTTTGAATAACTAAGGTAATAACTGTAATGATGTTGAAAAAGGCAAAGAAGCAAGTGTGCACAACATTGGTAACACTTCACTTTGAAGGAGTACATTACTGTCTTGTGAGTATATGTACATTGTCACAACATGATAGAGGGACACAACCAGGTCATGGCCCAAATTATTGGACATGTCACAGATGCACAGCAAGTATATTGGTCAAAATACTAGCGCCATTTTAAGACACAATAAACACACTTTTGTTAGCACAACAGTGCATCATGGAGCATGTTTAATTTATAAAAAATTACTTTGGATGTGTGAAAACATAATAGGCATGAATCCTTGTGTATCATAGGATTATTTCCCTGACACAACCTTGCGCATTAAGACTATTTAAATGGACATCACACAGTTAGAAAAAGCTGTAACGTGAAGAAAAATGTCCATCAGTCAAAAAGGAATAGCGTGTCCTGGAATTCCAAACAAGTCCAATGTTTGAGTAGGTGCAAGCATCAGGAGTCTGATGGGCTCACAAATTGCATGGTAGACATGGCCTTGTACCCTGGTAAGGAGAAACATAGAACAGAGTTAGGCACACAGGACTGAGCCTCTTCAATTTTGACAAGATTGTCAGCTGAAGCACAAGATTGTCAGTGTGTAAACTATCTTTGATTCACCGTACCACTGTACATCTCAACTTTTCCATCTCACAAATACTTATCATACAACTAACATCATGGCAATTTGTTTTCACTCACAAACATACATACACATTGTGCACCAGCAACACAACAACAGACACCTGGGGGTACTCCCCTACTTTCATTGCATACCTACACTCATGTGAAGAAGTTGCTGATAAGCTGTCGCCTCAAATCCTCGCCATCATCATCATCCCCACTGTCGTCATGTCCCAGTCCTGGATCTTCCCTCGCTGGTGGATGCTGGTCTACATCGTCCTGTATAAGTGGAATTTCCCTCCGAATAGCCAGGTTGTGGAGCATGCAGCAAGCATTGATAATGTTGCACACCTTCAATGGTGCATATTGTAGGGCTCCTCCCGCCCGGTCGAGACAGCGGAATCTTGTCTTCAGGAGGCCAAAACACCGCTCAATGACTCTCCGGCTCCTACCATGTGCCTCATTATATCGCATATCGGCTGGGGTGACTGGGTTACGGAGTGGCGTCAGTAACCAAGGTTGGTTGGGGTACCCAGAGTCTCCTACATTGTAAACAGAAAAATATGATCTGTAGTTGGTTAACAGAGCATTATCAGACATACAATCTACACACAACACAGCACACATGTCACATCACCTACCAACAAGCCAAGCAGGGTCATGTTGTGCCCGTGACATCAAATGCGGGTTGGCACTGTTCCTCATGATGTAAGCGTCATGTGCAGATCCAGGGAAACGTGAACAGACGTGGGAGATGGTCATGTCTGCCAAACAAACCACCTGGGCATTAATTGAGTGGTAATGTTTGCAGTTACGATACACTACCTCAGAAGCCTGCGGTGGCACCAATGCAATGTGGGTGCCATCAATGGAGCCAATTACATGGGGTAAGTGCCCCAATGCATAAAATGCACCCTTGATGTCTCCAAATTCTCCAGGTGTTGAAAACTTTATGTATTGGCACAGAAAATTCATCAATGCAGCCAAAACATCTTGCAGAACACGGCTGAACATGGTTTGTGACATCCCACCAGATGTTGCCACTGTGTACTGAAATGTACCGGTGGCAAAGAAGTGTAAAGCTGCCATAACTTTCACTTTGTCCGTCAGTGCAGTTGGATATGGCCGACCAGGCTGTAGAAGGGGTGAAAACTGGGCAGTCAAGTCTTCAATGATTGGCCTTGTGAGGCGGAAGTTCCTGATGGTGTCACGTTCTTCCGTGGTTGCCAGGTCTGGAAAGGGCCTGTGGACTGCAGGTCGTCTGCAATACCTATGTGTAGAGTATGGACACAGTTGTTGTCAAGTCACAATGTACCATGCAACATGCTTAGAGACAAAGGGAACATGAAATGTGAACACAACTGAACCTACAGATCCTTCAAATACATGATTTAATTTCCCAAAATTTTCATTATATACATATGCCAGCATCAGTAGCATACACAGACATTTTATCAGGGTATGGTGACACAGCAATTATAGTGGTGTAATGTATAAGTCACTAGCGTCTGACATCATGAATTTCTGCAAACAGCACAGATTCTAAGGATCAATAGTTAAAATATGTCACTTTAATGTGTTTAAAAATATTACATGTACATTAATAAGACTGAATAGGAACATGTCATTCAAGAGATGTGTAACACATGATATAGACATCATCTCAAATACACAGTCAGGCACAACACTGTCACAGGTTGGACACTGTCATTCATTTATGTATATTTAACACATAGATTCTCATACACTGATTTTTTTCAATGAAGTGGCTTTAGAAATGGGTAACAATATCATACACTGCAGTCTGGGGCACACAGATAGACTACTAATTTACATTGCACAAACCAGATGTACATGCATGATGATTTCACTGTCCAATCATCCTATGGTAAAATCCTTAGCCATGACTGACACCACAGAAATCTACAGTCAGATTTTTTTTTTTTTTTTAAATGTGCAATTGCTCAGACAGGACACTAATGCAGTGCCAAGGCAAGATTGCACATGTACATCCACACAAAAAATGATGTTCACTGTGACCAATAGAATGCAGAAAACAGCACTGCCAATCCAGACATGATTTACATGCAAATCATACAGTGTGGCATGTGTCCCTTAAGGTTAACTCCTCATGGGAGTATGTTTCATTGATGTACATCTCATTTTTTTAAATTGATATGGTGTATTACACACATGTACTGTACTGAGATACATCATCCACACCAGTGTGTGCACTGACGACTGATTATTCAAAGGACGCGTCCTCCGCCTCCGAAACAATTCGTTTACAGCCATTGGTTGTCATGGTGAAAGACGCGGGTGAGAATTCAAAGGAAGCATCCTCCGCATCCGAAACGATTCGTTTACAGCCATTGGTTGTCATGGTGAAAGACGCGGGTGAGAATTCAAAGGACGCGTCTTCCGCATCCGAAACGATTCGTTTACAGCCATTGGTTGTCATGGTGAAAGACGCGGGTGAGAATCAAAGCCGCGTCCTCCGCATCCGAAACGAATCGTTTACAGCCATTGGTTGTCATGGTGAAAGACGCGGTGTGAATTCAAAGGATGCGTCCTCCGCATCCGAAACGATTCGTTTACAGCCATTGGCTGTTTGTTGGCATGGTGAGCGCCGTGTGTTTCGACTCATTTCTTCAGCGCAAGAAAAACTACTCTGTTCCCTCACATCACCAATGTATCCATTTCAAAAGAGATCACATGAAGAGTGTTTGAATGTCGCGGTAGTCGTGTCGATTGCTAGTAAAGTCATGCATTGGCCCAATTCGTACAATGCGACCGACGCGAACCTATCACTTTTGATGCATGTATTGAGACTGCCTCTGCTGTTTAGTTATAAGTCTGTCTGTTCCTTAGAGACTTTACTTGCCAGCACTACCTGCTTCATTCCTGCACCTCCCCATCTCTCTGCTGCTGTGACAACATCCTCTGGTAGCCATAATGGCAAGGACACACCCCAGGGCCCCAGCTTTCAGTGAGGAGGAGAATAAGGCCCTGCTGGACACACTCCTGCCACTACGCAGCCAGATGTATGGCAAACCAGAGGAGCAGGTGAGTGAGATTGACAGTGCATTGCCCTTCGACATGTGTGACAACTGTGCATTACTGGCAGTAGGAATCTCCATCAGAGATATTCATTTATGTTATTTTTAAACATAACTGGGTGTCTGGAACTGATTTTGACAGGCACACTGCTGTAGAGGTGTGTGTCCTGGGTCAAACATGTCATCACTGTCCCAATTGGAACAGAGATTAGATTGTACACATGACTGATGCACATGATGTCACATGTATTACCCTTAGTTATTTGTTAAAACATGTAATGAGCTAGGTATATTAGTGTATGATAGAGACACATGACGCATGTGGACTAAGGGACTATCACCATGTCATCCTTACAGGTCAACTCCCATGAGAAGGACCGAATGTGGCTGACCATCGCCAAGAAGGTGCGTGATGTGGGGGTTGCATATCGTAGTGTTCGTCATTGCCGCAAGAGGTGGCAGGACCTTCGTGGCTGGGCCAAGAAGATTGCTGAGGTCCAGCTGGGCTGTCACAACTGAGCAAGCGAGGCGGCCGGTGAAGATTGACCCCCCACATGCGACGCATCATAGCGGTGGTCTTCCCTGACCTGGATGGGCAGTTGAAGGCCCAACAGCAGCAATGAAGGGGTGAGTCACTTACATGTTGCATGTCTATCTTTATCCCGGCAGCTTTTGTGATCTGAGCTTGATGGCATCTTTAGTGGTTGTAAGTCTGCCAAACGTGCAGGCATTCGCACTCGATTAAAAAAAGCAGATGGAGCAATAGATGACAGGTAATGACCCATTCATCATGGACATGTGAATTAGTCATGTTCAGGGATAGTAACAGTGTTGACATGCACATGTCTGCTTAATAATTTACACAAGACGTGTGTATGAGTTTCTGCATGAATTTCCATGGCTTTACAAGTGTCTGGACATCCACTGATCTGTGATCCTGTTCTCAGAGTCGTTTGTACAAATCATTGAAGTTTGTTGTGATGGGTGATTCCAATTTTGCAAATCACATGCACAACATTTTGTGAGAAAGGATTTCTCCATGTAGAGACATAGATTGCTTCGTCTTGGTCCGTGTGCAAAGGTTTTTTTCACTGACATGCTGCCAATTGTGATCACATGTATCTCAGGGGACATTCACAGCTAGGGTGACTCGGATCACATGTCACTATGTCCTTCCCATGATGTCATGTCAAAACATACAGACTACATTTTGAAAAGTGAGTACATGTGTAGGAGTATGTGATGGTGAAATCACAAGCCATTCATTGTCAAACACAGGTTGTCACTGATTGCAACATGTCATGATTTTCGAGGTATGATGTGAACTACACAGTTACAACTATTGACATGTGTGTTTCTGGTCTTGAATACTCAAACATGATGGTTTTGTAAACAAGCTTTATTTTGCATTACTGTCAGTTTCTGAGATGTAAAATGTGCACCAATTGAAAATTTGTTAACCACATGGTACGTAAGACATGAGCAATCTCAGTAGTGGAAAGTGTGCATACATTTTTGTCAAAGGGAGGGACAGTCAGACTTTGTCCATATGATGTTGGACTTGGTCAGTGTAGGCAAGATTGTTCAACAGTGTAGACTGTACTCATGCTGGAGATGGGTTCAGTCACAACAATCCATGCAGTCATTGCACCCAGATGTGCCAGTGGAATGGTGTTCCGCCTGAGGCATTGTGAAGCAGAAAATTTCAGACGTGCCCGTTTGTAGACCATTATTTACATCTATGAAAGTTTATTTGTTTTCAGTCTGCTAGATGCCTGTCGGACCAGCTATGCTTACTGCCTTGGAGTCTCCATGATGACTCTCATATGTGTCTACTGACATTGGGTATGCAAAGCTACTGATCACGTTATCAATCACTGTGAACATGACCCATGCAATGAGTATGTATTGTGCATGTTTGACAAGGTATACATGTGAGCCATGACATATGAACCAATGGTTCAACTATAGATAACTAATGATTTCAGGATGTGTACCATGTCTCAGTGACATCTGAGATTCAAATCAACTTTTTGATGGCTCTGCTCACATGCAGAAGAGGAGAAAGTAATACCTGTCCACAAGTCCATCATGGGCACAAGACAAAACATTCCCTGCCACAAACTCCATTAGTCAACATTCTTGTTCTGTACTTTGATGTTGATACTTGCAAAGTTGCTGATCACATCATGTGTCATTGAGCAATGTGAAAGTGGCAGGCTAACAAGTACCATTTCTGGTAATGCAGCATGTGCTAATAGCACAACTCAATGTGATGTCTGATATCTAGTTACATCTGTGTCTTAACTATGTGTCAACTAGGTATGGATGACTCATGTAAATCTTTTTAGCACTTGGTCACAGCATCATCAGCTGACATGGGAGCAGAGAGTGCCACGGAAGTTGTGGGAGCAGAACGTCAGACTGGGTCCAGTGAAGAGTCATCGGAGGGGGGACCCAGTGACAGAGAGGGTGAGGGGAGTCTCACTGGCAGCAGATCTGCAACAACATCTGCAGCTTCTGAATCTGATCACAGCTCTGGTGAGGACTCCCATGTGGTGATGGGGGACACAGAGACTGCATCTACAACATCAGAGTCTACCATCACCACCCCTACCATCTCCACCCTCCCTGCTGCTCCCAGTTCCACTGTCCGTGGCCACAACCGTGTTAGGGGCAAACTATCCTTCGGGCCAGGCACCTCACCCCCGGCACCTGTCTCCCCTGCTGCCCTAAGTGTAGAGACCAATGAACTCCTGAGGCAGATCTCTGTGGGGCAGACATCAATGCTCAGTGTCCTCCATGCACACACAACTCTTTTGACAGAAATTTCATCGTTCATGGAGGGCATTCACTCAAACATGTCTGCCCTACAGAGATCAAATCAGGCGATGGCCTCAACACTGATGGCAGCACTATCTTTCTTCCAGCAGTACCTCCCCCCTCCTACCTCTTCCTCATCCACCATCCCAACTACCCTCCCTGACCCAAGCACATGCAAACACACACAGTCACACACTGCAACATCCACACGCAGCACACAAACACACAGACAAAAGTCACAAGCCACACCCGCGCACACTCATGCTACAGACAGCACACTCACACCAAAGGAAGTGACAGCACCCGACACACATGCATCCAATGACACTCCGCATACCTCACAACCCTCTGTCTCCACAACCCCTACCCTTTCTGCTCCTGTACCACCCTCAACCCAGGCTCCCCACCTTGTTCCCATTGAATTTGTCCCTCCACAGACATGCACCCCCCTCCTAAGAAGAGGAAGTATCTACAGGATGTTCTACCTGTAGCATCTGCTAGCCCCACCACATCCTCCAAGGAACAGAAAGCATCAACTCCCCATAGAAAATCCTTCCGGTCCCATTCCAAAGCATCCACTCCTACACCCCAAGGATCCCCAAACAAGCCCAGTACATCAAAATTGGCTAAAACACCCACCAAAAAGACGCCTCCCCTCCCCATTGCAGACTCACCCCTCACAAAATTTAAAATCCCTAAATTAGTTAAGGCCACACCATCCTCAGCTCACACTGCTCATCCCACTGCAGCTGCACCCCCCTCACAATCAGAGCCAACCACTGCAGTGGAGTCCCACACCCCGCCATCAGACCCTACCACTGCAGTGGACCCTGAAACCCCTCCTGCTCCCATCCCTCCCAAAACACAACCCAGTCCCAAATAGTTTGTCCCCTTTGGTGCCTGGCATGTCCCCAAGATGCCCCTCTCAGGGGAGGTGTCCCCTTGCAGGAATTGTGCTGGCAAGAATGTTTTGGCCTGATGTTCAAAGTCACATGGACACTAACCAGTGATGGACTGGCCAATGGCCTTTTGTTTATGACGAGAGATATATTTATTTTGCTGCTGAATAAAGCAATTTCTTTTTTTATAAAAACATTGTTGTTCAACAACTTGTTTCAGAGTTGAATGTGTGACAAGTGGAATTGTTTTTTTTATATATACAATGATATTAGTGGGGCATGTTTTGCATATGTTACATGTAGTTTGTGCACTTTGACAGAAGGTATTTTAAGATGTGGGGTCTGCATTTCATGGTTGTCATTGCCAAATAATATCTTGGATCAGAGTGTGAAATGCATCACAAGGTCTTACTTTTGTTAGTAAATAAGAGTGGTGTTGTCCTGCAATGTTTCTGTGTGTGTTGTGGTGGACTTATGCATTCACTGTATGATAACCCATATGTGTGTTTCTCATTATTCCTGGTCTAGCGTCAAATGTGCTATTCCCCTAGCATTTAGCATGCTGACTGTAACTACCTGATGATGAAAATCACTCAACCTCCATACACAACATGCTATTGATCCATGATCAATAGATTGATCTGATTGTGATCACAATGATGCTCAGGCACTCAAAATATAATTTACACACAATCTGTGATCATCTCTTGACATGGCATGTATGTTTTTACTGGCCAAATGTTTTGTAGTTAAATGAACGATGCTGCAGATCAATGTGGTATGTAGGTCAGACTGTCCAGATGTGACTTACCTCCCTGCAAGGTCCCTACAATGAGGCCAAATCCCTGCACCTGTCATGCACTGAAAGTGAAGTTTGTGTGTTCAACATGATACTACCTCTGTCAATGCATGTAAGGCAGTGCACCATGGTGGTTCTGTCACAAAGGCTGACGAGCAGCCTCTATTCAAAGAACAGATGATATTCCATTGAATTTGTGACATGATGTTGCATTGTCCTGGTTGGGACTGTGTAAGTGTGTGAGTCCAATGTGCTGGTCTATGAAGGCCCACATAACCATGGTCTGCAGGTGACCCTGTGGTGCACCTGCATCTCCACTCTACCCATCCCTCAAGGTTAGCATTTTTTTTCTGCAACAATGTGTGAATACCTTTCATTGACAATACCGTATGAGCTTGTTTTTTGTGGAAATACCTGCAGCATGTACTCCACATGTACTGATATGAAATTTTATTTTTGGAAGAGAAGTTTCATTTTTCATATCCATTTTTAATACTTTCTTTTTACCCTCAACCCAGGTATTGCAACTTGTTGTATACGGGTATTTTCACGAACACCAGATATGCAAAATCATGTATGGGGGTATTTACCCCAAACACAAGGAATACCTCTTCATGAATGAGAGTATTTGCCCAAAAACAAGTTAGTTATCTTCATGTATGGGGGTCTTTACTTCAAAATCAAGTTAGGCATCTTCATGTATGGGGTCTTTACCCCCAACATAAGTTAGTCATCTTCATGTATGGGGGATTTGCCCCGAAATCAAGTTAGGCATCTTCATGTATGGGTGGATTTACCCCCAAAACAAGTTAGGCATCTTCATGTATGGGGGTATTTACCCCAAAATCAAATTAGGTATTCTCATGTATGGGTGTATTTACCACCAACACAAGATAGGCATCTTCATGTGTTGGGGGATAGGCCACAAAATCAGGTTAGGCATCTCCATGTATAGGGGTATTTCCACACAAAACCACATATGCATATACACATATGGTGTATCCACCCAAAAAAGCACATGTTTTCTTCAACATTGCTGTAGGTTGTTGCCACCCCTCCTATTGACTGGACATTGCTGTAGGTAGTTGCCACCCCCCATATTAACTGGACATTGCTGTTGCCACCCCTCCTCATGACTGGACATTGCTGTAGGTAGTTGCCACCCCTCCTATTGACTGGACATTGCTATAGGTAGTTGCCACCCCTCCATATTAACTTGACATTGCTGTTGCCACCCCTCCTCATGACTGGACATTGCTGTAGGTAGTTGCCACCCCCCCCATATTAACTGGACATTGCTGTTGCCACCCCTCCTCATGACTGGACATTGCTGTAGGTAGTTGCCACCCCTCCTATTGACTGGACATTGCTGTAGGTAGTTGCCACCCCCCCATATTAACTGGACATTGCTGTTGCCACCCCTCCTCATGACTGAACATTGCTGTAGGTAGTTGCCACTCCCCATATTAACTGGACATTGCTGTAGGTAGTTGCCACCCCCCCATATTAACTGGACATTGCTGTTGCCACCCCTTCTCATGACTGGACATTGCTGTAGGTAGTTGCCATCCCTCCTATTGACTGGACATTGCTGTAGGTAGTTGCCACCCCCCCCATATTAACTGGACATTGCTGTTGCCACCCCTCCTCATGACTGGACATTGCTGTAGGTAGTTGCCACCCTCCCCCCATATTAACTGGACATTGCTGTTGCCACCCCTCCTCATGACTGGACATTGCTGTAAGTAGTTGCCACCCCCCATATTAACTGAACATTGCTGTTGCCACCCCTCCTCATGACTGGACATTGCTGTAGGTAGTTGCCACCCCTCCTATTGACTGGACATTGCTGTAGGTAGTTGCCACCCCCCATATTAACTGGACATTGCTGTTGCCACCCCTCCTCTTGACTGGACATTGCTGTAGGTAGTTGCCACCCCTCCTATTGACTGGACATTGCTATAGGTAGTTGCCACCCCTCCATATTAACTGGACATTGCTGTTGCCACCCCTCCTCATGACTGGACATTGCTGTAGGTAGTTGCCGCCCCCCATATTAACTGGACATTGCTGTTGCCACCCCTCCTCATGACTGGACATTGCTGTAGGTAGTTGCCACCCCTCCTATTGACTGGACATTGCTGTAGGTAGTTGCCACCCCTCCTATTGACTGGACTTTGCTGTAGGTAGTTGCCACCCCTCCTCATGACTGGACATTGCTGTAGGTAGTTGCAACCCCTCCTCATGACTGGACATTGCTGTATGGGTAGGTGTCGTACTTGCCTTCTGCGACGAACGCGTTGGTTGCGGTTGTAGTAGTGCTCGAAGAGGTAGAATATGGGGATTACATGCATGATCGGATTCATGGCTGCACGTCTCGTTCAGCAGGAATCGTGTTGTGGCGCGAATCGGTGCTGAAATACTCCCCTTCTGGCTGCTCTGACGTGTTGGTTGTAGCGACGGATCCGGCACATGGGAAGTACGCATCGTACTTCGGCGTTTGTAATCGGACTTGGAAATGCCTGCGGACGGCTCCTTTCTGTGTTTCCGGAGGCTTTTCGTTTGGACTATGAGGACGGAATCGGAGTGACCGTCTCGTTCGGTAAGTGAAGGTTTTTGTGCATCGTACTGTGTTGTTTGGTTTCACCGGCTGCCAATACGTGTCGGTTGTACTGTTCGCCTCCGGACGCATCTGGGAGGGCCTTCCAAACGACATCGGAATCGGGCCCTAAGTGTATTTTAATCCAATGCCGTCCATAGCCTAAGTGATGTTTCAATTCAACAGACACTACAGAAACAGTTGTTCCATGCACCCATGACTAGTACTGGGCCTACTGGCTGGAAGGCCCATTGGCAGACTAGGCCACATAGTGAATTAAATTAATATTACAAATGTACTAAACTGTGCAACATTTTTCCTTTACAAAAGCAGAGAAATTACATGCAAAAAAATAACTGGGCCCCTACTGACACTGCAGGCCACCCCACTACAATGCATTTTAAAAATCGAATGAAAATACAAATAAATCCTGGTGCATGCCCTCTATCAAACAAACAATACCCTTATGCAACAGTTTTTTAACTTACTTGTGAAATCTCAAATACAAACTCCTTAAATCCAATGGTATATACGCAGTAGACACAGAGTGATCCTTCCAGCTCCAAATCCAAATGTAAAGTGACCAGGAGATGGACAAAGCACTGGGAGGAGCCTGCTGGACTGGAACAGGAAGTTGGTGACTCTGGTGCACTTCCTCCCTGTTGGAAAAAAAAGTAAAAAAGAAAAAGGACTCCTTGCGCAAAAAAACAACACAAACGGTCCATTTGAGAAGGTTTTGAACTCCAAATTGTCATTTCGAGGAGATTTAGCTGCGTCTCGTGGAGAGAATCTTCACCAGGTTGCAGCCGTGGTCGGTCGCGCTCATTCGCGCACAACACAAAGAAGCTCCTGAAGCTGCGCCAGCAGCAGCAAAATCTCGCAGGAAAATTGCGTGGGTGCCCGCGAGCGCCCGGCAAGTCACCCCGCGCACGCAAAATAAAATTTCGAGTGTGCCAACAAAAAAAACCTCTGCTTTATTACGGAGTTTATCGGTAACTCCACATTCTCCGCTGAACGCGGAGTTGCCGAATTCTACAAACTCCGTGAGTGGAGCAGAGTTTTACGCTCAGGCCTAATCAAATAAACAAACAAATGAAAAGATAATGAAACTTACAAAAACTTGGCAAGTCTTGCAATTAATTTATGGTGGGGAACAGTGGGAAAACACACAGGAACTCTGGCTTTTGTATCAGGCTCATGCTTCAATAATCGCCGGACCCCAAGGCAGAAACAAGGTTCCACGTAAAGGTCCTGAATCAGTGTGGAACCCCACATGGGATCGATGAATGGGAAGTGTGACTGGTTAAGACCTGATTGCATTAAAGGTTATGAGGTGGAAGAGGATAAAGACTGATTAATTATGTACCATCTCAGCTTTTTATATGTTCTTGCAAGGCAGATATCAGTTCATCCCACTGTGTCGCAATAGGGCGTTTTCAGAGTCCCCTGGCCTGCACAGGGCCTCAGCCTCCATCTTAGCCCGGTTGCGCACCAGTGGGAAACATGCCCCAGGCAGGAGGATTTCCACTTCATGGCAATAGAACTCCCCGCCAATAAAAGTGCAGGTCTGTAAACCTTCTGACCACTTTTCCTGTCTTTGGATGCTAAGAGGCAACTCTCTTATGTAAAGAGTTCTTGTCGGCCAGCACCAAGGTCAATATGGTGCATACTTCACCCCAGTAAAGAGGATACGACGGGGCAGGACCAGAACATGTGTGTCATTCCAGCATTTTGGTTTGGACAGTGGGGGCAATTAGCATGAACAGTATCGTAAATTGTTTGGAGATGTGCAGGTGTCAAGTATGCTCTGTGGAGTATGATGAACTGAATGTATTGGAATTTAGCATTCCATGAGACTTTGTGAGGGAAGGAGATGGCTTTGTCCCCTTTATTTTGGGTGAGAGGGCACCCAAGGTCTGTGTCCCATTTAGAACGAAAGTGTGAGAAAGGATTTGTTGTATGATTCGGAATTGCTCGAACAAGCGAGATTAGCTGCCTGCCAAATCGGATAATGAAAAGTGTTTGTAGGAGCAGGTTGGCTCGGTGCCAGAGATGTTCCAGGTGGGGTTTAGCATCACCAGGATACATCAATGTATCAAGAATTGGCCTACTGGTAAATCGTATTGTTTGGTTAATGTGTCAAAAGGAATCAGGGCTTTATCTTGAAAGAGGTATCCGAAGCAGTGTATCCCGGCATTCTCCCAGTGTATTGTGGGTCTGGACGCCAAGCCTCCTTCAAAGCAGCTGAGACTTCTCAGGGGATTTGCCGGTGCATATTGCACCATGTCAAATGTGATTGCCAATGCTCTACGCCAGCTGATGAGCGCTGTATGTAATAGTTTGTTGTATGATGTTGGTTAATGGGCTCCAGGGATTTACTTATAATGTCTAATGCCATTAACCTATGCAAACAACAGATTTTATGAGAGGTAATGCACACCCATATGATTCATTCTATGTATAATGTGTGTGATGTAAAGTGCTCTGACACCCTATACTAGTATAAGTAGCGCTAAAAAACAAATGAAATGAATGTGACAGAGGGGCTATGGAGAGTTGAGGGGCAGTGTTGGAGGGTGGTAGTGAGGGAATACGTTGAGAATGAGGTAATGGGGGGGCCTAAAAACATTGTCACACTGGGCGCCACCAGCGCTATACCTGGCACTGGCCACGCCCCCTAAAAATATACTCCTTGCTACGGGCCTGTTAAACCGAGAAGAAAAACTGGATAAACAAGCAAAAGCTATTAATTTTCTGATTTCTATAGGAGGACAACATTGATTTGCATATGGTTGGTCCTCGTCTGTAGCACAAAGAGCAAAATAGTGATGGCCCGGAATGATTACTACAATAATTATCAGGGGCTGAAATTCATTCAAACATTCCACCCTTCACCTTTTTTTCTTCTCAGTAAAATTCCCTAAGTGAAATGGGTATGTTCAGGCTCAATGGGCCCTAGGATGTAATCTGCACCTCATTGAGGAGGCCTAACAAGGCTGAGACCAGTCTGAAGTTGTTCACGCTTCAATTGAGAGGGCACATGACCAGTATCTGTGATTTTCTGAAGGATACCTCCTATCACTTTTTTTCTAGCAGAACAAAAGAGCAAACTTTTTAACAGAACTTCTTGGGATATAACTAAATAGAACAAATAAACCTTGGTTCTCTGGCAAAATTAAAACTCTCAAACTGGATGTTCAGAGAATTTAAAGACAATGGTGTAGAGAATATGATATAATAAAACAACAGAATCTCTCAACATAGCTGCCTCTTATACATCTAAAATGAGGGAAGCCAAGACAAACTGTTTCTCTGACCATATCTCCCATGCATTGACCGTAGCGAAAGAATTATTCCATATTATAACAGAACTTCAATTACCTTCAGCTTCCTCACAACACTCCAATCAACTATGTGAAAATCTGGCTGAATTATTTTTCAACAAGATTAACTAATACCTAGCAACATTCAGTCAGAAAAAATTCCTGTACTTGAGAATCTTCTTATCACAGCTCACATCTAAACTGTTACTGCTTTCAGCTCTTTCACAACAATTGATGGGGCGGATCTTGATGCCAAAGGAAGTCTTGCAGTATTCGAAAGGCAGGACTCATGTCTCATGTACAAACCTCTCCCCTAACGCCTCATATCTGCCCACTGGAAAAGGTTTTAAATAAGTTGTGAAATGAAACGTAGAAATCGTAGTGTTGGAAGGTGGTTTATTAGTAGGCCTGGGCGGTAAATTCCGTTCCGCTCGCGGAATTTGGATAATTTCACGTTCCGCGGAGAACGCGAAATTGCCAAAAATTCCGCGATCCGCGGCTTCGCGGAATTTTTTGCTTGTTTGCGCTTTCAAAATGCGTGTTCGCAAGATATTTCTCCCCGAGCACGCAAACAGCTTTCGCGAACAGGAAAAAAGCATCGCGAACGGGCGGAACAAGCAATTCCACGTGTTCGCGGAACTTTTGTGTGCTCGCAGAGATTTTTTACCGTTTCGCGGAGCTTTGCGTAGCACGACTACGCAAATTCCGCCCACCCCTATATAGGTGCAGGTAAGTACCTACAGCTAGTAATAACACCACACTCACAAATAAGGTCCAGTCAGGTCTCAATAAATGAATCCTTGCTTAACTCTTGGTAGCTTGGCAGACGAGTGGTCAGGTTTAACTTAGGAAACAGGTGTGTAAAGCATTATACATCACCAAAACTGTAAATAAGTTAAAGACAGCACAATAAATATCCAACATCAATTTATAAAAATACAGAATGTTTTTATCTTTAAAATGACATCAAAACAACAAGCATCCAATTTAGGGAACCGGATATATGAATTTTAAAAGTTTAAATAAAAAATGTGCTTTCTAGTGCCTAAAAGTGTAAAGCGCCAACCGCTGCAATCTGGCAGTGCTGGACCAGGACAAAGTCAAAGTTTCAGGCTGACCACGATGAGTGGTTTTACCTTTTGACTTAGTCACTTTTTTGGAGCTTTTTCTTTTGACACCAAGGGTTCGGGTCCTCAGATGCAGATTTCGATTTGACGACGCTGGCCTTCTGCAGCACGATGCCTCGGTGAGTCCTGGAGGTCTTTGCCTTCGAACTTGAAGGGCTCCTGAGCTTTCAGCAGGGTAAACATGCGCAGTCAGGCCGAGTCACGGTTGAACATCGCCAGCTTGACTCTCGCCGTCGATGCCGGTCTTCTCGTGGAGCTTTTTCACAAAAGTTTGTCAAAAGTTCCCATACTTTCAGAAGTTCTTCTCTGAAGGTTCCTTGATGTAGGAAAGAGTTCCACAACACCAGCCAAGGGTTCAGAAGTTCTGGTTTGCCTTTTGGGGTCTGGGACTCCAACTCCCACAATGCACTTGGCCAATCCAAGTAAAATCCAGGTGAAGCGGGTCAGCTGGAGTTGTCCTTGAAGTGGATGCTGCTTGTGGATTCTCCCAGGACTTTTCTTCCTGTTGATGCTCGGGGAGTTCAATCCTTTATCTTTCAAGACAGGCAAAGACCTTCTGTTATGGAGCCTTTAGAGTGCAGAAGGTGCAGTCCTTCTGAGTGCAGTACTCTTTTGTGCAGTCCAAGGGTCCAGCAGGGCAGTCATTCTTCTCCAGATCGTTTCAGGCAGGGATCTAAGGTGCTCTTACAGCGCTCCCATATTTATTCCCCATTCTGGGCTGGCAAGAGGGGGGGACACCCCAACCAATGGGGTTCAAGTTGCCACCCTCTGCCATGACAACTTCTTGGGAAGTGTGGCCTATTTTTGTCCCAGAATGCACATATCAGCAAAAATCAAAATGGAGAAAATCTCTCCTTGGAGTTCAGGTCTGGCTAACCTAACCCACAGGTGTGGCTAACTTTTCCCTACCCTCCCCTTCCAGCCCCTCTCCTAATCTAATTAGAGTGGCTCCCATCTGGCTGGGGAATCAAGGACGAGGGTGGCTGGCCTGGGTCCACTAACATCTGGGCTCCTCCTTTTGAAGACCAGTTTATCTCCCCAGCCCCCATCCTGTCCCTGGCTTATCCAGGAACCAAATCTCCTCCCACCAAATGGCTGTATTGTTTCAGCCCCATGCCTCTTCACACCTAATCAGGGAGCAGTTTTGCTCAGACTGTCAAAGGCTGGTAATCAGAAGAGGCTGCTAGAGGGCTGCTTTAGGTAACTTCAGGAAATTAAGTTCTAAAACTCCATTCCTGCAATAGTTATAATAAATACGCCCTTGGCAAGTTGTCGGATTTATTATAACTATTATTTTGAGACTTTGAATTAAGTTGCTAGCTTACTCCTGTCAACAATTAGACTTCATTAAAGTTTAATAAAGCCTTCCCATGTTAGCCTATGGCGATAGCAGCACTACAATGGGGAAAAATTACTCTGGCTGGTTTTCCCTCACCAGGGCATAGAAATAAAACATCTTTTATAATATCCCTGCTTTTTATAACAAGGCACCCTACCCTTGAGGCACCTAGAGCAGACCTTAGGGGTGACTTATAATTAAAAAAGGGCAGTTTTAGACTTTGAAAGAATGTTTAATTCCAAAGTCGAATTTGGACACAGTTTTATTTTAAAACACCACCCTTAGAGGCACCCGTGTCTACAGACCCCCTGGGCCCCGACCCCAGTTCAGCGACTCCATCGCCGACTTCATCAGCACGCACGCCCTGACCTCTACCGACTACATCCTCCTCGGAGACCTGAACTTTCACCTGGAGAACAACAACGACAGCAACTCCACCACCCTGATCGACAACCTCGCCAACCTCGGACTGAGACAGCTCGTCACAACACCGACTCATTCCGCCGGCCACACGCTCGACCCCGTCTTCTCCTCAAGCTCCCACGTCTCCTTTAGCCACACCACGGAACTCCTCTGGACCGACCACCGCTGCATCCACTTCACCTTCCAGAAACCCACCACACACCACCGCACCCAACAGATCCCACGCCGCTGCTGGAGCAAAGTCACCGAAGACCAACTACGGGCAAACCTCGCTCTCAGCCCCCCCTCCGACCCATCCAACACCGACGACGCTGCCTGCAACCTCAGACGATGGATAGACGACTGTGCCAACACCCTCGCCCCGCTGAAAAAACTCACCTACAGCGACACCACCAAAAGAGCCAGCTGGTTCACCCCAGAACTCCTAGCTTCCAAGCGTACCTGCCGGAAACTAGAGAAGAAATGGCACAGTGATAAGACACCGGACAGCCACGCAGCCCACAAAAACGCCATCCGTAACCACCACCACCTCATCAGGTCCGCCAAGAGAATCTCCTTCAAAGACCGCCTCGACAACAACGCACACAACAGCAAGGAGCTCTTCAACATCGTGAAGGAACTCTCCAACCCCAGCTCCAACACCAACGACATCCCGCCGTCGCAAGCCCTGTGCGATTCCCTCGCCACCTTCTTCCACCGCAAGATCGCCGACATCCACGACAGCTTCAACACCCAGACAGCCCCTACTAAGATAGATACACCGGACCCGCCGCACACCATCGACCATGACCCCTTGCCAGCCTGGGCCAGCGTGAACATCGACGACACCATCAAGACCATGAGCACAATACACTCCGGCTCCCCGTCAGACCCTTTCCCGCACCACATCTTCAACAAAGCCAGCAGCTCCATCGCACCCCACCTGTGCAACGTTATCAATCTCTCCTTCGAGACCGCGACCTTCCCAGAGAGCTGGAAACACGCAGAGATCAACGCCCTACTCAAAAAACCCAAGGCGGACCCGAGAGACCTCAAGAACTTCCGGCCCATCTCCCTGCTTCCGTTCCCAGCCAAGGTCATCGAGAAGATCGTCAACAAACAGCTAACCCGATACCTCGAAGAAAACAGCATCCTGGACCCATCCCAATCAGGGTTCCGCAGCAACCACAGCACTGAGACTGCCCTCATCGCCGCCACCGACGACATCAGGACCCTGCTGGACAACGGTGAGACCGCAACCCTCATCCTGCTGGACCTCTCCGCCGCCTTCGACACTGTCTGCCACCGCACTCTACGCGCACGCCTCCACGACGCAGGGATCCGAGACAAGGCCCTGGAATGGACCACCTCCTTCCTCGACGGCAGAACCCAGAGAGTCCGCCTCCCACCTTTCCGATCCGAAGCCTCCGAGATCATCTGCGGCGTACCCCAGGGATCTTCCCTCAGCCCAACGCTGTTCAACATCTACATGGCCCCGCTCGCACGCATCGCCAGACAGCACGACCTCAACATTATCTCCTACGCCGACGACACTCAACTGATCCTCTCCCTCACCAAGGACCCCATCGCCGCCAAATCCAATCTCCATGAAGGAATGAAGGCCGTCGCCGATTGGATGAAGATCAGCCGACTAAAGCTGAACACGGACAAGACTGAGGTCCTCATCCTCGGCTCCAACCCCTCAGCCTGGGACGACTCCAGGTGGCCAACGACGCTGGGAGCAGCCCCGACACCCACCGACCACGCACGCAACCTGGGAGTCATCCTCGACTCAACGCTCTCCATGACCAAGCAAGTCAATGCAGTCTCCTCCTCCTGCTTCAACACCCTCCGCATGCTTCGCAAGATCTACAGGTGGATCCCGACAGATACAAGAAGAACAGTCAGCCAGGCCCTCGTCAGTAGCAGACTCGACTATGGGAACGCCCTCTACGCGGGAGCCCCGGCCAAGCTCATCAAGCGACTGCATCGCATACAAAACGCCTCCACACGCCTGATCCTCGACGTACCACGCCACAGCCACATCACCCCCCCACCTGAGGAACCTGCACTGGCTCCCCGTCAACAGGAGAATCTCCTTCAAACTCCTCATCCACGCACACAAGGCACTCCACAAGACTGTCCCAGCCTACCTCAACAGACGACTCTTCTTCTACGTCCCCAACCGCCAGCTCCGCTCCGCCGACCTCTCCCTCGCCACCGTCCCTCGCATTTGAAGAACAACCACCGGTGGCAGATCCTTCTCACACCTAGCCGCCAAGACCTGGAACACCCTTCCACTAAGCCTACGACAGACCCAAGACCTGCTGACCTTCAGGAGGCTACTCAAGACCTGGCTGTTCGACCAGTAGCAGCACCCCCCCCCCTTTTCTCTCCCCAGCACCTTGAGACCCTCGCGGGTAAGTAGTGCGCTCTACAAATTCTGTGATTGATTGACTGATAAAACAAGCCTGCAAGGCACGGCTAGCTTTAAAATGTCACCAGACACCACAGCAGTGCATTAAGTCCACTGGGGGTCTCTAAACCTACATGCCCTACCATATACTAGGGACTTATAGGTAGGTTGTCTGAACCAATTGCAATTACACCAATTACCATATACCTTTTTAACAGAGCGCTGGCCTGGGCCTGGTTAGCAGAGCTCAGGGCATATTCAGAGTCAGTAACCACCAGTATCAGTCAAAAAATGGGGGTGATCAGGGCAAAAAGGATGCCTTTCCTACATGCAGTGAGATAAATCTGTGGATTACCCATTCAACAGATGGTGTTTCAGCTACTGTGAAGGGCAATTTCTCTAAATGCTCAATGCTTAACATTGTGTAAGTCACATCCTTTTTTGCCATAAAATTTTTGCAAGTGTGTTAATTATAGAGCAAAACAAATCAGTCACGTTTAGATATTTCCAAGGCACGCAACAAAATTTTGAAGTCCAGCTCAGCTGCATAATCCAGTCCAGGAAATGTCCAGCTCAACTGCATAATTTATCTAAGCTGACTTTGCCCCTGTTGTAAGAGCGACATGTCACTTTGTATGATGTCAATTGCTGCGGCAATAGCTGGACTGTTGAGTACATTCATGTATTTAATTTTAGCCAAACCCAGGCATGTTGTTTGCTGTACTGTTTTGTTTCAAAAAATTATTTGTCTTGGGTAGACATTCTCTAAACAAAGCTTTATTGCACTGGACTTGCCACTCTTTCGTTCTCAAACAGATTTCAAATCATTGTTGTATTTCCAAACTTCTTAACCCTGTACGGACAGTTGGGAAATAAAGGAAGCCAAATAAATCAATTTAGTTTCGGTAAGCATATCTTTCTTCACTGTAGAAGGGAAAAGTCTGAAATAATAAGACACTGGGTCTATGTGATTGTTGTCAGAAAAATATGAAAACGTCTGCAGGTATGTTTTTGACCTACCCGCTAGTGGTGTTGGGGAATGTTCCCATTGTGTAAAATTAAAAACTGCATGTGGAGTGCTAGCTCTGTGTAAATAATTGTGTGCATAATGATGATAACATAACATTACACCAGAATTAGTTGTTCCACTATACATATCTTTACTTTCCGAGACAGTATAACATTCTAGCTCAGAAAACATAGAAATGCCTGCATTTAAATCACAGTCATCAAACAAGCTACCAGAAGTCCTTGCATCTCTCATTGAAAATTAGAAAAAGTAAGGAATTTGTAAAGTCTCTGTGGGACCAAAAATATAAAATGGGGCCTTATCCCAAACAATGCAGAATGCAGAAATATTCACAAGGGACAGGTCTCTTCACACTTTATGTGATGGAGAATGAGGCTTCAATTCCTCGCCTACTATTTCGACAGCACAGCGTTCTGGGAGATAATATCCATATAGCAGCAAAAGGAAAACTGTCACAAATCCAAACAGTTTTGTCTCGTAGGTAACCCTAAAGGCAGAAGATTGATATAGGTGAGAGCCTTAGGCCTCACATATGTGCATGGCATGCATGCATAGTAAGGCAGGGATAAATCAAATAGCCCTGACGAAGACCCCATACCCAAATGGGCTCCTAGCGTGGGCCGAAACATGTTGGCATTCATACAGGAGGTTTAATTGATTATATTCAATATAGAACCCTTAGAAGCTTTTTATCCAAACCCCAGGCACCCTTTGAATAAAGGAATCCTTTGGGTATACCTGTAGGTATTTGTAAACCTTTATTTCTCTTCTGGATACCTGCTTATCCGATCAGATTTAATCTAAGAACTTTCATTCCATCTTTGGTTGAGTCTGCCCTGGTGGTACTATCCGGGTGTGGATAGTCGCCGATGATGAAGCATGTCACGAGTTCCTGTAAGACAGTCAAACTTCGGCTAATGTCAAAAGGCATTTCTGCCGCCACTGTGCCTGAATGATCAAGATCTGGAACGCACATCTGGACACCGAACAGGACCTCATAGGGAGTCCGACCGCCCAAGGATCTTCTAGGCTGATTATTTAAAGCTCTCGGGACTCCATACAGATGATGGATCCAACTACGACCTAAACCTAATACTCAGCTGTTAAAGACTGCTTTAGGTCACAGTTTTTCCTCTCCACTATCAAATTTCCCTCAGGACGATAGGTGGAGGAATTATGCACATCCAAATCCAGGGTACCCATGGTATCCCAGTAAGCCCTAGAGGCAAACGCTTGTCCCTGGTCCTAGTGGAATGCAGCTACTGCATATGTTCTGAAGAAGACTTGCAGATCTTTTATAACAGTTTGGGCATCAGTCGATTGCTGTGGTCACACTCATGGGAATCTAGAACATGAGTCTACTGCTAATAGAATGTTTTTAAAGGAATCATCCGAGTTAGTAGTCCATAGTGGTCAAGGTACACACAAGCCAAAGGCTTGTTTGTGACTAGGAGAGGTGTCTGCAGTGGACGTGCTGCAGTGGAAGCTTTTACTTGTTGACACATTTGTTTGATTGTATAGATCATGCCACCAATAGCATTGCTATAGCAGTGAAACTGAAGATGCCACCCCTACATGGGCAGAAGCTAACTCCTCCTGAGCAGCTCTGTTTAATTCTAGCCTGCGGTCTGAATTTGGTATCACTCCATCCCCCACTCTGGGAATTTGAGCAAATTGTATGTTTTGCGCACTTAGTAGGTAGGAATGCTTTGCTGGATATTATTTAGGTAATGGAGAGCCACAGCATGAAGCAGTGACAGCTACAATGACATCTCCATCAACTCTCGTATGGGAACTAGTAATTGCAGCTATGACAACAGTCTGGACTGCTGCCTTATTGGCTTCATCAACCAGTGAATTTCCAGCAACATATATTCCAACACGTTGGGGACTCAATGTATGAATTACATGAGGCCATGGCAAACATTCTTTTAAATATGCCACCTTTCCCCAAAGCAACTTGTGCTTGATAGCATTCCCTTTTGAGTCTCTGAATCCATTCAGGCACCAATATTGTATGTGCTCATTGAAAGACTGGCCACAATAATACAAATTGCACACTATGAGTGTGGGAAATTCAGGATTAGCATTTTCTAGTGCCAAAATTAGAGCTTTGAATTCAGCTAGCTGTGCAGTACAATCACCTAGGGATTGTAAAAAGGTTTTCAGAGGCTGGGAAACTCCATCCCTCATTCATTCTTCCACGTACCGCTATGCAAGCCACCGAGTATTGCTGTTTAGTTCCAACTGCGGGCTTGGCTGAGCCATCAGTATAGACAATGAAGTCATACTGGTTAAGAGGCGAAATGTTTTTGGGCACAGGGTATTCTTGTTCATATTGTAGGACTCTTTTGTTTGTAGTGTAAGGTAAAAGACAAAGTCTACGCCAGTAGCTGTTAAGGAGGTAGCCCACTCTATCCATCTAGGATATAAAGCTTTTGCATTAGGAACGCTGGCCTTTGTGACAGCCTCTAAGGCTGGAATGGGAGTAACCAAAGTATGCATTTTCCCTGAGCCAATGATCTTTTCTTTATAAAAGCCATCTGAACTGCAGTCAATATTTTATCTGTAGGTGCAAAACGCATTTCTGCATTGGAATATAAATGTGATTTATATGCAATTGGTACTGTATCACCTTCATTGAAAGTAACATATGTGTAACTTGTGGCTCCCGCAATTATGCAGATCAGCAAGTTTGTGATTTTAACACGTATGTGTAAATGTTTAGATGCCAGCATGTCTGTCTGCAATGTTCTTAGAATCTGTGTTTGTTCTGGTGTCCAGTGTGTGCTTGAGAAGTCTGGACGCATTTAATCATAAAATGGTTTCACCCACTGTGCATAGTTTGGTATGTAAGTTGACAAAGCCTGAAAGTGATTGTAACTTTTTTATTGTATTTAGTGGTTGTAAGAGTGCACATTTCTCTAAGAAATGTGGTGCTAAGCTTTTACCTTCATTTGATAACTAGTCCCAAGAACAGGACACTGATATATGCAATTTTTGTTTTTAGGAAGTTGAATCTGCTCTGGCTAGATGTGTGTTTACGTCATCATCCATAAGGTATGTCATTGACAAAGGAAAATGCTTCTGTATCAATTTCTTGTAGAATTGATATTACACAAGCAGAGTACAAGCCTGGGCTGTTCTTACACCTCTGAAAGAGTCGAAAAAATCTTTTTTGACCCCAACACGGTGAACACGGTTAAATACCTGCTTTCAGGTGCTATGTTTTGGCAGAAGAAGCCTTTTGAAATGTCTAATATTTTTTTATATTTTTTGCGCTCAATGTTGTTCATTAGTGCTGCGCTGTGTGCATTTTGTGCTGCAAATGTGCGTGTATTACTGTTTAAATGTCTGTAGTCTAAGACAAAGCGGTATGAATGATCTGATTTTCCTAAATGATTGTTCATTGGTGAGATACAAGGCTCAATTATGCCTTGATATTCAAGTTGTGTTAGACTTTCTCTAACTGGACATTTAGCTTCATGTTTAACAGGGTATTGTGGTTGCATTTGCGGGCTGGACCTCATTGGTGTGAGATGATAAGGTGAATCTTGATCCCAGTCAACATGGTTGCAGTATAATGACAGGGCTTGTGCAAGGGCCCACACCGTGGCATAAGCATGTTTTACTCCTTCAGGAATGAGGACGGAGAAAGATGGTATGATTATGTCTTCCCCTTGTAGGACTTTCCGAATAAACTCAGGTGGTCAATTCCTTTTAGGCAAAACAATGTGGTAATGGTGTATGCAAGTGTTAAGTTTCCCCCCAAAATTAGTTTAATGATACGAGGTACATCACGCTCAATTAGGATGTTCAAATATATCATCTATAAGGAGCGATAACTCTCTGATCTGGTGTTTCCACCTGAACAAATTCATTAGTTGCTCTTGCCACCAGAAACTCTTAAAGTTTCTGGCGAACTATTGTGGCCTCTGCTGCACTGTCTAGCAGTGTCAGTCCCCACTCCTTGTTCCAAAGCAGCGTCTTCAATATGCGTGGCATATTTAAGGGAAATACCTGCCACTTTCTTCTTTTTGAATTGAGGCTTTTGTTGTGGAAGTTTCTCTTCCTTTTAAATGATGATATTAAATTTTCATAAGCGTTGTGAGTCCTTTTTCAGTTTCACGTACTCTTTTGATCTGCGCTCTGATCATCCTCCTCTCTCCAAGCGTTTTTAGGATGTCTCCTGAAAGGAACGAGAAGGACATGTCTCAGTATGTTGATACCTATCAGGCTGTTTACTTGTTTCATGGTTACGCGGTTTGTAGCGCTTTTCAGTAGACTATGGCTGGGGAAATCCACCCCATGACTTTGCCTTTTCTTTTTGGTTTATCCCTGCATTTTTTAGAAGACACTGCTGCCTGTCTCAATTTATCCTTTCCAGAATTACTCTTAAGTTGTTCTTTATTTGGTCTGGATCCCAAATTATATCAACCTATATATATATATTAATGGACACTTAGAGACTTCGGCTGGCCCACTTGGGCTAGATCAACAGTGCATGTTACCGTACCTTACAAGGGAACTTATTTACTTCATTTTATTTCCAGTTGATTTATGAGATGTTCCCCATCCTTTGGCTTATGTTTGTTTTCCTCGTATAAAATTACGATAATTGAGTTTATTACTTTTGACATGTTATGCTATCAGAGTAGCCCCTGTGCACTGATGCCTATTATGCAACCATAGGATATAAATTAGATTTATCCTTTAATTCAATGTGTACAACTATGAAATGAATGCACGGGCTCTTAACCTGGCTGAATTTGTTATGTTAAAACTCCACTCCAAAATGGCTGCCATAGTTACTGCCCAAATCAGTGTCCTCCGTTTATGTTTATCACCTTTATTGAATGTATTCACACACAAAATGTATAAAAAATAGTTGGTGAAATATGGTCAGCGTCGTGACCAAGGTGCATGTTCTGCACCAAAACTCGTTGACGTTTGTGCTACTGCCGTAGCAAAGAATAAACCACTGTATAATTGCACCGGAGTGCTGTGGGATCCATTTATTTCAGTTTTGGAACCATTTTCTTTTGATGTTCAACAGCGCGCGGTGAAGCGCTGTAACGAACAGCACCACCGTCGTTTGGGCAGCCGAGAGGGAAACTCATCGGAACCAGGAGGATGGATACCCTCTGGCCCCCCGCAGAACTACAAGTCTACCGGGTGAGTTGAGCGACGGGACTGGTGTTGAAGAACGCCAGCCCCGCCATAAGCGGCTGGCCCGGGTTAAAGATTTTCGTTGCACAGCGGGAGACGGGCTGTTTCGTACTTACGAGGACAGCGGGAACAGTTGACAGGTTAATTAGCTACATCATGGCAGAAGCAGCGGAGCTCGCAGCAAGAGAGAAGGCAGCTGAAACACTTTTTACATCAGAGACTAATCTGAGTTAAGAATCTAGTGCTACGGGAGATAGCAGGACACTTGGGGGAACAATGTAAATACAGCTGAAAAAGCTAGAAAAACTAACACGGGCTGAAATCTCAAAATGGTGGGATGCAGTGCACTGAAAAAATACATAGAAGTTGGGAGAATTCCACGAGGACTCAGAATAATGATTCCCCACAGCTACGAGAACCCACACCCGGACTTGATAAAGGAATGGGTGGAATGCAATACTGAAAGCTCCATTAAAATGACAGTGATCCTCATCAAATATGCCGAACTTGAAAGGAATGGTCTGTCGGATCAAATCAAACAGATTAATGAGCAATTAAACAAGGATGACAACAAAGACAAAGTAACACAATACAAAAGCGAAATGAAGCAAAGAATTGCGAAGCATGAAGAAGGAGTTAAACAGCGTAAAGCACAAAAGTTCCATAGGGATAAAATGAATTACCCTAGAGGCCAAATCTTCACTTTTGCCAAGCGATTCGACACAATGCGAAGACAAAGACAAAGTGAAGTTAATGTGTTGAGAAAGGAGGTCTCACAGAGTGACTTTAGCTCAGACACCGGAACTGAGTCAGAAGGCGACAGAGCTGGGTCTAACCAAGGAGAAAAACCGAGTACATCGCTACAGGATGAATTTCATTTTTTGTGCGAGGACAGAAGGATAAACCATCTCCCCAAAAAACAGTTCCAACCAAGAGGAAACAAAGAAGAGGCAGACAAGGCAGACGAACAAGTACCCAAAGGGCGAGTTACACGCAGCTACAAAAGATAATACCAGGACATAAAACTGTAATCAACCTTACTTCTACTGAACTTACCCATGAAGATGAAAAAGTACTCTCCTTGGGCCTCTCCTTTTGCCCAGTTTCGGGCTTTGATTATGTGCAGACAAGGGTGGACTTATTTAAGTTTATCCGTAAACTAAAATTGAAGACATTTTTTAAACAGAAACCCAAAACTGTACAACCAGGGCCCACAGGGGAACCAACGGCGGAAAGTTTACAAGTAATGGATGCCCAAGGTCTGAGTGTTCTATTGTCCCTAGATAGTTCCCAAAATGATACTCCAGCACAAAATGAAACCGCTATCCTTGAAGGGGCAGGCATCAATTTGAGTGAGGGGGGCAATACAAGCTTTTGGGTACAATCTAGATTCATCCCTCCAAATATGAATGATGGTATAGAATTCTTTTCTGATTTGATGTCTATTGAACTAAAAAGAATTCAAATGAAGACCTATGTGAAAACAAGGAAGGCAGAAAAACAGGACGAATTATTCAGACAAGTGGTCAGGAAATGGAGCAACAATTACAATTGTGTAGTAAGATTATCTGACAAAGGGGATAATGTAGTCCTCTGGGATAAAGCATTATACATGCAGGAGGCCTATGCACAACTAAATAACCAAGAATGCTACTCCAGAATTGCTAGATCTGAATATGAGAAAGTGATTGATAAATTTCACAATCAACTACTACAGTGGAGAGATGAAAGTTTGTTAAGTTGGGATGAATGGACATTTTTGGAAAAAGGAGAACCCCAAAATACCTGTGTTCTACCTCATCCCCAAAATCCATAAAAGTAAGACTAGACCACCAGGGAGATCGATTGTGGCAGCTAGTAACAGTCTGTTAGAGAACACCTCTACCTACATTGATAGTTTTTTACAGCCTATTGTCAGCAACCTCCCCTCATACATCAAGGATACCACTGAATTCTTGAAAATTATTTTTGATGTATCTTGGGAAGAGGACATGCTTATGATGACGCTTGATGTAACCTCACTATACACAAGCATTAGACACAGCGACGGCTTAAAGACTACATAACATTTCCTGCGAGCCAGAGCTATGATGTACTATAGACACAATGTTATGATCTTACAGATGATGGAATGGTGCTTGCAATATAGCATCTTTTGGTTCAATGGTGAACTGTTCTAACAGCGTCAAGGGACTTCTATGGGCACCTGCTTTGCCCCCAGCTTTGCTAATTTGCAAATGGGCTGGTTGGAAGTGCAGGCGCTACATGGACCTGATTTGAAAGACTGGATAGAACCCTTGGTGCTATGAGTGCGTTACATAGATGACGTGTTTATACTGTGGAAAGGTAGTGAAGCAACTGCTAAAGCATTTGTAGAGAAAATCAACTCCAACGCTCTTAACTTAAACTTCACCAGTGAAATCAGTAATAGGGTGATGAATTTTCTTGATGTACAGATTTCAGTGAAGGATTCAAGATTAATTTCGACCCTTTACAGGAAACCCACAGCAGGGAACAGCATACTACATGCCAGCAGTTTCCATCCTTACAATTTAAAATGCAGTATCCCTTATGGAGAATTACTGATGGCAAGACGGATCTGTAGAATTGAAGACAGTTGTAACCAAACACAGAATAGCATGATAGCTAGGCTTCAACAAAGAGGGTATACCACACCTGTACTAGACGAGGCACGCAAGAAGGCATCACAAATAAGGAGGGAGGACATTCTCTTTACAGATGCAACCTCTAAAAAATCCAGGAATAAGGAAGGAACCAGATTTATTACAACTTACAACGACAAACATATCCTGCTCAGAAAAACATTAGCAAGACACTGGCATCTTATTCAGATTGACCCCATCATAAGAAAAGATTTCCCAAAAAAACTGCAGGTAACATATAGAAAGGCAAGATCTATGCGTGATCTGTTAGTGAAGCATGAGGTCGTCAAAACAAGGCAAACATGGCTTAAACCGCAGTCAGGTTTTAAAAAATGCAATAAGTGCAAAGCCTGTGAGAATGGATTGAACCTAGTGGAAATAAAAACCCCACTAGGAAAAAAGTTGAGAGTAAAACAACATTTGACTTGTAAAACTGATTTTGCAGTGTATACCCTGAAGTGCCCTTGCTCTAAATATTATGTGGGAAGCACTATATTGCGTCCACAGACGTATTTTACAGTACTTAAGAGCTATCAAGAACAACGACACTAGCTACCCTGTAGCATGGCATTTTCACAAAACAGATGGTGGAGAACATAAGTTACTCAAATACAGTGTGATTGACAGTGTGCCAAAAAGAAAGAGGGATGGAGATAGAGAGAAAGAGCTCAGGAGGTTAGAATCCAATTACATTCTAGAAATGGATTGTAAGGAGCCGTTGGACCTGAACATTGACAAGGAGCTCGTTGTGCATCTTTAGACTGTCTTGCTGCTAGTTCCATGATCATGTTGTTTGGTGTTTGTTTAGAAATAATTTTTAATTAAATCTGTATTTTATGTGTTTGTTCACAGGAGGATTCACTTTCTAGAGAAGCAATGAGGGGAACCATAGTTGAGAGCAGAGATGTTTAGTCACAGAATTGAGAAAGAGCGGTTCATCTGGAGAGCCAGCTGAGTCAAGTTTGAGTTTATTTTAATTTTACTTCTCTTATAAGTTCGAGAAGGCCCACTGGGGCATTATTTTATATATTAATGGACACTTAAAGACTTCGGCTGACCGACTTGGGCTAGATCAACAGTGCATGTTACCGTACCTTACAAGGGAGCGTATTTACTTCATTTTATTTCCAGTTGATTTATGAGATGTGCCCCATCCTTTGGCTTATGTTTGTTTTCCTCGTATAAAATTACGATAATTGAGTTAATTACTTTTGACATGTTATGCTATTAGCGTAGCACCTGTGCACTGATGTCTATTATGCACCTTAGGATATAAATTAGATTTATCCTATAATTCAATGTGTACAACTATGAAATTAATGCACGGGGCTCTTAACCTGCTTGAATTCGTTATGTTAAAACTCCACTCCAATATGGCTGCCATAGTTACTGCCCAAATCAGTGTCCTCCGTTTATGTTTATCACCTTTATTGAATGTATTCACACACAAAATGTATCAAAAATGGTTGGTGAAACATGGTCAGCGTCGTGACCAAGGTACATGTTCTGCACCGAAACGTGTTGACGTTTGTGCTACTGCCGTAGCAAAGAATAAACCACTGTATAATTGCACCGGAGTGCTGTGGGATCCATTTATTTCAATTTTGGAACTGTTTTCTTTTGATATATATATATATATATATATATATATATATATATATATATATATATATATTTCCACACAATCCTTCAGCCAGAAGGAAAAACGGGACGCACTCCCGTAGTTAGATGCAACAATAATTTTATTCTTTTATTCCTTCATTTGCAGGGATAGCAAGATGACCTACGCGTTTCGGTTTTACAAAAACCTTGTTCACGATCAACTGAACGGCTGTCACCGCCCAGTACAAATATTCAAATAGTCATTACCTCATTTCCTGTTTGGTGATTACCAACGTCCTTGTGTATTGTGGGTGATGTAGTTTACAGTGAATAAATACCTTGTTTACAAAAAGTGAAATTATTGTGACTGATTAATCCTAATTATGCTCAACTGTTAAAAAAGAAAACCCATTTTTTTCATTTTTGAAAAGTGAAACGGAGTTCAAGAGTCCCATTTTCATTTCATACTTCGTTGTTATCACACCCTTATTATATCCCTCCAGTGGGACTTGAAATTGTTTCTTTTCCTTATTTCTTCTGTCCCTCCAGTGGGGTATGGGTGCAAACACACCTTCGGACTCCATTCAATCTGTATTCCCTTTATTTTATTTTCCTATTTACTTATTTTATTTTTCTTTCTTACTTTTCCTTTAGTTGGTTCCTTTGATATTCTTGAGAAGCTACAGTTTTCCATTTTTTTATAAATGAATATATAACTCTTCCGATTGATTTAGGCCATGAGGACTTAATGTGCGCAGATTTAGAATGTGACGTGATTCTTTTCGACGCAAAAGTTTTTCTCTGTCCCCTCCACGTTCTTTCTTAGGGACTGTTTCAATGCCATAGAACTTAAGTTGTTTCCAGTCACTCTGATGGTATTGTTCCATGTGCTTGGCCACTGCGTTTGCCCTATCTTTGTGTATAATTGCCCTGACGTGTTCCATTACATGTTTTTTCAGCTTGCAGATGGTACTTCCTACATACATTAACGGACATGGCATTCCACCACATAAACTGTGTATTTTGTTTTAAATGTGATTAGTTGACAAATTTCCCACATTTTATTGTTGGCCATTCTGACTTCTTTAGTCTGTTTGGCAATTTGACAAACTTTACATGCATGACATTTCACAAATCCTTTGGTTTTCAACCATGTGTCCTCCTTTTTCTTTCCTTTAAAATGACTATGGATTAAATGATCCTTCAAATTCTTTGCTCTCCGATAGGTTATTGTTGGATGTTTCCCCACTATTTTGCTCACCGTACTGTCTAGTTGTAAAATTTTCCAATTTCTTCTCAGAATTTTGGTGATTTGTTTACTTTCCTGTGAGTAATCCGTTATTAACCTAATCGGCTCAGGATCATCCTTCTTCTCTTTATGTTTTTGCACTAGACATTCTTCTCGTGATTTTTCATTTGTTCTTTTCCAACATTTTTTGATCATGCCTGTATTATATTTTCTTCTTTTGAATCTTTCTGATGTTGCTGCGCTATGTTTCTGCCATTCCTCTTCCTCACTACAGATTCTTCGAATTCTGAGGAATTCCCCATATGGGATGCTGGAGATGAGTGATTGTTGATGGAAACTGGTTGCTTCTAGGATGGCATTAGTTGCTGTGTTCTTCCTATGTAACGTTGTATGGATTTGGTTATCCTTAATGTAGATCTCTGTATCCAGGAATACTACTCGTAGATTACTTATCTCATAAGTAAATTTCAGATCTGTAATACTACTGTTGATAATTTCAAAGTATTCCTGAAATTCCGACGTAGTGCCATCCCAGATGATGAATAAATCATCAATGTATCTTATCCAGCTGACAATTTTATTCATTGTATGATCATTTCCTGTATTCCATGCTACTTCTTTCTCCCACCATCCCATTGCTAGGCAGGCATAGCTGGGACTAAAGGAGAATCCATTGCAGTCCCGTTGTTTTGGCGATACACTTCTTCACCAAATAAGAAGATATTTTTAGTCAGGCAAATTGAGATCATGTCTAGGAGCATCTGATTGTGGTCCCAATATTGTATGTTCCTCTCCTGTAAGAAAAAGTTGCATGCTTTTAGACCCATATCATTCCCTATATTTGTATATAGGGATATGACATCCATCGTTATCAGCTGATAAGTTTCTTGCCATGGTGTATTTTGAAGTCGTCTCAATAAATCACTGGTGTCCTGTATGTAGGAGCTCAGTTGGACCACATAAGGCATTAAGAAGTGATCTATATAATTCGCAATTGGCTCCAGTAACGATCCCTTGGCAGATAAAATCGGACGACCAGGTGGCTTTTGTTGGTCCTTGTGTAGCTTAGGTAGAAAATAAATCGTAGCTGTCACTGGGTAAGTTACCGTTAAATATTTCCGTTCTTCCTCATCAATTAAACTGTTGGACAGCCATTCTAGAAGTTTTTCATCCAGATTCCTTTTGATTTTCATAGTTGGATTTGTTTTCAATTTTTCATAGTATTTGGTCTCTCTTAGCTGGCGATGTGCCTCCACGACATATGCTGCTCGGTCCCAAATCACTATGTTGCCGCCTTTGTCTGCTATTTTTATTTCGATCTGGTCATCTGATGTTAATTTCAACAACGCTTCCCTTTCTTTCTTTGTTAAATTGTCATTGTATTTGGAGCTTTTCAGTTTATAAAGATCTTGGATGACAGCATCTTGAAATAGGTCCACTTTGTTCCCTGGTGTTAGTTGGGGATAGAACTTGTATTTGGATTTTTTGCCACTTAAGCCTGCTCCTGATTGTGTGCATGCCATTGCCAGCGAGATTTCATCATCTTCCCCTGTGTCTAAATTTACTAATGTTAAGAAGTCTTCCGTGTCTTTGACCAATAAGGTAGTTGTTGGTTCTTCTGTTATTTTCGTTCTCTGCTTCCCCTGATTTTCCTCGAAGAACTTTGCCAATTTGATCTTACGGACATACAAGTATAGGTCTATAGTTACTTGCGCCAAATTCATTTTCTTTATTGGACAGAAATTTATACCTCTTTTTAGTAATGATGTCTCCGTTTCAGTTATGGGTCTCTTGATAAATTTACTATTTGTAATTCATCCATTATTTGTTCCTCCTCTGGCGCATACTCCGCGTCTCGGTTCCAATTTTCTCTATACTTTCGCTTGCGCCTCTTTCCCCTTCTCTTCGGTTTCTTGGGGGGGCCCATTGGCTTCCTCTTCCCCTTTGTTGTTGTTGTGTGGTTCGATTTTGCTCCCACTGTCTCTGTTGTAGCGCTAGGCGAATGTCCCCTAAAAAAGATAATTTTCCCATATCAGACACCCCAGGTTCTCCTTCACTCAGGTCCGTGGATGCCAAAGAGGAGGCGCTGCTTGAGATACTTGCTGTACTGTTCAATGTCACTTGCTGTTTGAGTGCATCGAATTTCCTCGCAAACGTGAAAATGCGGCCTTCCGAATAATCAACTGAGTCCCGTATAAATTTAGTATGTTTGCGTTCTCTCACAATGTCTTCATGTTTTTCAATTTGGATTTCCAACTCTTCCTTAAATTTGGTCATTTCTGTTGTCATTTTTAGTTGTGATATTTCTCGCTCCGTTTCATGTAGCTGCTCTTTGATCTTCTCCAATCCAATTTCAATATGTTTAACTAATATCTCAATGAGACCTAATGAGGACTTTAATATAAATTCACCCCATTCTTGTAATAATTCATTAGATGTGTCCTGATGACTTGGCATTAACATTATTCGCAATCCCCTTGGTACTCGTTGTACTTCTAGATATTTTTCAAAGTGATGAGTTCCCATGATTTATTTATTTCTTTTCGACTCAATTTCTCCCAAGTTCTTAATTTACTTTTGGTATCTGTTTTTGCTGCTCTGGTTGTGGAGCTCATTTCTTTTTCCACATTGCCTTTCTCAAACATCATTGGTAATAAATCATTTCTTTTAGCTTCTCTCTTTTCCATTATCTCGCTTTTCTGATTTCCCAATTGTACTACATGAACTTTATTCAATTCACTTCAGTTGCAAACTATGGCCGTAGTTAGGTTACAAACTATTCAGTTAGCCTTTTCACCGCGCGTTTCTTCGTTGAAACTTAATTGTGGTTTTCTTGCTACAATTGTAGCCCCTTCGACATTAAACTGGCAGTCCGCTTTCATGCATGGTATAAATACAGCATTTTTAAACCAACACACACGCTTACCTCGGTCTTTTACCCCCGAGCGGTGTGATCTGTTGGCATTTATCCGAGTTCCCAATATCGCCAGCGGTCACTGCTCCCGGTTTACGTATTTCTCCAAAACGGTTCCCTTGCACCGGGATCTGCAGCGCTCAATACGGGTTCGACTCCCTGCGGCAGAACCACGTCGCTCAATATTTCCACACAATCCTTCAGCCAAAAGGAAAAACGGGACACACTCCCGTAGTTAGATGCAACAATAATTTTATTCTTATATTCCTTCATTTGCAGGGATAACAAGATGACCTATGTGTTTCGGTTTTACAAAAACCTTGTTCACGATCAACTGAACGCTCTTGACCTGCTAACGGAAGCTGCGCGAGGCATTGGCATACTGCCAAGGCTGCTGCTTCCCCTTTCATGTTACTTAAAATTATTGAGGCTACTGTGGCTACTGTGGCCAAAACGTTTCATCCTCAAATCCAAGGCAGGGGCAGCGCCGCCTTAATAATGAATCTGTTTTAGCACTTCAGGCAAAACAGCTGCGGATGATGTGCCACATTAGCCTACCCGGGGAACCATCCCTAGTGGTAGGCACATTGGGAGAATTCTATGTTTATCTTGTAGTCCTGTATGGGGAAATACTGCTTCAACCGGTTTGGTTTTTGTGCCGTCCAGAACGGAATTTCACTCCCGTCTGGTGGGAACCTTACCCATAATTGAATTAATAGTGACTGGAGTAATTGCAGACATTGCAAAATGTACTTGCACAGCTTGAACAGCCCTTGCTGCGGTTGCTGCTATTGTTCACATGACGCACTGTGTTAAACGTCTAACTAGACCTGTGTAAAGGGCACAAAGCTCTACTACAGTGAGAGGTCCTAATGCTGGATAGGGTTTGTGATCGGCTAAGACTGACCATGTCATTGCTGAGGGGACCCAGTCGTACATTGTTTCATGGATTTGGTAGGGTGCCTTGGATCCAATTTGTATGTTCCTGAAATGTTGATGATATTTCAAAATCTTCATAGACTCTGTACTGGCCTGGTATACAGCTGCTGCGTATGCATAAAATGTTTGTGTAGTGGCATCTGCTGGAGGAAAAGTGACCCATGAATATAATACCTCTGTTTTATACACTTTGTGGGCCTGTACCACGAAGGTAACATCTCCCCCTGTATGCTGAAGCCCTTGTGTTAGTAAGATATGTGTTACTGCATGTCTGCAATTTAGTGGAATAATCACTGGTACTGATTTACCATTTTAAAAACTAATGTGAGGTGATCCGTTTAAAGGTTCAAGCTTGAACAGCCTACAGACAAAAATAGGGGTTCCCTATTTAGCTGAGGAGGATTAATCCCAAACACCATGGACGTCTCCATATACGGTGAGTAGGGGCTTTGGGAACACGTAAGAACTACTCAGGAGACCCATTAAATAAGTACCTGACCTAAAATGTTGGGGCAAGGTCATACTGTTCCTACTAATTAAGTAGGACTGTGCTTCTGAACAACATAAATATCAATATATGGGTACTGAGTTCACTCATATAATCAGGGTATTTAGGCCCAATTCCTGACTAGACCACAGTGCGCCGTCTGGACCCCTAACCTGACAGGGCACCGGATGGTGTTTGCAAACTCTGAACATGACCACTCTAGCTCCCTCAAGGAAATCACAGAAACAAATCTACCCTTTTCATTGTTTCCTAGGCATGCCCAAACTGAGACACAAGAAATACATGAATTAGTATTTCAAACATTTATTGAAGCAATTGGATTCTTATGTAAAAAACATGAGCTGCAGAAGGTAACAAAGCATTGTTACCTGCATCACAAGAATAGTGAAAAAGATAATAATTCAACCATAATAACTTTGCAGTGATTATATGAATATATATCATAATGATACTCCTACCTTATCCTACCTATACTATAGAGAGCATAGCGAAAATGTGTTCTGCCAGATTGCTTGGAGCAACCTAACCCCCATTACCTGTGTGTGATGTATCAAGAAGCCATTTGGTGTAGAACAGGCCGCTGTCCTTTGCAGGATAGGGATTGGAGTCAGCAGGGCTGTATTTCAGTCACAAACGAACGTTCAAGGATAATCCATCGAAGTGCTCCTCTGAGGAACTCAGCTCAGAGGCAGTTTATATTTAAAAAAAAAAGCCTGGTTCCATTCGCACTGTGTCAGAGGTGCAGTGCTGGTGTGTATATTTGTCTTTCTGATTCAGAGCTGGCTCTGTGTACTTTATCATTGAACAGAATATACACGTCATGATAAAATGCTTACGAAGAAATGTGCTTGCAATCAGCACACTTTCTGAGTATGTTATAATGTACGGACAAAGCATGTAAAAAGCCACCGTCTAAAAAGATGGCAATTTTAAACGTGTAAGTCAAGATGGACGCTTTTGTGCACAGGACTGTTGAACCCCACAACAGCTGTTACAAGCTGTCGCCCAACCAGCTCATGCCCATCTAAATTCATTAAACATTTTTCCCTTTTCGTAAAACTGAATTTCTGGTCTTGTTTAGCTGATCTTTATGACAAGGTATTTTTCCCATTGCATGAAAATCTGCCATTCTGAAATCTCTTAAAAACCCAGCCCTCACCAACAAGATCTCAACAATTTTCATCACATTTCCCTTCTACCATTCTTTGGCAAAATTTTGGAATACTGACTTTTAAACAGCCCCAGCAATTTGTCAAATACAGTAAATGTTTGAATGCCTTCCAATGTGTATTGTGGCCAGAACACAGCACAGAAATGGTGATCCTATTTATGTTGTTTGATCTTTGAGGTCTGGCCAACAGTGGGGATTGGTACATTTAGACCTCTCAGCTGCGCTCAATACTATGAATCATTCCATCATGAAAAAATGCTAAATGAAGTGAGGTTGGGCTTGGTGGCCCAGTGATCAAATGGATTACATTATTTCTATCTCATCAGCAGCAGGTTGCTAAGTTACCACATTTTCATTCCACACCTAAGCAATTTAACTGTGGTGGACCATAGGGGTCAGTTCTGTCCCTACTGCTTCTTAACCCACTCTCCTACAACACCAATGGGTCAGTTTCCACATGTACGTGGATGACACTCAGATCCTATTTAGCCTTTCTAATCAGAGTGCAAATATGAACCTTGCACAAGATGGAAAGACTTTGACCAAAGGCTAGTGGATGCCTTCTAACTTCTTTAAGCTAAATCCTACCATATCTGAGGTGCTGATAATGCCAAAAGCAACTCTTCCCTGGCTCATGGCTTGCTTGCCTGAAATTGTGGAACCTCCTCCATCCCCACCGAAGGTCATACACAATCTGTGCATCTATCTCTCTATCTCAAAATCAATCTATCACTCAAAACACAAGTGACAAAAGTGTCTGGTATGTACTTTGGCCAACTCAGGATCTTGAAGACACAAACCAGCAGTCAATGTCTTGATTCAATCTAGATTGAATTACAATAATGCGATTATTTAGCTGTCCTTGAAAAACTCCTTTATCAACTTCAACGCATGCAAAATGCTGCTGCCTGTCTCATATTCAGTATCTCAAGACATGACAGAATAACACCGTTCTCAAGTACCTTGCGCTGACTACCAATTCAATCTAGAGTTTCCTTTAAAGCCCTTTTGATTATTCATAAAACCTTATATCACCACTGTCCTACCTTTGGAATCTCCACATTTTCACTTTATTAGCCAAATTAAAATCTCATGCTTAACCAATCTGTTCGTCCTTACAATGCCACAAACTAGAATGGTTACATATTCTTCTCCATTGAGGTTGCCAAATTATGGAACTCTCTCTCAACTGTCACTCATTTAGAACCCATTTTAATCCAATTCATGAGAGACATCAAAATCTGGCTCTTTAAAAAAAATAACTTCTATTTCTCTCTTTTTAGGCTAGTTATGCTACCTGCTTTAGCACCAAGAAGCTTAGCATAATGTGTTTTACAAATAAATGTAGCGTACAATAACATCTATTTTGTCACACCTGAATGCATGAAAGTGAGATAGTAAGGGTAAAACTGAAGATGGGGTAAGCTAAGTAAATCAAGAAAGTGAGAAAACGGAAGACTAGATATTTCACTATTCAATTTACGCCATCAAAATATCCCAGGACATATACTTGGTAAAATAGCTTGTATACTGCACAATTTAAATCAGTCATTTCTAGGAAATGTTTGTGGATTGTCTGTGAGCACAACACAAATGATTAGTTTCTTATTCACACAACCAACATATCTTTGTTGAAGAGAGACAGCCATGTGCAATCTGTGTGACCAACTGTTGGATGGATTTTTGCTCAAAGATGCATAGGTGATCAGTGGCTTAGCAATGATGCCATGGGCCTGTTAGACACTAGGTAAATTGGCCCCACCCGACCAGTGGGTGGACAATAAAATACAGCCATAATTTGGGTGTATTGGACCCATAATCTCCAAGGCCCATGGTGATCCTGCACTTGCTTCTCTGTTGATAGCTGCGCCTCTCAGAGAGGCCTCATCTCTTCGGCCTCACGCCCATGGTCCAGTCCTACGACACCAAGGGAGGATGAATCACTTCTGAGTCTTGCAGCTCTGGGTCTTGGCTGCAAGGTCCATTGGGGAGGTGTCAGTATGTAGCAATAGGGCCACGGGCAAGCAAAGTAAATTGCCCAACCCCTCCACTTGCTGATCAGTAAAATACAGCTATAATTTCGGTACATGGGCTCCCTAATATCCTTGAACCCTAATGCCACTGCACCTGCTGCACTATTGAAAGCTGCAACACTAAGAGAGGCCCGTCCCATGAGCCTCGCAGCCATGGTTCAGTGCTCCAAAGCCCATGAGAGGGTGCTATCTCTACAGGCTGGGACGGCTTTAGTACTGGTGACAGCCAGTTTGAAAATCTTTGTTGGTGTCCCCCAATGACCTCCTTCGCCACGGATTCCCTCACTACCACCCTCCTAGTGCCTCTCATCTCTCTGTAGCACTTCTCTCACATGTATTTAGTTTCTTTTATAGCGCTACTCTCACCAATGCAGGATGTCAGAGCACTTTATATCACACATACATTATACACAGACAATTAATCTTACAAACGTGTAAATCAATGTATAGAAAATATTACACAGTGAGGACTACAAAGTGAGGAGCCACATTTACTCCATACTGGTAGGCAGTATATTTTAAGAGTGCTTGGTCTAGAGAAGCACACTCTCAAAATTTAAAATGTAGCACAGTGGATGGGGTTACATTTACTAATAAGAATGTATTACTACCAAAATTAACCCTTTTAGCAACCTTAAGATAACGAAAGACTGTGAAAAAAAACATAAGGTTCTAAACTTGTGTCTTGCATTTGTATGCAGCTCTTTGATGCCATTTCATAGGTCACTGTACTGTTTTAGAAGGATTGCAACTTGTGAACTGGAAGTAACTAAAGGCACTCTGTGACAAAAGCAGTAATCCACTAAGCTATCTAAATAAAATACAGTACTTTAGTCTGCATGTTATAGGTACTTTGCAGCTGGCACATTAATCCTCTGCGCTACTTTATGATGAGTCAAAAAAGTCACTAGACAAAACTCAGATCTCGCCAGCAGGCACGCTACTCACCAGTTATTCTGACATTTTTGTTATTGACTGAAAATTGCAGGGCATACTTCCCTTCAGAGATTTCAAAATATAGCCCCCCCCCCCGAGCTCGGTGCCCATTGCTGGCTTTAGGTCGCACTGCCCTAAAGCCGGCACTGTCTCCAGGTCCTCGACCAAGGCTGTGAGGCCCAGGGGAGGGAGGGCCTCTTTTCCAGCAATGGAACATTGCAGAGAGACAAGTAGCATAGCAATAGAGACAAGGGCCCTAAATATGACCGAGCACTCTGAGGCCCTGCTGAAGGGGACCCCTTCCCTGGGTCAAACAGCCGTGGGCTAGCACTGCGAGGCCAAAGGCAGGGTAACCCCTTTTCCACGGCCTCAGAGCCATGGTCTTGTGCTGCAAGGCCCAGGAGGTGGGGGAGGGTGGGGGTTCGACTTCTCTGGGCCTCGCAGCTATTGCCTAGCACTGCAAGGTCCAGGAGAGGCGAACCCGATCCTCTGATCCTCACAGATGTGACTAGTGTCACTGCCCCCTCCCATGGGACATTGAACCTTGGTCTGTGGCTGCTAGGCCAGGGGAGCTGAATCCACTTCTCTGGGCCTCATGGCCATGGCCTAGCGATTAATGGCCTGGGGGAAAGGGGGCCTTAAACTGGGCTTTAAGCCATAGCCTAGCGAAGGAGGGTCACCTTCCCTAAGCCTCATAGCTATGACCCAGCACTGTCAGACCATTGTTTAGCACTGTGAGGCCCAGGGGAGAGGACTCCACTCTCCTGGGCCTCACAGCCACAGTCTAGTGCTGTGGGGCCCAGTGGAGGGAGCCCTTTTTAGGTTGAGCCTAGACTGTGCTTGCGCTGTCTGGAAGATCTGTTGTATGTACTTTGTGTGGGCTTTGGGGCATTGCCCCAGGACTTGTCTGCTTCCGCTTTTGCTTAGGGACTACTTTTTTTTCTAGCAACTGCCTCTCTCTATTTAACTGTCTTCAGCGGCGGCTCCTCCTCAATGACTGAGGAGCATCAGTAATTCTGCTTCCATTTTAAAGGAGCTTTCTTGATACCACCGATACATTAATAAATTACCTGTGGCGGAGGTCGTATAAAAGGTAAAATTAATAATAGAAGATCTTTAGGTTGAAAATTTAACTAGATGAAGTCTTATATAAATTTATTAAGACATGGAATTATTACGTCTTTTTAGGTGTGCTATAGACCTGATTGGAAGACTACAAAACCACTTTAGCCTCAAAACATGGCATCAATTTAGGATGTTGGGAAATAAATTTTCAATCCAGGTGAGCTTTTATGTTTAGCAAGTGCGATTTCCCCATTTATTAAATAAAGCACACTATAGGTGGAGATTAATACTAGTACATTACTGTATTTCTACAGATTTATTCCCACCAATTGAGAACGGAATAGTGAAGACAAGTAAAGATATTACATCTTATTATATCCGTCTAGTACTTTTGATACGATTAGTACTGCCTATGGGAGGTGAGATAATTGTTTTATTTTCCACTCTTTACCTTGTGAGGTTCTGGCTAAAAGAAGAATATGTGGAGATACTTGTATGAGAATTGCCTGTGTAGTTAGTGTTTTTATTCACTAATAAGAACACACTTTTTGGAGTGTGAGTGTGGTGAGAAAGAGAGGGTCGCCATGCAATTTCCAATTGAGTGTCTGTTTCTTCTTATGTTTTAAAATTGATTCATGTTTTAAAATTGATCTATGATATCCTTTAGGGACTTATGTGGGATATCTATTGAACATTGTAGATAATATTTTAGAGATGTAAATATGAAAATAGATATGACAAGCTGGTAAAAAACATGTGTGGAGGTCCAACTACAATATGAATATGGATCTTTGTTTCTTTGTAATTTATTTTATACATGTTTATGCTGATGTAGTGGTAGTTTCCTTATGGGACTAAATGATTGATATCTGTTTTTTTATCACACAGGTGGTGGTAAAATTGATATTGTTTATTTGAGAAAAATTCGTTTTAATCAAGGAGAGTAAATTCGGTTTGGTCTTGAAAAAGATGGTTTAACATTTCATCCATCGAAACGTGTCGACGCTCATCTAAATACACAATCTGTTAGAAAGGCGGAGGTCTATGAGTAGCACATACCAGGATCTATGCCTCAAATATTGGTGTAAAACAGATGTGTAAATAACTAATGATAAATTGAACCTGTCTGTGCTATGTACTCTCTTTAAGCTATTTTATTTTTGTTCTTTTTAATGGATTGTATTTTAACATGTGATTGTTTGCTCTGAAATTTTTGCGATTTCTGTCTATTTATCATGCAATGTATTGTGTTTATATAGTATAGGGTTTTATTGCCCTTGAGTTTTTTAACGTCTTTTTTGATACACTGGTTTTTATCAATAAATCGATTTATATATCTCTATATATTTTTGTATATTTTATGGTTCATGACCCTCTGTGGGAGCTATATGGCATAATTCCCTCAAGTGTGTATGTGAGACAATAGTGAAGAAGTATCGGCCTGAATGGAATGTATTGATTGGTTGAATATCAGAGTGTGACATTGGGTCCAAAGGATATTGTTTCTTTATTCACTGTATAGGGCCCTATTCCTTTGGCAGTAAGGGGCACCTCTTTGTCTTTACTAATCTGGAGTACAGCCCATTGGGCTGAAGAGGTTTATTTCTATTGAGGAAGGCTGATAGCATCCTTACTAAATTTAGTAGATATCCACTGATTATAATATGGACAATTTCAAAACGTTCAGTTTCTCGGAGGATCAATTCAATAGGCTCATTAATCGTAATTAGGGCAGCGGGGTTATTAACACTTCGAATCAATCCAATCAGGAACAACTACTTAAATTATATAACTTAAAGAAAAAGTTAATTCGTACTGAATTGCATTCAGAGTTCCTTATAGAGTATTTAAAAGCAGGGGTAATACCCATTGGACTCCAAATTAGGAACGAGCCAGGCTTGTTCATAGAACATTAAAAAAATTGGGAAACCTGGTCACATATAGCCAACCGATGTAGTCGTGATTGGCTTATACTTATCATTGAGACAGCCCAAGAGATTATTATCATAGAGAAGAAAGTTATTGATGAATTAGAAAGTAAAATAAAAGATACCCCACTGATAGATGAGATTAAGAAGAAATTGGACGAAATGAAATTGGAAACGGAAGGTTATAGAGAATATTTGGTGAATAAGAAAATGAACAAGCTTAGGAAAGATATTGATAAATTCAGTGCGGAAATTATATATCCTTATTTAGGAAAGGATTACCATGACCTTCAAAAGAATCAGAGATGGGATAAACCTAATTTTCAGAAGCCAATGTATTCAAGGGGGGGGGTCAAAAACGGATTACCTTTTCAGACACTTCCTGCTCCAGCAGTGATGATGAAGCCCAAAGTTCGGAGCCACAGGGTAGACCGGGTTTCAATCAAGAACCTGAGTCTTTTTTAGGGCAACGCCAAAAGCGAGAACAGGGGAATTTCAGAAACCCCAACAGGGGGGAACCAGTAAGGAATTATCCCCCCCAGGAATACTTAAAGACCAGGAATCGCAGACTTTCATCCTGGACTCCTCCCTGTCGATGACCAGACAAGTCAACGCTGTCTCATCTTCATGCTTCAACACCCTGCGCATGCTCCGCAAGATCTTCAGATGGATCCCCACTGAAACCAGGAAGACCGTCACCCAGGCACTCGTCACCAGCCGACTGGACTATGGGAACACCCTCTACGCCGGAACCACAGCCAAACTTCAAAAAAGACTCCAGCGCATCCAGAACGCCTCCGCACGACTCATCCTGGACATCCCCCGACACAGCCACATCACCGGACACCTGAAAGACCTGCACTGGCTCCCCGTCAGCAAGAGAATCACGTTCAGACTCCTCACCCACGCACACAAGGCCCTCCACGACCTGGGCCCAAAGTACCTCAACGACCGCGTGACCTTCTACACGCCCACACGCCAGCTACGATCAACCAGCCACGCCCTCGCCACCGTACCACGCATCCGCAGAACCACCGCCGGAGGAAGATCCTTCTCCTACCTGGCAGCCAAGACCTGGAACTCCCTCCCCACTCACCTTCGGCGAACCCAGGACCATCTCTCCTTCAGGAAGCAGCTCAAGACCTGGCTGTTCGAGCAGTAACTTACCCCCTCCCCCAGCGCCTTGAGACCCTCCCGGGTGAGTAGCGTGCTCTATAAATGCCGTGATTGATTGATTGATTGATAAAAACACCTTATTGCACTATAATAGTCATCACCCCAAAGCGCAGAGAAACAACATCCCTTTTGGGGAATTTCTGCGCTTGCGTAGAAACTGTACAACGATTGATGACTTTTATGTACATGCTGAAGATCTCAAGAAAAAGTTAAGTGATAGGGGTTATCCTATAAAGTTGGTTAGAAACTCTTTCAAAAGGGCGAGATTTTATAATAGGGAAGCTATGCTGGATATGAATAAACAAAAAAACAAGAACATGGCTACAGAGAAAGTAGTGTTTGTAAGTAAATTTTCATCAATAAGCAACCAAGTTAAAAATATAATAAATAGAAATTGGAAAATTATTAACAGCGATAGGGAAAAGCCATTAGAGAAACCTCTGTTTGCATTTAAGCGGAATGCCAATCTCCGAAATGCTCTTGTTCATACTTATAGAGACATTGAAGAAAATATTCAAACCACGTTATTCCAGACTAAAGCAATAGGGAATAACAAATGTGGTTCCTGTTCAGTTTGTGCACAATGTAGAGTGGACAAAAAGGTCTCTTATAGGAACTTGACCTTTTTTTCCAAAGATCTTACAAACTGCAGGACCAAAAACGTAGTTTACCTTCTGGTCTGCCCATGTGGCCTTGGCTACGTGGGCGAGACTGGTCGGGAGTTGCGGCTGAGACTAACAGAACATAAATCCGCTATACTGAACGCAAAAAGATAATGCACCATTGACAGCACATTTTATTCAGCATAATCATAAGTGCGAAGACTTTTGGTGGTTCGTATTAGAAAAAGTTAAATACAATAGGAGAAGGGGTAATGTGGACAAGCTCAGAAAAATGAGAGAACAATGGTATATATGCAAATTAGATACCGTTAACAAGGGTCTTAACTCTAGAGAGGATTGGATGTCATTCATTGCCTGAATACATTTTGAATACTATTCGGGCTTCCATTCTGCTTCCATGAGTTTTGATAGAGAGTTAGCTCTGATAGGGAGTGGGTTTAATATAGTTTCTATATAGGATGCTTGGTATTTATTTTATTGGTATTCAATGATATGATTTATTGCTGAGATGGTGTGGTTAGTAATTTTTTACATTAGGTTAATAGCACATATGTTAGGATATGTATGAGGCTTGATCTGGTAGTAAGAAGATAGGATCTGTTAAAAATAAATATTTGGAAATTTTTTAGAGTGTGAAACTCAATAAGTGGTCTACTTTTATATGTAGGAAAGAGAGTTTATCATTATTATCTTTATTAGTAATTTTCTTTTCCTTTTTATGGGTCCGTTTTGCTAGACATGAATTATATCTACATAGTATCCATGGACCGAACATTTACGAAGATTATTGCCGTTTATATTCAATCATATAGTAGTAGCCGTGTAGCCTTTTAAACATTCCAATATGGCGCCGGCGTTCCCATAACATTTTATCGAGACGTGTACTTTCCGATAGAACCGGAAGCAATAGGAGGGGTCAGCCTGCGTATGGCCAAGAATAGAGAGGGGGATCTCAGCTATTGGAGTCAGGTGAAGATATATGTAGGCGCGGCCCTGGGTATAAAAGCATATCACCTAGATGGTAGTATTGGCCAACTAACCGCTGAAGGACGAGGATCGTATGTGACGACAGGCGCTAACTGTAAGTAAAACGGCACACTGCTTATGGCCACACTAACGTTTGGCAGTATAGAGTAGGTAGTTGTAGGCATATTCGGGAGTTACGGGGGGTTCTGTTTTTAAATTAGTGCAAACAGTTATTTAGTTTGCTAGAAACGATAAAAAGCAGTGAGGGGATAGTCATTTTGGGCACATATAAGTGTGCTTTATAGGGAAGATATTACGAGAGCTGGAAGAGCGGGCTCATTATGTTTAGATGTATTTTGTATAGCTCTTCCGGACAATCGTCAGTTTGGGGTGGTATGGAGAGTATTTTTATGAGAACTATCTCCTTTTGAAGTTTTTGATATACTCTGGAGTAACGGGGGTTCTGTTCTTCAATTAGTGCAAAACCGCCTTTTTGTTAGCTTGAAATGATAATCGGCAGTGAAGGGAGTGATATTTTTGGCACATATATGTGTGCTATATACGAAAGATACTACGAGAGCAGGAAGAGTGGGCTTACTATGTTCTAATTTATGTTGTATGGCTTTCTGCGATAATCATGAGTTTAGTGTGGTGCGGAGAGTATTTTTACGATAATTTTCTCCCTCCACTTCCGTGATATACAATAGTGCATTCATGTGGTACTAACAGTAGGATTTTATTATATAGAGTATTATTATATTCTTATACAGGATGGTTAGCACATTGTATAACATGCATTTGATTAGGTAGTAGATCTAAATATTTGGCAATAATTAATGCATACAATTTACTTTTTACAGACCCTAATGTAAAGAGGGAGTTATAGAGGACGACAAATTGGAATAAATCGCCCAATGACAGCAGTAATTCTGCTTCCATTTTAAAGGAGCTTTCTTGATACCACCGATACATTAATAAATTACCTGTGGCGGAGGTCGTATAAAAGGTAAAATTAATAATAGAAGATCTTTAGGTTGAAAATTTAACTAGATGAAGTCTTATATAAATTTATTAAGACATGGAATTATTACGTCTTTTTAGGTGTGCTATAGACCTGATTGGAAGACTACAAAACCACTTTAGCCTCAAAACATGGCATCAATTTAGGATGTTGGGAAATACATTTTCAATCCAGGTGAGCTTTTATGTTTAGCAAGTGCGATTTCCCCATTTATTAAATAAAGCACACTATAAGTGGAGATTAATACTAGTACATTACTGTATTTCTACAGATTTATTCCCACCAATTGAGAACGGAATAGTGAAGACAAGTAAAGATATTACATCTTATTATATCCGTCTAGTACTTTTGATACGATTAGTACTGCCTATGGGAGGTGAGATAATTGTTTTATTTTCCACTCTTTACCTTGTGAGGTTCTGGCTAAAGAAGAATATGTGGAGATACTTGTATGAGAATTGCCTGTGTAGTTAGTGTTTTTATTCACTAATAAGAACACACTTTTTGGAGTGTGAGTGTGGTGAGAAAGAGAGGGTCGCCTTGCAATTTCCAATTGAGTGTCTGTTTCTTCTTATGTTTTAAAATTGATTCATGTTTTAAAATTGATCTATGATATCCTTTAGGGACTTATGTGGGATATCTATTGAACATTGTAGATAATATTTTAGAGATGTAAATATGAAAATAGATATGACAAGCTGGTAAAAAACATGTGTGGAGGTCCAACTACAATATGAATATGGATCTTTGTTTCTTTGTATTTTATTTTATACATGTTTATGCTGATGTAGTGGTAGTTTCCTTATGGGACTAAATGATTGATATCTGTTTTTTTATCACACAGGTGGTGGTAAAATTGATATTGTTTATTTGAGAAAAATTCGTTTTAATCAAGGAGAGTAAATTCGGTTTGGTCTTGAAAAAGATGGTTTAACATTTCATCCATCGAAACGCGTCGACGCTCATCTAAATACACAATCTGTTAGAAAGGCGGAGGTCTATGAGTAGCACATACCAGGATCTATGCCTCAAATATTGGTGTAAAACAGATGTGTAAATAACTAATGATAAATTGAACCTGTCTGTGCTATGTACTCTCTTTAAGCTATTTTATTTTTGTTCTTTTTAATGGATTGTATTTTAACATGTGATTGTTTGCTCTGAAATTTTTGCGATTTTTGTCTATTTATCATGCAATGTATTGTGTTTATATAGTATAGGGTTTTATTGCCCTTGAGTTTTTTAACGTCTTTTTTGATACACTGTTTTTTTTATCAATAAATCGATTTATATATCTTTATATATTTTTGTATATTTTATGGTTCATGACCCTCTGTGGGAGCTATATGGCATAATTCCCTCAAGTGTGTATGTGAGACAATAGTGAAGAAGTATCGGCCTGAATGGAATGTATTGATTGGTTGAATATCAGAGTGTGACATTGGGTCCAAAGGATATTGTTTCTTTATTCACTGTATAGTGCCCTATTCCTTTGGCAGTAAGGGGCACCTCTTTGTCTTTACTAATGAGGAGCATCACCCCACTGCCTGGCTCAGAGCCACCAAATGAAAAATAAAACGATATTCTAGCATTGTTTTATTTTTCATTGCGCGGCTGTGAGCCAGCGCTGTAAGGAAGGGCAGGGCTGAGGCATGGGAGGGGGCAGGAGGAGTGCTATGTGCACTCCCTAAGTGCTCATATGTGTTTGGCCGGCCGCCTCAGGCCGGCCAAAACACTCATGCGCACTTAGGTTTCTCCAGCCCAGCTGCATTGAACAGCCGGGCTGGAGAAACCCCACAGACTCCCTGGTCTGACCGGAGCGCTATTCCAGCCCGCTCAGGCCAATCCTGGCGCTGCTCTGCAGCATGGGGATTGGATGAGAGTCTGTCCCAGGGGCTGCTGGGACCAGGAAGAGGAGAGGACCCGCGACGCGACACGAGAGGTGGGCTGCAGCTTCAGGTAAGTTCTTTTTTTATATGTTATTACTAACCCCTCCCGCATTCCCTCCATCCGCGTTCACTCCACCCGCCCCACCACCCTTTGTTTGTGGTGGCCACCACTGACAGTCTTGATAAAAAATCGACCAGCAGAGGTCAGTAAAATATCAGAATCACTTTCTGCTTAGGGACTTTTTTTTCTAGCAACTGCCTCTATGTAACTTTCTTGATAGAAAACGACCAGCAGAGGTCAGTAAAATACCAGAATTGCTTTACCCAGGATAATGTGCTTCATAGCTAAAAACTTATAAGGTCCCAAAGGTGAGACCTATTGCATTGCAAATGCTTGTTCTATCTCCCTCTGTTTGGCCACACAGCGCTGGGTCAAGCTGTGAGCGCTGGGTCAAGCTGTGTGCGCTGGGTCAAGCTGTGAGACCCAGAGGATGGGGCCCTTCTCCCAAGGGTACCTTAGCCATTTTCTAGCACTGTGATGCCCAGAGGAGGGGACCCTTTGTCCTTCACCCTCTGCTGGGCCTCAAACATACATGCCAACAAACCCAATTCAGGCGGGATTATTTTACGTGTCTCCCGCCTCAAATAGCATCTGATCCAATGTATGTCAATGGAGAAGATTAATTTTCCCGATTTTGTTTTTAAAACCTCCCACTTGTGACTTGTAAAATGTTGGCATGTATGCTCACAGCACAGGGTCAAAGCTGCAAGGCTCAGAAGAGAGGATTTCCCACCACTGGGCCTTGCAGCCATTTTCTATCTCTATGAGGCCCAGCAGAGGGAAAGGGATGTCAATTATGGTGCACAGGTGCAGGGCCCCATCCTGTTGTGCTGAGGTGAGTGCAGGGCCCACTGCTCAAGCCTGGCCATTTACAAACATGTTTTGTCTCGTAATGGCACAAAAAGTGAAATAGGGAAGCAGGCCTGCTACCTTCTACCACCTGTTCACCGTATGAGGGGAGGGGGCGGAGCTTGGAGCAGGCAGCTCTTTGTGCCGAGCAATAACTACAAAGACATTCCCCTCTGACCCAACCACAAAAAAAGCTTCTAGGGATGCTATGTCCTGAGGGGGTTCAAACCCACAAGGGACATCAGCTGCTCCTCAGAGCCTCCTTCACCAGCAGAAAACCTACTCTGTGCACGATTCCAGTTCTTCTTTCAATTCACCATGTGACAGTAGCTCTTCATCAGGTGTAATGTGTGTGAAAACAGCCAATATTATGTGAAACAAGGTGGCACCATGTGAGTTGGAAGGCTTGGGGGATGATTTGGAGCGAGCCCACAGCAAAGCATAGCAATGCACCCATAGATATTCCTAGGTGTTCCCTTGCAGATATTTATGCCCCATTTGCCAAACATGGACAGATCTCAATGTGAAAAGTTTATACTCCACTCCACGTTTTACCTCTTACTTTCTCTTGCACGGAGCTGATTACAAGCGGCCCTCCATCAAGCTGCTGTAATACTAGACCTGGTATTTCGATATTAGGTAGTACTGGGTGACTCTGAGTTTTAACATCTGGAATGAGGATTAACACAGGGAAAGTGGCAATATCACACCATTTTCTGCACATTTTTCCTCAATTCCAGACCGTTTTCCAGGCATATTTGCACTTGCTTTTTTGCGGTTGATCCATGCCTTACTCTATAATAGTTTCGCTCGCTCCGAATAAGTTTAACACATAACCCCAATCCCCACTCAGAGTAAGGTAGAGTCCGATTAAGAGCACATATGTAAATATGGCGGTAATTGACATTTGTGGCGGCATTACGAGTAGATGTTACAATAATGGCTAAAGGACATTTAAAAAGCAGATAGTATAGCCAGTCAAAACATTGTTGTGGCTGTCATTTCTGCATCCACCCTTTAGCACTCATTAGGATAAGGGAAACATAATTTTCCTATGTGTTGCTTGCAGCCGGTTGCCAGTTTTCGAGCCTTATTTTTTTAGATTTATCCTAGCACCTAAGTTTTTTTTCCTCTGACGAGCTGGAGCTTTTTCCAGTTTTCTTCTTCTTTCACTCCTGTCCCAGTTTTCATCATGGTGTCAGGTGTGGTAAAGGAAGCAGCGGTCCCTAACTTCGTGTCAATGAGACACCTTCTCTATCACCAAGATGACTTGTCTTTGGCAGCTTGAAACACCTTGTCAGTCCTGATAAACAACAGATTAATCAAATACAAGACCTGCTTAGCACTGTTAATACTGTATGCACCGAACTTCAGAATCTTACTACAAAGAATGATGCTTTACAACAGCTTTTTACAGCAAAGGTCTATGGATCAACCATTAGCTGAACTGACAGAGAAAATGTAAATATATTCTTGACCCATGCATTATTTGTTTCATGATCATGCCTCATATTTACTGTTCTGACCATGCTAAACTGGGGTTCATTGCCAGTAATACCACTGGGAATGCCTTAGTTTGGGCCACACCACTGGTTGTACAAAGATGACCGCTCTTGGATGATTATACAGCTCCTTTGAAAGCCCATGAAGTAATGTTTGAGAGGGAAGCTCAAAAATATTCTGCTCAGAATGCTTTGTTGGAAATAACCCAGGGTACATACGACCTAACTTAAGTAGCAAAATTGTAAGACTTAGCTTGGGAAACAGATTGGGCAGATTCCATACCTCTTTCTAGCTGCAGAAAAGGTCCTAGGGAAGAATTAAAAAATGAACTAGCATGAGTAGGCATACCAGCTCCATACTCAGAGCTTGTGGTGCTACAGATTAACAGTTGCTAACAGAAAATGAAGCAAGAGAAAACAATAGGCAAATTTGGCCTTAGACCTTCTCTGCATACCTCATTTTGATCTACTCCTGCTACATCTCTGAGAAGAAGAGCGTATGCGGCCAGAAACAACATGAGAAACTCCCACAGAGGAAGAAAAAGGGAGACAATGAAAGATGGGCTTATGCCTTTACTATGGCACTAAAGATAAACCTATTGGGAATCACCCAAATTGTCCTAGGCAAAAGCAGGGAAAACATCACACTCATCCTTCATGGAAGGGAAAGGGATGATTGGTACTGATGCTTCCTTGACAAATTCATCAGATTCCAACATCTTTAGAATTTTTTGTACTTCAATCTATACTGAGAATTCTGAACAATCTAGCCACTTCCCATTTTGGTGGATTGCAAAGCTTCAGAAACTGATATGGCCATTGATTGGGCTAGAGCAAAACAGGTTCCTGTGGTTACTAAAGAGACACCTCAAACTGACAGAAAACCAGTGCTTTTGGAGCCAGTAAGAGAATAGTCTTTACCTTTACATCTCAGTATTCCCAACACCTTGAGATACTTTCTTTTTTCCTCATAGCTGTTGCTGGATATCCTGTCATTTGGGGAATGTCATAGTTATCACTACATGATCCTTTCATAAAATGATAAGTCAATACATTGTTTTTGGATTACAAATTATGTGTCAAACATTGTATCTTTGAAGCTGAAAACAGAAGATCCCTTACAAGCTCCACTCCAGCATTACATCAGCAAGAAATCATAGCTCAGATTCCTAAAGGTCCAAATACCATAATTTTTTGGATGTTTTCATAAAACCCTAACATAGATTGTTACCTTCTCACATAATGTTCAGTTGAACCCAATGCCACTATAAAAGTAGAAAAACTGCATAAAAATTAATTAACAACAATGTTACTTGCCCTAGGTATTAACATGAAAAAGATATTTTAAAATGACATGTAGACAAAATGTGCAAAATGCACCCGCTATTCATTTTTACCGGTAGGCCTCAACTAGGCTTCTCCTCTAATAAATTGATGCTTTTAGGAAATGCTGAATTATGCACAAATGTATTTGATAGTATGACCTTAATGTGACTTGTTTAGAATTTGTCATAACTGCAGAATGTGGCGAGTTTATAAAATGTATTCCTTTCTTAAGTTACATATTCTTAATGAATCAAGCTTGAACTTCCTATTTATCTCATGTTCATAGAATACTGGATGGAGAATTACACATTTAACAATAAACGCATGCTTATAAGAAATATGAATGCCATTACTTAACTAGAGATCTGCAAGCAACTGTTTCTGTCTTTAGTGTAGTTTGTTGTTTCTCAGTGGAGCATTGAATAAATGATAAAATAGACACTGCACTATACTTCCCTGGAAACCAAGGTTAGACATTCCCTGGTATACAAATGTTTAGTAATGTCTGTTACAAATTTGATAGTGGGCTGTGAACTCCATGTGTTTGCAGTGGAAAAGGAAGATCGAAGCTGCTCACCATTGGAAGATGTCTTCTCATTGGACCGGGGTGACCAGTTCTACAACTTTGTTGCAGATGTTCTTATGTCTTTTATATTAATGTGTGTTTCTAATTAGGTAGCGCTCCTAGCCATTAGCTCTTACCCCTTGACGGAGGCCCTCACTTTCGCTTGCACCCAAAGTTATTTGCTGTAAGCTACTGCTGACAGGGATTGCTGTTGACGACACTTTGCAGGTGACGATTCAATATCCTTTTACCCTGACAGGTGTAGCTACTGCTGCATTTGTTTCCCTATTTTCCTGATTGAGATTTATTTCCGTACAGTTTGCTGCTGCAACTGTATGCTAAAGCTTTTGAAGAGAGGAGACTCGGCTGAGCTCTTTATGAGGAATATGACTACCTAAGAGTTTGATCCTTCATTGATCTTGCTCTTTTCCAGAGCTCTTTATCGGTTCTACTAGGTTAGGGTCCTTTTAGCTAGATTAGGGGTTCATTCATTCATGGAACACCTTTGTTACTTTGCATTATTGATGACGGTAACCATATTTCTATTAATAATTTCTGTGAACTGATTTATCTGACTTACTAATTGAATAGTAATAAAAATAAAAATAACTTATTAATCTCTTAAAGAGAATACATTTTTTAGAATCTACTTAAAGCTCTCATCATTGACTGAACTTAAACTTCAAATGATGATGATGAGTGACTTGATTCGATTTATCTTCCATTAAAAAAACGGCGGCAAAGATCTGTCGCCTTAAAGAAGAAGATATAACGCATAATCTGAGCCCATTCTTGTAAGCCAAAGGTTGAACTGGTACTGGAGAGTAAGTTTTAGACTCTTTCTGCACTATCACCATTGATCCATTCAGAAGAATATACTCTCTCTCTTTTGCTGAGCTAGAATCCTTAAAGGAATATCTAGATAAAAATCTCTGTGTTTGTTTAAATGTTTCCTCTAAGTCACCTGTATTTGCTTCATTTTTTTAGTATAAAAAAAGAACACCACCAAGATCTAATCTTGTATAAACTATTGCCCTTTGGGATTTGCATTTTTTTCCAACAGTTCATGTACGTCATTTTTTCACACCTAATACTGCAGTCATTTTCTACTTAGAAAGGACATGTTGATTCTTTTAAAGATCCAACAAAACATTAAACCGTGTCAACAAGGTAATATTCTGTTTACAGAAACACCATCGCTTGGCAACTGGAAAAATATTTATTTGACTTGACCTCATATTAATGCCTTGGTTATTGTGTATTAAGCAGAAAGGGTAGCCATGGACTTTCGGAAAGTGGAGCTGTTCTAGAACAAACCTACCTTGGTTCTTGCACAGTACAGGCACTGTCTGGAGTGAGGCTTCTTGTGTGCGAAGAAAGCACTAAGCGACAGCGCCCTGATGATGAACTACATTTCCCAGCAGGCTACAAACTCTCACATAAGGTAATATGACCTACAATTTCCCAATATAAGTTTTGTGCCTGTTAGAGACTAGAAATGGCACCGTCTTTGTGGGGCACAGTGAGTGCAACATCATACTCTATGTTATCCATTACTTTTATTCACCATATTTCTTTTAAAATCCTTTAGGAGTACTGTATTATCGCAGCCACCCGAGTAAAAGTATGGAGCACACTAAGGGGCCGATTCTGATGCGGGTTGGAAAAGCTTCCCGACCGAATCGGTTGGGAAATGGTGTCCGACCCACTCGGATCGGGAAAGTCCGACCGGCGGAGTAGGATGCATCCGGATGCTTCCAGATACGATTTGGTTGAACTCCCATTGACTTCAATGGGAACATTTGTTCCTAACCGCATCAGAATTGGGCCCTCGGTCGGGAAGACACGTTCCCGATCCGATTTGGAAGGAGCAAATGCCGTTAGGAGGCCTTCCTAACCGCATCAGAATCAGGCCCTCGGTCGGGAAGCTTTTCCAACCCGCATCAGAATCGGGCCCTATGTTTGTGATATACAAGGATATGAACTGCTTCCCAGAGACTTGTCTAAAACCTGCTACCCTGCCTATGCAGTTCATGCTAATCAGCACAATCTTGATCTCTTAACTGTCAAAGACAGCTCAAGATGTCTCTGAAACGTACTGATTTTTTTCTGTCCTCTTTCCCATGTATGTCCTACGACAAACTATCTATGAAGTTCAGAAGTTCAAGCTAGTGCCCAAGTACTGAGAGGAGTTGCCAACTCGATAGTGATCATATTTGGACTTCTCACTGTTTAACTAGAAGCCCAAAGAATTGTCATTTTAGAAAATAGAATGGTTCTGGGTTTTGTCTTGGCTGCTAAGGGTGATGTGTGTGGCATAGGGGGAGCTGAATGCGGTACTTACATTCCTAACCCCTCTTTCAGTGTTCATGAGCAAACAGATCAAATTAAAGAAAATGACAAAGAATTAAATAAGATATAAGACATGTTTGGCCTAAAAGGAAGATGTAGTATTTGGTCATAGTTGAAATACATCTTTGGAAGGTAGGGACGGAAGATTTTTGAAATTGTAATTGCTATTCTCATTCTTTTATTGCTCGTTTAGGTTCTCATTTGGATTTGCATGTGTGCTATTCATTGTCTTATTATCTATAAAAGCTCTGCCCATTCCTTTCGCTTTAGGGTTCACTGACATAATATCGATACCACAAATATTGACCTACAAAATTATCGACTCATTAATATCATTAAGAAAATATCAAGATCCTATAGTTAATGAAAAAAAGTTACTAATGTAAAAAAAATATATCGACGTTAAAAATATCTAATTTAACATATATCGGAAACAAAAATATTGTCTATAACTAACAATAAACTATGCCAAAAATATTGAAACCAACAATATTGATGACATAAATATCATTAAATTAAATAACACCCAGCAATCAAAAATACCCAAAACACACATTTTTAATAAACAAATATAAAAAACATATGTCCCACAATAATAACTATATTTTCTATACACAATATAATATTTTCCTTATTAAAAAAAATACATTCCACAAATATCAACATAAAACTACTTCAAATGATCAATTACACGTATATGCATCGCACTGAAATATATCATATTGTTATATTTGCATACAATATTATTTTTTAACATAAAACAAATGCATATAATATTAATAAAAAATAAGTCATCTCTAAATGCATCATAAAAAAAAATTCATTGGCGTTTTCCAAATAAGGACATAGCAGAAAAAATTATTAACAGTACGCTAAAACAACCAATACTGTGAAACTATACGACAGTATAACCAATAAAATAGCTTTACCAATTAAATAAACAACATAAAAGCCACAGTGATTTCACTTAAAAATTACCTCAAAAACGCCAAACACTTAAAGAGGAGAAAACTCAGATGGATTTTCCCTGCAACAGAGAAGCCGTCAACATATACTCCCATGAATTAATTTATCCAAGTAAGTACAATTTATGCTTAAATAATAAAATAACTTTACTTTTAAACAACAATTCCTAATGAACAATTACTAACTCACTTTTTACAGTTTATCCTATTCTACCGATTATTCCATCTTCAAACAAACGTCATCAAGAAGCACACAGCAAAGCGACAAAGAAGCAAGTATATCTACAAATGTACTTTAAATGCAGTACAACAGTAATAGTTGCAACTCCCATTAACTTAAACCTCCTTAAACATCAAAAATACAAAATGCATTATAAATAACCTTTTCTATTCCAACAGAAAAAATCTACTTTCTCAAAAAGGCACCTATCTCAAAAAGAAGACTGCAGAAAAAACGTTTTCCATCAGCAGAAAACTTAAAAAAACAAGGTACAAGTGAGTTTTCAAAGAAATGAAAATATGTATTACACTGTAAATTATTTAAAACATGTATTAATAACTATTATTCTATATTTAGTTGTATTACAGTACATAAAGACATAATGACAGAAGGTGCAAAATTTACAACCTCACAAAAGGGGAAACTTGTACTGCATTACATGGTATACACATACAGTCAAGAAAAGGCTTCTTCTCAGCATATTAATTAGGAATTTACCAAATATTACTGGAATGCTTGTTATGGGAGGGCAACTACCAGAGAAACTGTAGTAATTAATGTTAAGGAACATAACCACCCACCCAATGTAACAGAAGTAGAAGTAAGAGAAGTATTAGAAAATATAAGAGAAACAAGCACTAGCTCCCAAGAACCTACAGCACAAATCCTTAATGATATACTACCCCATGTACCAGAACATATAACAGGACAGTTACCTTCCATACCCACCTTAAAACGCCTTATACCCAAAACTAAAAAGACCACCAACAAAACCCCACCTGCTCCTAAAACATTTAGAGATATAGAAATACCACCAAAGCCTGCATTAACCCAAAAAGAGGAGCAATTCCTACTAAAAGACAATAAAAGTCATGACAAACCATACTTATATTTGCTACCTCTACAAACGTATTAAAACTAGCCTAATGTCAAACATGGATGATGGATGGCACATTCAAAATGTGTCCCAAACCATTCCATCAACGCTACACCATACAAGGAGAATTTCATTAAACTCACATACCATTTGTGGATGCAGTACTCCCAAACAAAATAATTTGTACCTACATGGAACTGCTAACCCACATTAAGCAACAAATAAACAATTACTAACCTCACAAAATTATTATTGATTTCAAGCAATCTATGATCCAAATTGTACTAAAAGTGTACCCCCACGCTGCCATACAGGGTTGTTACTATCATTTTAATCAAAGCATATGGCATCACCTACAGAGATCTGCACTAAGGGGTCAATTACGAGTTTGGCGGTCCTCCTGCGGGACCGTCGCAGCGGCGGTCCCAGGAAGACCGCCAAGCCAGTGGCATCACGGCCGCCGTATTCCAAGTTCCCCGCAGGGCTGGCAGGGTTGGGGCAGCGGTGCGACAGCGGTGGCATGCTTCGGCTCATAAAAAGAGCCTGGAGACATGATGCCATCATGCAGAGCCTGTTGCTCGTTAGGTGTACTGTGTACCATGCACCATGTCGTGCATGGCACACAGTGCATGTGCGACAGTGACAACTATCAATCAATCAGGGGATTGTAAAGCGCGCTACTCACCTGTGAGGGTCTCAAGGCGCTGGGGGGGGGGGGGAAGCAGCTGCGTTCAGTCGAAGAGCCATGACTTGAGTGTCTTCCTGAAAAAGTTCAGAGAAGGGGCGCACCTGATGTTGGTTGGGAACTCATTCCAGGTCTTGGCCCGATGTAGAAGGCTCTTCCACCTGTTCTGGCTCTGCGGATGCGCGAGGATTTGGCGAGGTCTGCGGATCGGAGGTTTCTCTTGGGTACGTGGAAGGAGATTCTCTCATTGAGGTATTGGGGTCCGGTGTTGTGGAGGCATTTGTAGGCATGGGTGAGTATTTTGAAAGTTACTCTCTTCTCGATGGGGAGCCAGTGGAGGTTCCGCAGGTGTTGGGTGATGTGTTCGTGTCTAGGGATGCCGAGGACGAGTCTGGCTGCAGTGTTCTGTATGGTCTGGAATTTGCGGAGCAGAGACTTGTTGATCCCGGTGTAGAGGGCGTTTCCGCAGTCCAGTCTGCTGGTTATGAGTGCATGGGCGACGGTCTTCCTTGATTCGGGGGGGATCCATTTGAAGGTCTTTCGGAGGACGCGGAGGGTGTTGAAGCAGCTGGAGGCGACGGCGTTGACCTGTCTGGTCATGGAGAGGGCAGAGTAGACTATGATGCGTGATTCCGGGCGTGGTCCATGGGGGTGAGGGGGCTGCAGAGGGCCACTAGGTGTTGTCCCATGCAGAGGGGGAGGGTCCGAGGATGAGGACCTCTGTCTTTTCCAAGTTGAGCTTCAGGCAGCTATTACTCATCCAGGATGCGACGTCCTTCATTCCTTCCTGGAAGATGAGTCTGGTGGTGATGGGGTCCTTGGTGAGGGAGAGGATGAGCTGGGTGTCGTCGGCGTAGCTACTATGCTGAGTCCATGTTGTCTGACGATGGCGGCGAGGGGGGCCATGTAGATTTTGAAGAGCGTGGGGCTGAAGGATGATCCTTGGGGTACTCCGCAGTTAGTTTCTGTGGGTTCGGAGAGGAAGGGCGGCAGTCTGACTCTTTGGGTTCTGCTGGTGAGGAAGGAGCAAATCCAGTCGAGGGCGGTTCCCTGTATGCCGGTGTTGTGGAGTCTGGTGGTGAGTGTGCGGTGGGAGACGGTGTCAAACGCTGCGGAGAGGTCGAGTAGGATCAGGGCTGCGGTGTGTCCTCGGTCGAGGAGGGTGCAGATGTCATCAGTGGCGGCGAGTAGGGCGGTCTCGGTTCTGTGGTTGCTGCAGAATCCAGATTGGGAGGGGTCGAGGCTGGAGTTTTCTTCGATGAATTTTGTTAGTTGGGCGTTGACGGTCTTCTCAGTGACTTTGGCCGCGAAGGGGAGGAGGGAGATGGGTCGGTAGTTCTTGAGATCCATGGGATCTTCTGAGGGCTTCTTGAGCAGGGGTCTGCCTTCTGTGCGTTTCCAGTCGTCGGGGAAGATGCCAGTTTCGAGGGTTGCGTTGATGGTGCGTCGTAGTTCCAGAGCGATGGAGGTGGCTGCTCTGTGGAAGATGTGTGGGGGGCAGGGAACCGTGGGTGCTCCTGAGTGGATGCCTTTCATTGTTGAGATGTTCTCCTCGGTGGTGACTGGGGTCTAGGAGGGGATGGTGGGCTGGCTGGTGTTGCCAGGGTAGAAGGTCATTTCAGAGTCAGGTGTCAGGTCGTGGAAGTTGTCGTAGAGTCCCTGGATTTTCATATGGAAGTAGGAGCTGAGCTTGTTGCAGAAGTCCTGGGATGGGGTGATGTCTGTTGTTTCGCTGGGTGGCTTTGTGAATTCCTGCATGACGCTGAAGAGTTCCTTGGAGTTGCTGGAGTTGGCGAGGATCTTGTTCTGGATGAAGGTCCTTTTGGTGGCTCTGATGCGTTGGTGGTATTCCGACATGGCGTTCTTGTAGGTGGTGTGATCTTCCAGCGTTTTGCTGTTTCTCCAGTTCTTTTCGAGTCGTCTGCATGTGCGTCTTTATCCCTGGAGGTCGGTGGTGAACCAGGTGGCTTTCCTGGGGCACTGTTTGTCGGGGTTATGTAGCGGGCGAGGTCGTCTGCGCATTTGAAGATCCACCTGTGGAGTTCTTTAGCTGCTAGGTTGGCGTTGGTCGAGGTGGTGGGGGTGTCGCAGTTGAGGGTGGAGCTGAGCTGTTCCTCGTGACTTTGCTCCAGTTTCTTCATGGAGGGTGGGGTGTAGGTCTGGGCAGCGTGGGTTTGTTGACGAGGAAGTGAACACAGTGGTGGTCTGTCCACGGGGGTTGCGTGGTGTGGCTGAAATGGATGTTGCCGCTTGCGAAGATGGGGTAGAGGGTGTGTCCTGCCTTGTGGGTAGGCGTGGTGACGAGCTGTTTCAGTCCGATGTTGGCGAGGTTGTCCAGGAGGGTGGCGGAGTTGGGGTCACTGGGGTTGTCGAGGTGGAAGTTAAGGTCTCCGATGAGTATGTAGTCCATGGAGGCGATGGCGTGGGGTGCGATGAGGTCGGCAATGGTGGTGGCGAATGAGGCGCGAGGTCCGGGGGCTCTGTAGGCTAGGGTGCGGTGAAGTGTGGTTCTAGGGCTGGTCTGGACCTGGAAGTGAAGGTGTTCTGTGGTAGAGATGGAGTCACTCGTGGTGGATGTGGAGAGTCGGAGGGAGTTCTTGTGTGCGATGGCAAGTCCTCCTCCTGGGTGGTTTGGGCGGTCCTTCCTCTGGATTTTGTATCTGTCCGAGATGGGAGTGGCGATGTCGGGGGCGGAGGAGGCGCCAGTCCAGGTGTCTGCGAAGAAGGCGACGTCTGGCGAGAGGGTGTCAAGGAGGTCCCAGATCTCTACGGCATGTCTTTTGAGGGAGCGCACGTTGAGGAGGATGCAGTTCAGGGCTTCAGTGGTGTTGGTATCCGGCGTGGGGCCGGTGCCCGTGGGGGTGTGGGGGGCAGTGAATGTCCGGCAGCAGTGACGGCAGGAGAACTGGCCGTGGGTGGTGTTCGGCGTGGCCAGCTGGCAGTTGTTGTTCCTCCCAGGGTTGAGTGTGAGGAGGGCGGCAGCGTCGTAGCGGTGGGAGGCCAGAGGACCAGGGTCCCTGGGGCTGGTCGCGGTCGGGTGGCGGTTGGGCGCAGGCGGACTTGCCTTTGGTGTGCCAGCAGCGGCCGCCATTAAATAGGGAAGGGGGAGGGACGCACAACTGGGTGCCGGGAGCGGGAATCTTCTGGGGGAGGGGCCACGGGGGCAGTAGCGGCGGGAAGGGGCAGAGAAAATACGGCTACGGAGGTCACAGAGACAATGAGCAAAAAGGCACAAAACAAAATACAGGCACAATAAAAACAGAAACCAGGCACAATCAAGACCGCCATGCACAGTGGGCAATCTGCAGATTTGTACTTGGGCCCTGTTTGGGGCCCCTTCACTGCCTTTCCGCCTACCTTTTCCTGGTGGGGTTCCCGCCATGTAAAGTTAGGCAGAAATGCAGCTCCAAATCAGGACGGCGGTGCCGCTGTCACCATTGAGGCCCCCTTTCAGTGCTGCGGCGGTATTCAAGATCTTGGCAGTGGTGACGGTCTCACCACCCTGATTGTAATCGGGCAGTGTGACCGCTGAGATGGCGATGGTCAGACAGCCATCTGACGGTACGCCGGTCTTGCAACCGCCGGAATCGTAATTAGGTCCTACGTGTGGAATACGCCACCAACTGTCAATTTGCCTTTGAAATAAAAAAAATAATAGCTCTAGCCTATGTCCCTGTGACAGAAGTAGCCAACCATTACAACATCTTACTAGAAAGTCCCTATTACAAAAATAATGAAGACAAACTAGCTCGCCTAATGGACTGCTTCAAGGACGCATAGTTAGGGAGACTACATAGGTCAGGACACAGAAGCCAGCCAAAATTCCACACACCATGGTGGAATGGATGTGACAGCACCTTAGCGCAAGAGGCAAAAACAAACAACCCAGTGGAAGGATGGCATAATGCCTTCCAATCCATACTAGGAAGAACTCAGCCATAACTTACACAAACTACTAGAAGCCTTACAAAAAAACAAAGCTACCTAGAACTTAGACTAGAACAATCTGTTACACAAATCTCTTCTAAAGTAACCAAACATAGTTAGAAAAGTAATGGCAGGACCAATGTCTTCAAAATTATGAAAAGATTTTAATCACAGTATGTCACAACAGGATGTAGAACAAAGGCCAATGGCCAGTCCATTGTAAATCCATGTGCCACAGCACAATGCTGTGCCACTAAACTTGCCCTTACTGACACTGCCATGAAATCTCCTCACAGAGGGGCATCCATGGAGCATAGCAGGCACCTCGAAGATGGTGCTTGGGAGGGGGGCTGTGGTTTATGAAGGGGTGGGTTTCGTTTTGGGAGGGGTTTTCTTTGCTTTTTTGTGGTTTAGGCTGGGTTCAATGGGTGGGGATCCGGGTTATCAGGGGTAGAGTGGGGTGTGGAGGGATGGGTTGGTCTTCGGGAGTTTATTTTGTCTTTTTGGGTTTTGGGCTTGGTTCAGTGGGGTGGGGATCCAGTTTATCAGCGGTGGAGTGGGATGTGGAAGGGATGAGTTAGTCTTTGGGAGGTTTTTTTTTCTTTTTGGGTTATGGGCTGGGTTCAGTTAGGTGGGGATCCAGTTTCTCAGGGGTGGAGTGGCATGTGGAAGGGATAGGTTGGGCTTTGGGAGAGGGTTTTGGGACTTTGGGAGTGGTGGGCTTGGGTTTCACAGGGCTCAGGGCAAGGACAAACAACACATCTTCACAGGGAAAATGGGTATGATGTTCGGGATGGAGTAGAGTCTGGGAGGTAAAGGGAGTGGAAGTGTGAGCTGTGTGTGCTGTCTGAACTGTGAGTTGTGGCAGTGTCTGTTGTGTGGGTGACTGTGAGTGTTTCAGTTTTTTACCTGTGTGTTCCGTGGATGTGCTGGGTGTTGTTTAGGTATCTGTGCCTTTTGGTGTGGTGCCTGGGGGCATGGTTGTGGGTGTGGAGGTGTCAGTGCCTCTTGGTGTGGTATCAGGGGGTATGGTTGTGGGTGTGGAGGTGTCTGTACCTGTTGGTGTGATGTCTGGGGGGTATGGTTGTGGGTGTGGAGGGGCCTGTGGCTATTGCTGTAGTGTCTGGGGGTATGCTGGGGGTGGTGAGTGTCTGCTAAGTGCTTGCATGTTTGTGTTTTTGTATGTTTTGTGTTTGTGTGTGGTGCTTGTGTCTGATGAAGTGTGTGCTTGCTAGATGTGCATGTGCTTGGGACAGGAATGGGAATAGGGAATTTGGATGGGGAAGGGGCAGGAGGTGGGGTGGAAGGTTGAGATGGGTGGTAGGCTGCTGTGAGGGAGGAGGCCAGAGCCTGAAAAGATCTCTGTAGGCCAGACATTGCAGTGTGAATGCCTTACAGGTAGGCCACCATCTGTCAGCTGGCTGCCTTGCCCCTAAATGGTATTCAGGACTGCATTCTGACCCACAGAGATGGCCCTCAGGAGCCTCCTCAGTCAGGGCAGAGTGGCTAGCAGGGGCTGAGGTGTCTGAAGCGAAGAAGACTGCTCCTCTCTCAGGGGAGCAGGCCTGGCCAACTTGTTGGGGGACAACAAAGAGGGTGGCAATGGTTGTGGACAAGGATGAAGGTGGTACTGATCCTGTGGTGTCCACAACCACTCGGAGTGTCCCCAGGACGATGACTCTGATGATGATGAACCTGAGCTGCTGTCCTCCATGGCACTCTCCACACCCTCCTGGTCACTGGGCCCCTCCATGCCTGAGGTGTCATGTCCGAAACTACTGTGATCTGCTGTGTCCCCACCAACGTTGGCCCCTTCTCCTTCGCTTGCCCTGGATGTATCTGAAATGACACGTGACATGGGTTTATTGCAACTGCATTTCCACACCTGACCATCACAAATCAACAGAAAGCATTGATGAATTGACCCTCCCACCACTGCGGGTCCACCTACAGTATTCTGAGTGTGGCTGTTGGACCACCACAAGACCGCTGGCTCTGCAGGGATCAAGGATCACGCTGCACCAGAGGCCTGCAAACGGCCTCAATATGCTAGCGGTGCCGATGCCAGCACCGCCTGGCATATGACGAGTTGGCTTTCCACCACCCATTTCATGGCAGTGAGCCCGCCATGAAAAGGGTACCGGAGAGGCAACTAAGGGGGCGGCCCTAACAGGGCCTCCTGCCACTTCTGGGCCTGGGCTGCATGCAGGGGCACCTGTTGTACCCCCCTGGAATTGCACCCCCGTTCCTGCACGGTGTGGTATGCATGCCACACCATGCAGGACTGTGTTGCAGGTGCTGTCACAGCGGCGGTCTGCTGTTAAGGCTCTCCTATGAGCCTTACACAACCGTTGTCGTGAGACCGCCGCAGCACCACTTGCCCGCCCTGGATTACACTCGAAATCCGGCGAGCAAGCGGACAACGGGCTTGGTGGTCCTCGTGTCGGCACGGCGGTGGCGGGCCGACTGGAGGATTTCCAAACTGGTAATAAGGCCGTGGATAGTTTATCACCTTGCATACTTTGCCACTTGTATTATACCATTGTAAAATGATATAACCAAATAGGATGGATACAATTTTGAGATTTAAACAAGGCGCAGAGTTCAACAGATCTACCTATTCCACATAACACATCATGATGTCATGAAGGTCAAGTTAAACACCAATGTACCATCAATTAGTGTTGTGGCAGACATCATGTCACATATGCTCATTGCATACTGATTAGGCCTGGGCAATGAACTCCTCCGCTAACAGCTAACGGAATGGAGTCAGCTACTAAACTGCACCCACAAATGCTTTGATAAAGCAACTTTACATGCTAAAATGCATATAACCAATTCCCAATAGTGAACTTTGAAAATGAAAAATGTCAGGCAATGAGAGAGGTGATGATTTTGGGGTCCCCCTAACCTAGGGGAGGACCAAGCAGATGCCTTGAACACAAAGAGCATATCATGCTGAACGATTCAGTGGTGGTCCCATCCTCTTAGGACCACCCCAAGCACAGTTATGGGCAAAAATACAATCCCAATCAAAGGCCCTGCAAAGCATTATGGGACGAGATTAGCAGTGGGCAGTGAATATTATAGTATCCAATATCAAAATAATTCTACAAAGAGCTGCAGTTCAACTAGTCGTTACTAGGTGTCCCTCACGAGTCAAATGCAAAGCATTGAAATTATTACATCAAGCTGCAGTTCAACTAGTCGTTGCTAGGTGTCCCTCAAGTCAAATGCTTTTGCATTTGACTCATGAGGACACCTAGTAACGACTAGTGGAACTGCAGCTTGATGTAATAATTTCAATGCTTTTGCATTTGACTCGTGAGGGACACCTAGTAACGACTAGTTGAACTGCAGCTCTTTGTAGAATTATTTTGATATTGGATACTATAATATTCACTGCCCACTGCTAATCTCGTCCCATAATGCTTTGCAGGGCCTTTGGTTGGGATTGTATTTTTGCCCATAACTGTGCTTGAGGTGGTCCTAAGAGGATGGGACCACCACCGAATCGTTCAGCAAGATGTGTTCTTTGTTTTCAAGGCATCTGCTTGGTTCTCTCCGTAGGTTAGGGAGGATCCCAAAATCATCACCTCTCTCACTGCTTGCTAAATTTTCATTTTTACTTTTGTGAAATGACTATATGCATTTTAGCATGTAAAGACAGAGATACTTGTTATTTGGCAAAAGTATATGAGGTTTATGTTTTATTAATTGAGAGTCCCATGGAAAGGGAGGTTGCGGAATTACTCCGCAAATTATGCCCACCCCTAATACTGATGAGACTTTGGACTCACAATTACATCATATGTCCACTACCTGAAAAGTCTAATGAAAGTTTTACAGAGGTAGGTTACCTATGTATCACAGATAGCATATAAAGTTGACTGAAAACATGAGGTCCAAACATTTGGGAGATAGATACTCAGAATTCACACTGCACAAGGCTTTAAATACCCATATGAACATCCCCAGTTCTGCTTATTACAGGTGATAACGCCATTTGTAGATTGTATACTTACAAGTCAATACACCTTTGAAGGCTTTGAAGATGTGGGATCACTAAAGTCCCAATGGGCTGGTATATCACAGCACTCTTCGGTATTGCATACTCAGATTGCCTTGTAAGGATCAGTGTAGACACTCACACATTATCTCTACAGTTATACATCTGACTCCCTTATGCATGTCACCATTCAGTGAATGAGTGTTTTGAAACACTCTTGCAGATGAACCATCAACTAGCAAATGCACAGTAGCCAACATGTAGGCACTAATGCTGATGGCACTAGTGATGTTTGCACACTCATTTCACTGTATTACCAGTACTTACCCATGGGAACTGTTGTACAGTCACTGCATGTACTGTGCACTCTATGTCATGTCACGTTATAGGGCCACCATCAAATGAGAGACAGTAGTGAGGGGACATCACTCCTCACACAAGGAAGACACGTTACCTGTGTGGTACAATTGTCAGCCAGAAAACTAACAACATGAGATCATTACTCACTTCACTCAGTCAGGTGTCTGCTCAAAAAAGAAAAATGGATGTGGATATGACTCTGCAGTTCCTGGTCAGAAAGACAATAGGCACAGCACAGCACCAGGGCCCTACTACCAGACCTACACAAACAATGACTCATCTTGTGTGTAGCACATGGGCCACCACCAATATTGGTTGGGAAATGCCTGCCTCTAACACACAAATTTGCCAAAGTAACATGTAGGGCTCTGGCCAGGACTCATTGTGCTGCCCATCAAGCTCTGGGTAGGCCAGTATGTGGGCCATTAGAAGGGGTCAGGGTCCGGCGTGCGCCCCTTCCATGTTTGGAGGACTTCCTCAGCTGGGCCTCCACGATCTTCCGGGTCCATCTCCTTAGGTCCTCCTACCTGTTCCTGCAGTGGACGCTACACCGGTTGAACACCCCCAGGGTCCACACCTTCCAGGTGATAGCTCTCTAAATGTCTTTCTTCTGATGAGCATTGACCTGTATGGATGCACTAGATGTAGAAACATATTGTAACTGGAAGTTTTAGCATATCTGTATGGTTGATACACATTTTGTTAACACCTAGCACAAACATTCATCCAGAGTCAATACAATACATGTGTAAATGTCATACGCCAAGCACTACTAAAGCATGAATTCACACTTTTGTGGTCATCTGTTGACTCACCTCAAACCCTGGTCATGACCTACACTGACTGAGCCAGCCCACTAATATCATGTAGCCCTGGGCAATCCTACATGGAATGTGATGGGAGGTACCATGACACACAACACACCATTTTTACCTTATAAAGGGTAAACTACTTGTGCATGACAGTACAGACACCTTTACTGCCAGGCCCATTGACTTGATGCAGATGGTCCATACACCCGAGTACCATAGTATACACAACATCCTAAGACTAAGGTCACAATGAAAGGGCTGGCATGTATGTCACTGAGAGCTTCCTCTCTGGGGGATGTGTGGACAAGTGGAATACTTATTTGGATATCATACTACATCAGAATAAGTTTGTGTGGTATGTACTTCCATCACAGGACACACCTTTTGCCATATGTGATACTGTAACAGGGATGACATTTAACATACCATTGTATGTGTTGTGTGATTGGATTTAATGTGACAAAGCTGATGAATCACATTTCAAAATCTATTCAGAAGTAACCAACTATCTACGCTGTTCATGTGTCAGATGTGCAATAGGCCTGTACCGCGGAAGCATGACTTATGGAAAAGTGACAACAGACCTGTGTGAGTAAGGAGAGTGTCATAAGTGAACCCCACACATTGACAATATGGATCAATGGAAAGAAGTATCGGGTCAGGGGGTTATCTCAGTCACCATTCGAAATATGGCCCATGTAACAGCTATCAAGGCTACTAGTGGTAAAGAAAACTCATTTTGGAACATCCATGGATCTGCAGGTCTACAGGGAGATTACTCTATGCATCAGTTGTCTTGCCACAGTAACTCTGCCCCAGCCTGAGCCATGGCCCAGACTGCCCACAACTCATCGTCACCTTGCTCTCTGCAGGCTGAACATACTGATCCCACATGAACCTCACATTTACAGCAATTCAATACATAAAAGCGACTCTTCTGCCCATCTAATAAGTGACCATAAGGTTTTGTGGCACTCTGAAGGGGTCTGTGAGGTATAGCTACCTCCCAGACAACAGTTTTACTATGCTTGGTGTGGGCCGAGTGATCTGTGGCACTGTACACATGGCTAACATCAGATACTCCTAACAGTATACAGACACAGCTCATGGTGTAATACCTATACATATCTCTGCACATATACCATGATATGATGTTGGAAATCATGATAGGTACTATGGTATGTAGACATGCATATATCTATGCATGCCACACAAGTACAATATAGGGATTATCACACATTAAATGCTGATTTTCACTCCACAAAGTACTGTGCCTCATAATCCATTACATGATTGTCCTACGTAGGGATCACTCCATTTCACCAAACAACACAATATGGTTACACTCTGTAACTCAGAAGAACCTTGTAGCCTATGGGATTTGAAAGGAAGAAGTTGAACTGAGTAAAAAACTGTATTTGAGATAGTTACCTGTTCCTCTGGTGAGCCATAGAGCTGGCCATATAGGGGAAGAACCTCTTCAACCAGGGTCTCCAGCTTCTCTGGAGAGAAGGGACGATCCCTCTCATATGCTTGGCCTGGCATGATTGCTGCCAGAGGTGGCAAACAGCAGCTAAATTTGAGGAGGTGTTGATAGCAGCAGTGTCAGGAGGCAAGTGAGTTTTTTTTCAAACCGCGGCGTAAATGTACGCCACGTACGCGGTCCTCAGCGTAGACGCACACAGCGATTGTATTGCGACCGTCACTGTCACCAACGTTAGCCTAAGGCTGCGTCCGCTGAGTGGCAACCGCACACTGTGCAGTCGACTTCCGCCGCCAGCGGTCGTCCCAAATTTCATATATGTGAGGTCAGGCATCCGCCATTTTAGTGGTACGAAAAACTGTAATTTTGACTGCTAATTGTGTCACCACCACTACAAATGAGGCCTAACAAGTCTACATTTGAAAAAACTCCTCTCACATGTTATGTCAGTAAAAAACATCATCTGTGTAGTGCATTACTGTGCAGGTCGGCAAAATGTGCGCGGAGCACTGTACACCACGGTAGGTGGTATTTCACATTAAATGTCATGAAAACCTTAATATAGTGCAAATTTAACTGTCCTGAATTGAAGATGTGCACAGTTCTGTTACAGACATGTGAAGGCCACATTGAGGGTTATTGGCGGATGTTTAACAGTGGACAATAATTATGTGAAATATGTATAATGCTTCATGAAGCTGTTATCTTTTGTCACACGACTTTTAACTTACTTTTCATATATGCTACTCAGGACACTGTGACCAATGTACAATTTTATTTTTACTCCTCACATGGGTACCATGGGAGAGGGAAGAGATGCCAGCCTCCAGTGTACCACCCAACTCCAGTACTTCAGACCATGGAAGAAAGACATGTGATCCAGAAATTTATTTTGACTCGTCAAACAATACTGGATTTATGTCATCAGTTGGAGCCTGACCTCCTACCTCACATCATTTATCCTGCATCAATCACAGCAATTGTGAAACTCACGTCAGTATTGCATTTTCTGGCCCCAGGTTCCTTTCATTTCATTGTCGCTATTTCTGGTGGTATGTCACAACCAATGTTCATTCGTGTACTCCTTGAGGTGCTTACAGCAATGTTGAGAAACGTGGACAGCTACATCATGTTCCTCAGATGTGAGGATTTAGCCAATGTGAAGGGTGATTTCTATAGATTTGGTCGCATCTCACATGTGATTGGATCCATTGATGGCACCCATATTGCCTTAATACCACTGGAAGCCAGGGAATAGGTGTCCCGCAACAGGAAGCACTTCCATTCTATCAAGGTGCAAGATGTCTGCTAACCAATTTTCTATATCTCAAACATCTGTGCCCGGTTCTGATGTCTCTACTACTACTAGAGAGGGCCTGGCTTGTAGGTAAGTGTGATCTGTCCTAACTTTATGTGGGTAATGTTAGGTAGTATAATCTGAAAGTGTGTAACTTATTGTTGCACTTCTGTCTGTCTTCCATCTAGAAAACTCAGGGTATGTCAACCGATCATGGTTTTTTGCACCGCTGAGGAATCCTACTAGGCCAGGGGAAGCGCACTTCAATAAGGCCCATGAAAGAACACGGCGGCCAGTGGAGTGGGCTTTTGAGCTCCTGAAAGCCAGATTCAGATGTCTGGACAAGACTGGGGGAGCCCTCCTCTACTCACTGGGAAGGTGTGTAAGATCACTGTGGCCTGCCGCATGCTTCACAACATTGCCCTGCAATGGAACATCCCATACATCGCAGAGGATGCAGGCCATGAAGTGCCACCGGGTGAGGAACCTGAAATGCCAAATGATGATGATAGTGGTGAAGAGGAAGAAATAGACTCGCATCAAGATGTCATTCAAAACTTCTTGTCCTAAGTGCAAGTATGGTGTGAGATGTTATGACTTTGACTAATATTGCAACTCTTGTTGTGATGATGTGAGAAGGATGTTAATGCTACATACTATAAATATAAGGCTCTGGCAATATCTGGTGAAAGGTGTTTGTTTTGATAGTGTAGTTTTGTTTAGCTTTGAATTTTGTCTTGGACTGTGTTCTCTAAACTTTGTCTATGTGATTTGTGCAATATGTATGGTTTCTTAGCTAATCTCTGTGTGTTGGTCTTCACCACGGCATCTTCATTCGGACATTTCAAAGTTCTGAGATTAGCAGGTATATGATGCTATTCAGATGTACGAAGTGGACATGAATTGGTCCTTGGAATTCCTTTCGTAGATTTTGGGTGTACATAGCCAGTACCAAGACAGCTTGCTCAGCTATAGAATGGAAGTTAAGTGGCTTCCATTTGACTTGTTCCTTGTGGTGTGTTGGTCCTAATGCATTATGTGTGTCATCATGTGATCCAACACAATGTTGTGTTGGGCCCAAAGCATGCAAATCGGCATTTACATTGGCTAAATCCTCATTCAGTATGAACTGTATGTAGCTGTTGATGTGTCTTTTCATTGTAGGCCAAAGTGCTTGCGGCACAGCATTGACATTTGTTTGTGACATTCCACCAAATGCAAGCAGAACTCGATTAGAATGACCCTGTGGTCAGACACTGTTGTACTGACATGTGTCTGTTTATTTGTTTAATTGATGTGGGAGACAATATGGCTCCAGCTGATGATGTAGACCTATTTTAATGTTGCCTATTGTAGAGGATATTATCAGATGTATCCCAACCTTCCATGTTGTGAAGGTTTCCAACTGAATATGTGATCACTGACACCAAAGAATTGAGTCATGCCTTATTTACTATGTTTCTGACATCATGTAAGCCTATGATTTGAACAATGGAATAAAGATGTTATCAGACCAGACACTTGCATGTATGTGTTGTTGTGACATGGTAGTGATCCAGAGTTGAAAATTGTTTATTTACAATATATCCATGCTTCCAAAAGTAACTAGTTTTGGTATTGTAAGGTTCACATGGTAGAACATATACATTGGTAGATGTGTTGCAGGGATTCTGCTTAGGAACAGAACTATGCTTGGGACCATAGAACATCAGTAGTTAGGGACTGAGTCTCCAGACCACCTCAGTACCATGAGCTGGAGTCCGACTAGCTATAGTGTCTCACTTGCCCTCCTACTCATACCCAGAGGAACAAGTGAATTTACACCCCAGAACACAACACTCCCTATCCTCTCAGGGATTGCGGTGAAAAGACACTCCCTTTCACTCACACACTCGTACTCGTCCAGAATTAGAAAACAAGTGCTTAGCAAAAAAAACATCTGCATTGTCAATATACCGTATATTATGAAAAGCCCTGTCATATTATAAGACAAAATTGCCTAGCCCCCACCCCTTCTACTGAAGCAAACTGATTATACAGCAAAGGTCTCTGGGATTAGTAGCGGACACCTCACCTTAGTATATACAGATGAATGTATTACATTTCAGATACAGCCATGATCTTCTCTCAGGAAATATCTGTCTCTCTGTGTTACAGTGATGTGGATACCTATATGACAAGGTTCACATGTTCATAAACAACAGCTGCATTTCTGTGTTGTGTCTAGGTGTGAGTGCCTGACCAGAACACAACAAGGGACATTGTTGTTTGACCTTGTTTACTGTTCAGACTAAATACCAGGAAAGAACAAAATGAGAAAACAACTGCAGGTCCTGTGTGAAAATATAATGTGGCACAGAAGCAAACGTGATTAGGTAATAACGTGTGCAAACTAACGGGGCTTGTGTCGTGCACAGTGAGGCTGAAATAGGGAAAACTACAATAGGCCCTGTATGAAATACATGACAGATGTGAGAGTTACAACAGGAGACAATTAATTGCTGACTTGTGTATTTATTGAAGTAAACAAGTATAATATCAAAAAGTGTTAAAATGTAAACAGGGAAAACCAAAATTAAAGTAGTCAGTCATGGTGGATGAAACCATCGTTGTAGAGTCCAAATTGTCTGGAGTCCGAAGTCCAACATACTACTCCCATCAGATATGGAAAAGTGTCCAGGAATAGTCCACAAAGTGAATGTGTTGCACACACAGGAGGAAATTAGGGTTGAGGTTTCTTACTGGCAGTTTGGTGTCTACATCCACATCGTTTGTGTCATAGTACATAGAGACCTAGGATGAAACAAAATAAGTAGAGATTAGTATTGTAATCTATTTCCGTGGTGTTGAAGTTGGTTACTAGATATTTGGAGACATTCAATATCATCTCATTAGATGTGCCGGTATGTGGCATTTTGGCTTTAGGGATAAACATGGCATCTCCAAAACATTTCAACCAATACAGTGTAGTTGTAACATGTGTATTTGACCATTCCAAGGTCTAGTTGTGTATAATACAGGCAAACACACACCTTGGTTGTATATTTAGCATTATTCATCAAGTGAGGAGTGCAGAGTCAACGGGTCACCTGCCACTGTTAATCAGCTGAGTTTCTTTCATGGCTTATTTATATTAGAGGTACACAGTTGGTAAGGTGTCACTCATGCCATCAATTGTTTCAGTTGAGGAGACCAGGACACCGTCAAGCAAAGTAGTCAGATATATATCTGAGTAGAGCATTGTATGTACATTGCACGGTCCACGATTAGGGAACATCAGTTGTGACATGGCAGACAAGTGAGAAGGGGCAAAAGGAGTATAACACCTTGGTTAGAGTCACAGACACGGGGCCTCATGGTAGTAGTGGTTGCTTTTCTATCTCAACTTACCAACACTTGACAAATGGTAATCTGCATGATGAGTGAACATCAGTTATAACATGACAGACAAGTGAGAAGAGGCAAAAGGAGTATAGCATCTTAGTTAGAGTTACAGTCACAGGGACTCATGGTAGTTGTAGTGATTTCTATATTGAATTACCAACACTTGGCAAATGGTTAGTGTTACATACCTGTTGGCAACATGCATTTGGGATCAACCATACATTTTGACGCATATAATGGGTCATAGGATGATAATTTTCTATTTATACACTTACAAACAGCTTTACAACATGTGGCATGTAATGGAGATTGATACATGTGATCTTATATGCAACACTCCACATTAACACTGACAAGCCAACATCTCTGATACTTTGTGCATTGCATGTCTGGAAAGTAGATAGACGAGCTAATAGCAATAACAGAGTTGAGAGGCAACAGGACGTTAAGGTATTGTGACAGTTATCAAAGTGTAACTTACCAGACTCCACTCCCCCAGATATTCCTGTCATGCCCTCAGTAATAATAATAATAATAATAATTCTTTCTTTATTCGGATGACAACACATCCATAAAAAGATACAATTAAACAGTCATAAAAATCAATACAAACAGGTAAAAGTACACAACGGGTTAAGACAAAGCAAGATACTAAGAACCCCACAAATCTATGGTTATGTACCCCATCCCGTCAATATTTCTTTTTTTTTAAATAAAATATTTTTATTTTATTTTGCAATACTTGTGAACAGACTTAACTGTAACAACAACATTGCAATTAGACCACAATCAGCCACCCATCCAGTGAACATCTGCAGGACACTAATCATAATATAAACACAAATTACATAGAGGACCTTAGTACACATCCAAGTAGGGCCATTTCTCACAGCCCGTCCCCCCACCCTCCTACTGGGACCAGCAAAAACATCATTAGTCCGACACCTCAATTGCGGTAGATTGAGTATCTTCTTTACTCAAGCACAGGCCGTAGTATCTCACCCAGCACCCCCATATTTTCTTAAACTTTTTGTGACAACCTCTGCTTTTGTATATGACCCTTTCAGCGGCCATGTACAAATCCATACCCCCTTTCCATTCTTGTATTGTAGGGTCTCTTGCGCACCCCAGTGTCGGGCAATATACCACTTAGCCACAACCAGGCCCAGTGTGCTAAACAGGAGTTGGGGCCTGGGGACATCTACCTCACTTGGGATCCCTAACAGGATGAATCTAGGGTCCAATGGCAGCAAAATTCCCTGTATTGCGCTAAGTTCAGTGATTATTGTCTGCCAATAAATCGCTATTTGTGGACATTCCCACAACGTGTGGAGAAAATTGCCAGTTTCAGTGCGACAACGCAGGCATAGAGGCGACTCTGCTCGTCCCATTTTATGTAGTTTATCTCTGTCATAGTAGGCCCGGTGAAGGATTTTGAATTGAATTAGGCGAAACCTGACTTTTATTGCTACCTCCCGAGGGTGCATCAGGGCTGCCTCCCAATCAATGTCTTCCATTTCCCCTAGTTCTCCCTCCCATACCCCCCTTAGTTTAGTCAGAGTGTCTGGCATATTATTGTTTATAGTTTTATAGGTGGCAGAGACTGCCTTCATTTGTAGTTCTTACTGAAGTAGTCTGCCCTCCAGTGTGCAAACTCAGGTCGCTCAGACGCCTCTATTCCCTCTGCAATCCAAGCATGTCGCAGCTGCGCATACTTAAAAATTTGGGAGGCATGAAGTTGAAATTCCATCTGGAGGAATGGGAAGGGTTTGAGGTTGCCCTTTGCCACAATATCTCCCACGGTTGAGATCCCAAGCAGATCCCAGGCCTCAAATCCCTTGAGCTTACTTAATTCTTTAAACCAATTTCCTGTCCAAAGGGGGGTGGACCTAGATATCTTATGTGCCCAGCCTAGCGTATTATTAGTTTTGTTCCAGGCCACTATAGTGGCCCTGGTTGCGGGGAGTAATCTGTGTGTCTCTTTTCCACCATATAAATAGTGTATAAATGTTTTTTTTGTGAACGTTTCGCTTTCTAACCTATAGGTGGGGTGGTCTCCGGGGAGGTGTATCCAGTCATTTATGGGAATAAGATGGGCTGCCCAATAGTAAGCCTCTATATCTGGAAGTGCGAGACCCCCATTGTACGGGTTGCGCTGTAGCGTCTTTAATGCAATTCTGGGGTGGCCCTTTAACCAGAGGAGTGCTCGGAGTTCGGATTCGACTTCCCTGAATAGTGACAGAGGGAGGGGGTGGAATGTGTTCTGCAGCACATATAGAAATTGGGGTTGTGAAATCATTTTATACATTGCGTGGCCCATGATTGTGAGTGGCAGTGCTCTTCACCTGTCTGCATCTTGCTTAAAGCTAGAGAGGACCCGGTGTATGTTACGTGTACGACATATTATAGGGTTTGGGGTGAGGAAAATCCCCAAGTACTTGAAGCCCTCTGTGGCTATACATAGGTTCCCGGGTAGTGGGGGCCACTCCATATCTTGCGTTGGATTATAAATTATAGACTTGTGGTAGTTAATTTTATAACGCAAAAACCTGCCAGATTCCTCCAAGATCGAGAACACAGTGGGGATTGTAGTAGTTATGTTTGTAATGAACAGAAGAATATCGTCCGCATACAGCGATATTCTTTCTTCCTCCCGATCGTCCAACATGATCCGAAATAAACGCATGGCCAATACTGTCACGAGGATTTTGACCTCCATGTTTAGGAGAGAGATTGGGCGATATGAGTCGCACTTGTCCCTGGGTTTTCCGTGTTTGTGAAGGACCATTATAGTAGCAGTGCGGAGATCATCTGGGAGAATCCCCCCCTCGTATGCATCCCTATATAAGGCCAGGAGGTGAGAGTCAATGAGGTCCCTACTCTTTTTAAAAAACTCGGCAGGAAGCCCGTTTGGTCCAGGGGTTTTACCTGATCTTAACCTATTTATTGCATCCCCCACCTCTGCTAGTGTTATATCTTCCTCTAGGGGCTTGACATCCTCATCACCTAGCCCTGGGGTGGTAATATTTGCAAGATAATTATTAATCTCGTCAGTGGTGCTGAATGTTTTCTGGTCATAAAAATCAGCATAGTACTGGGCAAACGCAGATAGAATCTGTTCGTCCGTGTTATGTATCGTCCCCTTTTCGTCAACAATAGAATCGACCCACCTGGCCTCATTTTCTTTTTTACTGAGCCATGCCAGCAATTTACCAGCCTTGTCGCCAACCTCGTATAGACGGTGCAGTGCTGCTAATCGCAGTTTCCTGGCCTTCTCCTGTGCCAGTTCACAATATTCAGTCCGTAGAACTTCTATTTGTGGGGCGGTCAGCGGGTCTGGCCTATCGGGGACTGTCTTCTCTAAGGACAATAGTTGTCCCTTTATGCGTTCTATGTGTTCCCGATCTTTTTTTTCTCCCAGGCTATCCGGTTCTGTGCCCTGTCCTGCAGCACTGTTTTGTATGCCTCCCAAAGTACAACAGTCCACTGTGCCCAAGTTTTACTGAAAGAAAATGTTGTTGTCGGTCCGAAGTCCCTTTAAAATCACTTTCTTTTGAAGATCCCATATATTAAGCCTCCACATAGGCCCATATGTAAGGGTCTTTTGCCCCAGCGAAACCAGCAGAGGCGAATGGTCAGATAGACCCCTAGCCTAATACTCAGCTTAGCCAACCATGCCCATGTCCCCCCTAGAGACAAACCCATAATCTAGTCTGGAGTAAACTCTGTGTGCTCCAGAAAAATAGGAATACTGTCGGGCATGTGGGTGTAGGAATCTCCATATATCGGTAAGCCCCATAGTGTCTGTGAAACGGTGGAGGGGGGTTATGTCAGTAGTTCCCGCTGACCCGGTAGACCGATCCATCCCTGTGTTAATGACGTCATTGAAATCCCCCCCTATAATGTGGAGGGACGAGGGGGTCTCGAGAAGGATATCCGCAATTTTGATGAGTACGGGGGCTTGCAATTGAGGCGGTAAATATGGACAAATGATGGTCATGCTTCGTCTGCCCCATGTTCCGGTTGACCCCAACGAATCTGCCATCAGTGTCAATCCATTTATGTGCCATTTCGAAGGGAGGGGATTTTTTTTATCAGAATAGCGACACCCCTAGACCCGGATGTAAAGCCCGAGTGGGCCAGGACCGTATATGGTGCCCTCCCAAGGAATTTGCATTGTGTACCCAGTAGATGTGTTTCTTGAAGTAGGACTGTGTCTGACCTCAGGCGTTTTATATACTGAGTGACCAGTCCACGTTTGATCCTATCTCCCAGTCCATTTACGTTCCAGGTTAGGACTGAGATGGCCTGTTCTTCTATGTGTGGGAACATGAGTGTCGTGGTGACAGAGGTACGGCCCCCACCATGTACCTATTCCTCCTGCTGTAGGTCCCCCATGATGTACAGGTGTCAATGCTCGGTCCAGTGCAGACAATATCAACATAAAAAACAACAACAACAACAACAATCCCTTCCTGGCCTCCAACCCCCCACCCCACCCCCCTTCCCCTTTCCACTACACCCAAACCCATAACAATACAGCACACCACCCTTGTGTAGGGAAAGTTAGAGAGGTCTGTCGCCCACCCCACCCAAAAGTAAAGAAAGAGCCCTCCCTACACCCTTCCGCTATACAGACCCTTCATTCAAAATAAAGAAAACAATAGTCTCTGGCGGACTCAACTGCAACACTATTCTGAATTGCACAGGGTGCAGATCAAAAAAACTCAATACTAAACAAAACCAAACTGTTGGGGCTTGCTGGCCCCTGACCGTGTAACAATGCCAGGTTGGTACCTTTTACGTGAACATGTATAGAGTCAGGAGGGACCTTTATCACGCATGGGCAAGAGCCGACCGCCCTCTGCACCCGCCTCCATGGCCGTGATCTCCGCCACTAGGGGATGGGTGCTCTCATCCCCAGAGGATTCTCTTGAGTCCTCCGGCTCCACCAGCAGGTCGTGTTGACTTGATCTGTCCATTTCGTCGCCCTCCGCGCTCTCGCCGTGTGTCTTCTCGTCCATCTGTGCCCCAGGTTTTTGGCTGGGTTTCCTGAGCGCATAGGGCATCGCGGGACTCTTCCTCTTTGTTCCGCTCCGGCTTCTCCTGGTTCTCCGTTGTCGATCCATTGATCTGCATTCCATGTTCTCCCCTCCCCCTGGTCTGGTGTTCGAGTGGGCGAAGGTTAGGCCTCTCCTCAATCCAAGCCTATACTGCTTCCGGCGTCTGAAAAAACTGCACCCTTCCATTATATATGACCTTCAGCTTCGCAGGAAATAACAGCATGTATTGGATTTGTAGTGATCTTAGTTTGGCCTTAGCGGAATCAAAAGTCTTTCTCTGCTTCTGCACATCCCTGCTGTAGTCTGGGTAAATCATGATCTTGGAGTTTTCATGTCTTATTTCTCCCAGCCTGCGTGCCTCTCGTAGGATCATGTCTCGATCCATAAAATTAAGGATTTTTGCAATGATGGGCCTTGGGGGAGCACCGGGGGGAGGCCGAGCATTCAGGGCCCTATGCGCCTGCTCAAGGACAAAGCAGGTAGAGAAGTGTTCGGGCAGGATAATGTTTTTCAGCCATTTGGTCAGGAACGCGGGTAGGTCCGAGACCTCCAGCCCTTCCGGAAATCCCACGAAACGGAGATTATTTCTTCAGGCCCTGTTTTCCACGTCATCCACGCGCCACTGCAGGTCACCACTGGTGCTTCGGAGCTCATTCACAGCTTTTTGTAAATCCTTCACTGCATCTTCGACCGCCAAGACCCGAGACTCCCTGGAAGACTGGATGGCCTGTAGTATGCCCGCTGCCTCCGATATGGGCTGAGTGGCCTCAGGCGGGGTGACAACTTTAGTATATCTGTCCATTTTCCACTGCCTGGGGGGCCTCGGGTCCTTGTCTTTGGTCATCCTGGGGGAAGGGAGGAGGGGGGCACCTCAACACTACTCCCCACCCCAGACACCTTTCAGTGATGTGCGAGAATCTCGCCCAATCTGTCATCAGTATGTTCCCTCAGATCATGCATCCACACAGGGGGAAGGAGGAGGGGAGACCGTGGTCCCGCCATGCCCCAGGGGGCCGCCAACGTGCCCAGATCTTCGCTATGGGCGGGGGCACACCCCCAGGCGTAGTCCGGATCCAACACACCCCACACCAAAATCCTGCAGGGCACCACCTTCAAGATTCACCAGTGCGACCGCACTGGGCCACTCCAGGTCAGGGCCCCCTCCTGACCCATCCAGCGCAGGCCAGGAATGCGTGGGGGGGACAGGGCAGGCAAGGATCCAAAGGCCTATCCTAACATCTAATGCCCAGTACTCAAGACCCAAGTCCTCTCCGGATCAGGTGGCCCTTGGCTCCCCACAGCTCCTCACCCCCCCGGTTCCAACCTCGGGGGGTATGTCACTCACCGTAGCAGTCGTCAGCCCACTTGAGGAAGGCAAGCAAAGGTGCAGCCGCAGAGGCGCCACTGCCAGGACATGCAGGGTCTCAGAGAGCCGCAGTTCACCTCCGCACACGTCCCGGCCCCACACGGAGCTCTGAGGATCCCGCTGCCCTCAGGGACCACACCGGAGGTATACACACGCTGGGGCAATACGTCAAGGAGTGGCACACAGGCCCACGTCTCAGCTCCAGTGAGGCGCAACCCGATCTCGCCTCCTCTGGGGGCTCCTCCCCCTCCGCCAGGAAATCAGCATGGTCCTGCACACCGGCAGGCCCCTATGATGGGATCGGGCAAGCAGCAAGCCTCAGGTCCCCCGGCCCACGATCACCACACAGCAGCGCACCGGGAAGCGGGAAAGGTCCTGCACTGGTGACTCCCGCAACGTCGGCGTCCAAGTGCCTCACGCGCATCTGTCCACCATTATCGACACAGGCAGGGGAGCGCGCTGCGCGGCCCCGACACCACCACAGCGCGGCCCTCCGGGTCCGCCACCTAATGCCGCCGGGGTGTCGCGGGGCATGCAGGATCTGTTACAGGGGTTCATGGGTCCCAAAATTCCGTAGGATATTGAAGGATTAAGGCTCCGGTCGGAGAGCTCCGAAGATTAGTGTCTCACTCGGCCGTACTCTTGGCCACGCCCTCCCATCCCGCCAATATTAACCTCATAAATACAAAGCAATAGGGTTCAATCAATTCTTGATAACCTAGATCTGTAAGCTGCCCGCAAAAAACTAATCACAACAAGGAGGGTATGGGTTTGGTAGCAACTGTAGATGCAAAAGTGCCACTTTTGCCTGTCTAACCGTCAAGGTCTTAAGTAAGGGCCAGAGGAATCGTTTTCTTGGCACTGAGAGTAATTTACACAGTAAAACAAAATGGAGCGTGTCCTGTGGAGATCTAAGATCGCAACCACAGGGGCTCTTTGAGATGAGGTAAAAAATCCCGCTGGTGAGGATAAAAGATGGTAGAGTTGGTTAAATCTAAAGCGCGAAATTATAAATCTATCATGGGCGCTAGAAAGTGCACTAAGGTATGGTTCCATACCTGGCTCAGACTTTAACATTACATAAGCCCTCACTGAAGGTTTACTAAGCTCAGTATTTTCACGCTGGGCAGTGACAAACTTATAGTATACCTCTTTCGCGCTGTTCAAATCCCCAGGGCATAAAGTGTCATGGGCAAAAAAAAGGTCTGGCCTTCCTATGGCCTGTGCAGTTTCCTTAATATAACCTATCCAGGGAATTTTAAAGCCCTGATTCATGGCCAAACAATCTGCTAAAATCAAGCAGTTCAAACCCTTATCTTCACGTGACCAGATCTTTAATCAGCGAAGTAATGGTTTAATTGCCACTTGATCTACCAGATAATCCACCCCTAGCTCTTCATGGACAGACCAAGCTGGTGTACCTTGGGGGACGCGCAGGATCTGCCGTAAAAACGTATTTTCCGCCATCTGTAAACTATGAGAGGGGATATACCCCCACACCTCACTACCATATACAACTTTCGCGATAGTCTTGGATTTATACAGTTTTAAGATACCTTCCGGTGCCCATGAACCCAATCTACTGGCAAAGCTGGTGATGGCCCCTGCGGATCTGTTCAGCTCGATGCGCTTCCCATCTAAAAGGGCTCTCCACTGTAGGCGGTCATCAAATAACACTCCTAGGTAGGGGAAAGCCGAAACCTTAGCCAGAATATGATGGCCCGCTTTAAAACTTTTCATGCGAGGCCTCCGCCGTCCGGCCACTAATACATATGACTTAGTCAAATTAACCGACAGGTCCAGCATGTCCATAAAAGAAATGAAGCCATCTATTAAAGTCTGCAAACCCCAGGCCGTACGGGCCATAAGCACCGCATCGTCGGCATAGAGTAAGACTGGCAAGGAAACATTTACTATTCCCAATCCAATATCATTTAACTCGGAGAAGGTGTTGGACAGTAAAAGGGGCAACATTTACTATTCCCACTCCAATATACCTTAACTCAGGGAAGGGTCTTGACACTAAATGGATAACATTTACTATTCCCACTGCAATATCACAGAACTCAGGGAAGTTGATTCACACTAAAGAAGCAACATTAGCTATTCCCACTTCAATACAACATGTCAGTTAAGGTTTTCCATACTAAAACAGGCAACATTTACTATTCCAACTCCAATATCACTTAACTCGGAAGGGGCTGGACACTAAAGCAGCAACATTTACTATTCCCACTCCAATATCACTTAACTCAGGGAAGGTGGTGGACAGCAAAAATGCAACATTCACTATTACCACTACAATAACATTCATATCAGGGAAGGTTTTGGATAGTAAAAGTAGCAACATTTACTATTCCCACTCCAATCTAACTTAACTCAGGGAAGAGAATGGACAGGAAAGGGACAACTTTTACTATTCCCGCTCCAATTTCACTGAACTCGGGGAGCTGCTGGACATTAAAAAAGCAACATTAACCATTCCTACATCAATAAAAGTCTGAGAAGTATTTGGATACTCAAACGGGCAACATTTACTATTCCCACTCCAATCTAACTTAACTAAGGGAAGGGACTGGACACTACAGGGGCAACATTTGCTATTCCCACTGCAATATCACTTAACTCAGAGAAGGTACTGGACAATCAAGAAGTAACATTAATCATTACTACTGCAATAACGTTATCTCAGGGATGGTGTTGGACACTAAAGGGGGAACATTTACTGTTTCCACTCCAATTTCACTTACCTCAGGGAAGGTACTGCACAGTAAAAAGCAACATTAACCATTCCTACTACAATAAAACGTATGTCAGGGAAGGTTTTGGACACTAAAAGGGACAACATTTACTATTCCCGCTCCAATCTAACTTAACTCAGGGAAGGGGTTTGACACTAAAGGCGCAACATTTATTATTCCCACTCTAATTTCACTTACCTCAGGGAAGGTTCTGGACACTAAAGAAGCAACACTAGTCATTCCCACTGCAATAACACTTAAGTCAGTGAAGGTTTTCCACACTTAAACAGGCAACATTTACTATTACCACTCCAATCTAACTTAATTCAGGAAATGGTATGGGCACTAAAGGGATGACATTTATTATTCCCACTCCAATTACACTTAACTCAGGGAAGGAGCTGGACAGTAAAAATACAACATTAACTATTTCCACTACAAATCTATCTTAGGTAAAGTTTGGGATAGTAAAAGTAGCAACATTTACTAGTCCCAATCCATTCTAATTAAACTCAGGGAAGAGGCAGAATGGAGACTGGCCATGTCATGGAAATCGAATCTACCACCACGCACGCAGATATGGCTCGTAGACCTCAATAGGGCACTGATCGCAGAACACGTGCAACTAAAAGACAATATACAAAAGAGCCTCACAAGCCCTAACCCTCCAGAATGGCAAAAGTATTTAACCTACGAGGAATCAAAACTTCACCAAGACAGACAAAGCGTCAACTCCATACAAGATTAATTTGATTCCTATAACCTGTCACTATCTCCCCTACCAGATGGTCCCCAGTAGGGGATGGCCTGTTTCAGCGCTCTACATCTTCCCCCCACTCTACCCTCACATCTTCTCCCCCCCCATTCCAAAACAGGGCGAAAAGCTCAGTCTTGAAATATCCATCCACTTAAATGACTAGGCCATCGACCAACCTCTCTCAGGCATCAATACTAATGATTCGGACAGAGAGCCCACTACCGTTCAAATCACAACAAACCGTATACGCAGTCATAACCTGCACCATGGGTCCGTTCAACAAACTCACATGGCACTTGATGACTGTAAGCAAGTTTGAACCTAGTTTGTAATGTTCACAATGTTTAATAGTGCTATAACAGAATGATACGAAACTGTCAGCAACTACATATATGTAACAGATATGAAAAATGTAATACTGTATAAACTGTTGTGTCATAATATGTATAACCTTCCACTGCCTAATAGGCCGAGAATGATAAAGGAAAAATTAATATACACTATTAAAAAAGAAAAAAAGAAAGAGGCAGGACATTAAAAGGACAACATTTACTATTCCCACTCCAATTCCACTTTACTCAGGGAAGGTCCTGGACACTAAAAAGCAACATTAACCATTCCCACTGCAATAAAATGTATCTCATGGAAGGTTTTGGATAGTAATAGGGGAAACATTTACTATTTAGTAATCATACTCCAGTCTAACTTAACTCAGAGAGAGGGCTGGACACTAAAGGGGCAACATTTACTATTCCCACTCCAATTTCACTTACCTCAGGGAAGGTGGTGGAAAGTAAAGAGGCAACATTAACAATTTCCACCACAACAAAAGTTATCTCTGGGAAGCTTTATACAGTAAAAGGGGCAATATTTACTGTTCTCACTCCAACAGAACTTAACTCAGGGAAGGTGCTGGATACTAAAGGGGCAACATTTACTATTCTCATTACAATATCACTTAACTCAGGGAAGGTGCTGGACAGTAAAAAACACATTAACCATTCCCACTCCAATAAAACGTATCTTAGGGAAGGTTTTGGACAGTTAACGAGGCAACATGTACTATTCCCACTCCATTTTAACTGAAGTCAGGGAAGTAGCTGAATAGTAAACAGGCAACATTTATGATTCCCACTACAATATCACTTAACTCAGAGAAGGTGCTGGACTCCACTGAAATTTAACACATAGAAGTGTCTGTACTCTAAACAGGTAACATTTAGTATTCATAATAAAATAAAACTTAAATTTCTCAATATATTGTACAATTTTTAAAATATTTCTCACAAATATTATTGCAATAAAAAAATCTTATAAATAGTAAAATAATTAATAATAAATAATTTCTTAATAGAATATTAATAATTTTTCTACAAATATTACAATTTTTTTTGTCCTTTTAAATTTTGCAAATATCTTTAACAAAGTAAAATAATTAAAAACATTTTGGAAGTTTTGTAATAAATTTGTCATTTTAAAAAAAATGCTCATATTTTCGTTAAAATAAAATCTTAAGTATATTATTACAATTTTACCTTTAAAAAAAAATCTTATAATTAGTCAAATATGTTTTACAAAAATATTAATCATTTTTCTTCAAATATAATTTTTTTCCGTTCTTTTTCATTTTTCAAATTATTTTAACAAAGTAAAAAAATTAAAAACTTTTTGGGATTTTTGTAATATTTTAAAAAATTCTTGTTTTCTTTAAAATAAATATCTTAAATATGTTATTACATTACAAAAAAAAGTAAAATAATAAAAAATCTCCCTCATTAAATATAAATTGTGTAAACTTGTAAGAATGAGGGTAGGCAGCGTAGATGATGAAATAAGACGCACGTTTATTCTTCAGTTTTATGTAGGAGTCATATGTTACAGAAATTGTAAGAACTAAGTTAGCAGCCCCACCGGGAGCAGCATCCCAGCTGCTCAGCCCACACACTCCAACTGACATTCACTCAACCAGGCACACATGAACATTCTATGACATCGCACACACTATGGCTGAGCAGCAGGGTGCAGAATCCAAAGGAAGAAATGCATAGCAAGAAGAGAAGGATACCACATGCCTCCCTCCTTTAGAGAGACAATTACAAACCACAAATCAAAAAGCACTCATCATCAAAACCAGACAAGTAAAGAAAGAGGAAGTACAGAGTGAAAACACACTCACCCACCCACACACACACACACAAACACACTCTCTCCCCTTCAGAATATGAGTGCAATTCATGTGCATAGAACCAAAAATTGGGTTACAGTTCCTATCAGGACACCATTACTGTCCACAAAGACAAAGAATAGGGGAGAACAAAGGGGTCTATGTTCTGACCTCACAGATAGAGACAATCACAGATATTGTCTCTTGTTGCCCTCACACATCCCAAGGGATGTCATGCTTCATCATTGGGCATTGCTCCTCGTTGGGCTGGCGCTGCAATGCCCTATGGGTCCCCTGAAGGGTCACTTTGGCGGAGATCTTTTAATTACGCCGTATGATGAGTGAGGGTGTGAGACTTTTCAGTGAAAGGGAGGGTTCGTGAGAGGGTGAGTGAGTGACTGACTAAAACTGGCTAGGGGATACCCTAAAGGCTATTTAATATGTTGGTTCCCCTGGCAGACTTAAAAAAACCCGTAGGTTATGTGTTACTAGCTAGGTAATGATGTACCCCAGTAACGCTCAGGTCGACATGTTTTTCGCCCTTCAGTGGTCAAAACGATCCCCGGCGCTTCATCAAGACCAAAAAGGTAATTGTGAGAAGTGAAAGGCAAATAAGTAAATAAAGAACCCTATATTAAATTAAATTAATATTGCATATGCAGGCACGCGTGCGAGGGTAGGTGATGCAGCAGAGTGCACCCATCTGAAACCCCCGTTACGTTGCGGACATGCAATAGCCTATGGAGCAATCTTTTATTTACTAATAGGTTGCAACAAGAGCGGCCATCATTTGAGCTGATGCCACCCTGTAGTTTTCACAAGGGGAACCGCTCTACTTTTAATATAGGGTTCTTTATTTACTTATTTGCCTTTCACTTCTCACAATTACCTTTTTGGTCCTGATGAAGCGCCGGGGATCGCTTTGACCAGTGAAGGGCGCGACACATGTCAACCTGAGCGTTACTGGGGTACATCATTACCTAGCCAGTAACACATAACCTACGTTTTTTTTTTAAATCTGCCAAGGGAACCAACATATTAAATAGCTTTTAGGGTATCCCCTAGCCAGTTTTAGTCAGTCACTCACTCACCCTAACACGAACCCTCCCTTTCACTGGAAACTCTCACAACCTCACTCATCATACGCCGCAATTAAATGATCTCCGCCAAAGTGACCCTTCGGGGACCCGTAGGGCATTGCAGCGCCGGCCCGACGAGGAGCAACGCCCAATAATGAAGCATGACATCCCTCGGGATGTGTGAGGGCAACAAGAGACAATATCTGTGATTGTCTCTATCTGTGAGGTCAGAACCTAGACCCCTTTGTACTCCCCTATTCTTTGTGGACAGTAATGGTGTCCTTATAGGAACAGTGACCCAATGTTTGGTTCTATTCTATTATGCGGAGCACGGGTACTGGACCTCTACTAGCTCCTAGTCCCCCCCCTCCTTTTTGATTTACAGTGCAATACATGTGCCCCTACTGGTGTCATTATGCCCCTATGGGTGAAACACATATGCCCTAGGTTTGGGTGGTGCAATGTAAATTCCCCATCACTTGTAATGCAGAAGTAATATGAAAATGCTAGAAAGGTTTCAGCTTAAAGCAGATGCCCATTACCAGTAAAACGTAAGCACTATGTGGAGTCAAAACTAATATGCCCCATCACACATACTGTAAATGTAAAATATAAATGCAAATGAACATGTTTGAGCATAAGACAAATGCCCATCACCAGTAAAAGTCACAACTAATATTCACCCTCACATGTAATGTAAATGTAAAATGGTTAGAGTAAAACAATATGTCCCACCACCAGAAAATGCAAGTAAAGATTGGGATCACAACATACTCCCTCAAAATGGTTTGAGCGAACAACATGCCCACCAGCAGAAAACACAAGTACTTAATTACATGATAAAAATCCAGTATGGTAGCATAGTGTTGCAAAAGCATCAAAAGCTAATTATTGCAATTACTTAATAAGCCATGCAGAGAAAGCATAAGAAATAACACAGGTACACGAACCTAGTTCATCAGTATCCACCTACTGGGAAGAAAAAAGGTTAACAAACTCTTTTTGCTTTTCCTGCATCGAGCTGAAGCATTGTAGGTACACGCTCTGGGATTGCTTCCGTGAAGGAAGATATACCAGGAACTCATAGCGTCGCTGGAAGACCCACAGCAACGTGGTCACAGAATTGAGGTTAGCACGTCCCACCCCATCACGTGTTGCTAATTTCCTCCAATACAGTCTTCTAGTTGTTGGACTCCCAGCAGACTGCTCCTGAATACGCTGATCGCTCCAAAGAAGAAGCTGACACTCACGTCCCACACAATTTACAGTGACATAATATGAAATCCGCCGGGCAGCAGCATGAAAATGTGAGCACAACGTCATGCTCACCGCGAAATTACACTCAACGGCTCCCAATTCGCTAAAATGGCCGCCAGTGTGCCGTGTTACGTAATTTTCTTTGGAGGTAGAAGATAATGCATGGCAGTTTCAAAACACTTGCTCCACTACTCCCTGCAGCGCTCCTCAAAATGTCAAAAGTAGTCACAGCACAAACAGGTTCCTGAATCGATTTCACCAGTAAAACTGTTCAGCAGAGTTCCTCTAGGACTGCGGGCTGCAAGCAGGTCAAACGTTCCCAGCACACGTGCCTTCTTCAAATCCCGCAAGGAAGACTAGTGCCCCAAAATAGAGGCGCTGGCCTCTTTTGAATAATAACGCTGCAGCTCACCGTTCACGCTCACACAATGGGAGTCCAATTCAAGTGCAGCAAGTCAATCCCAGTGGCAGCAGCGCCACTGCAAACTCACCACCAGTAAAATCAAGACGGTTCAATCTAATCACATGCTGGTATTAATTTCAATTAAGCTGCCAGTTCAGTTCAATAGAGGGTGGCAAATTCATGTTAAGACAATGCACCTCCTTGCCAATAAAGTGCTGCCAGAAGCAGACGGTCTGTTCTCCTTAAACACTTGACATTATTCCTTCATTCCCTTCACCAGCAGGACTGATAGTTCAAAATACTCGCAGCCAGTTCACTGTAGGCCCGCAAGTTATGTTAGGTCAGCAGCGCCAGTTTCAATCTGCTCCACGCCGTTTGAAATGCCCTGGAATGCAGACTGTCTGGTGGAAAAAGACACCAGTGGGGCTACCAGGCGTATTTATTTGACAGGCATCAATATGATTTTCTTAGTAATCCACTTAATTTCTTCTTAGTCTCTTGTACGGATTCAGTTACACTCCAGGTTCAATCATCTCTCCTTCCCTGTTTCAGCAGTGACCCTCTCTCCACATTAGGTCCGTTTTACGCTTGTCGCCAGTGTAAAATTGTAAGAATGAGGGAAGGCAGCGTAGATGATGAAATAAGATGAAAGTTTATTCTTCAGTTTCATGTAGGAGTCATAGGTTACAGAAATTGTAAGAAGTAAGTTAGCAGCCCCACAGGGAGCAGCATCCCAGCTGCTCTGCCCTCACACACCAACTGACATTCGCTCAACCAGGCATACATGAACATTCTATGATTTGATTTATATATTTATAAAGCGCAACGAATGCCCATGGGCGTCTTGGCGCTGGAAACGGTAGATTGCGAGGTACTGGCGGGAATCCCGGAAGAATCAGTTGTTAAAGAGCCAGATCTTTAATGCCTTCCTGAAGGACCAAAGTGATGGGCTGCTCTTTATGGAGATGGGGAGCTGGTTCCAGATCTGTACTGTCCCCAACAGAAAACTTCTGCTCCCCCAGCGGGCCTTCTTATATTTAGGTGTCTGCAAAAGTTTTGTATGGGCTGATCTCAAGCTTCTGGCCGGCGCATACCATTTCAGGTGCGTCCTCAGAAAGTGCTGCCCTAAACCATGTAAAGCTTCGAAGGCCAGACATTGGGATTTAAACTCAATCCTCAATTCTATCACATCACACACACAATGGCTGAGTAGCAGGGCACAGAATCCAAAGGAAGAAATACATAGCAAGAAGAGCAGGATACCATACATTGTACAACACACTTTACATTTTTTTTTAAATTAAATATAGCAGATTTATTATAAATACATCCAAAAATCAACTCTAATAGATATTCTTTTTTTTTTTTTAAATACCCACCTTTATTCCCTACAAACTCTACATCCTACTCCTAAAATGTTTACATATTTTCTAAAATTAATATTTTTTTAACATTAAAAAGAAAAAAGTTAACCATTAAAATTTTAAGATACACCCCCTCTCTCTTCCCCTAAATACCCAATATCCCACTTGTAAAATTTGTACAAATTTTCAAATATATATATATTTTTCAATTAACATAAAAAAGACACAACATTATTTAATATTTTAAAATACTATCCACCCTTTTTCAATATAAACCCAACATCCCACTCCTAAACTTCCTCTTTTTTCTCAATTTGTATATTTTTTTAAATTAACATAAAAAATACACAGTAAAATTTTAATTGTTTTAATACTCCCCACCCTTATCCCCTATAAACCCAACTCTCTGTTCCTACAATGTTTTCATTTTTTCTAAATTTGTATATTTTATTTAATTACATAAACAAATACACAATAATAATAGATTTTTAAAATACTACCCACCCTTATCCCCTATAAGCCCAACATTCTGCTCCTAAAAATATATAATTTAACAAAATAAATACAATTTAACTAATTAAGGGGCCCATTACGATGGCGGGCGGAAGCACCACCGCCGTGCTGGCGGATGCAAAAAGCACCAGTTACCGCCGGCACGCAGCAGTCCACACGCCCGCCCAATTACGATGCGAAAAGTAGGCCAAACACCGCCGGCAGGCCAGCAACACCGTCCGCCATCAAAGTGCGCCCGTTCACGTAGCGGCGCAGCACAACTGACACACACCGTCCGACGAAACACGTCCCGCCCGGCGCATAAATTACGATGCCGCAAACAAACGGCTCCCACGGCCAAGAGATACCGTACGACAAACCGAAGCGGTAACACGGATGCCGAGCACGGACAACGAAGAAGCGGCTCCCCGAGCATGAATCCAGCACTGTAGGCCCTCCCCATGCTCCTGCTGATGCACCACCAAGGACGCAACGTACCGCGGAGACGCAGGTAGGCACACACACAACAAGTGCACGCAAACAGCGCACACAGTGCAAGGGCGGAAAAAGCGGACAACCCCCCACCAGCGCGTGTACACTACACATCCACCATTGCATCCACATATGACACACAGGCCAAATCGTAACATCGCGTAACACATGTGTACACACCACCTGGGACTAGGAACCAACCACCCCGTCCACGGCCCCAAAGCGCCGATGACGCCGCCACACATGCGCACAACGCAGAGGCCAACCGCAGCGCCATGCATGCGTTGCACACAGACACAGGGACACAACCAAGCAGCACACACATCAGCCCCACCCCGAACGCACATGACACGTGACAGGCCTGCCACAGACATGTCCCCAACGCCCAATTCACGGACAACACCCAACGCCACACAACCGACGCACACATGTCAGTGAAGACACGCAACAGCAGGACACACCCCAGTGTAACAAACATGGCGTAGCACACAGCGGCGGCAACACCAACTAGGAGAAGCAGGGCTCCTTCGGGAAGAGGAACGCCAGTACCACACTGAAACACCCATACCACCCTGCACATATGAACAAGACATATAAAACGGAACACCAAAGAGCCCGGGGACCGACAACAGGTGGCCCAAGAATAACATTCACACACAAGGCCCAACGCAGAGCGGAAAGGCAGCCTGCCGCCCACACAAGGGAGAGCAGACAGCACTGAATGACCTTCCATTCCAACTCCGAAACCACAGCCCTACGACAGAAGCCGGTGAATACAGCCATTGTCCAAGAATAGACCAACACAGGCATGCCGAGGAGACCGACCACAGGGCAGATAGCGCATATCACAGAAGCACACAACGGACGGGGAAGAAAGAAGAAAACACTCCCCCATGTCGGCCACATGCAAGTTAATTGGAAGGAGTCACACATCACTGACCTTGAACTGTCTGAGAAGCATGTGGGAAGAGGGCCCGTGTCCTCCAAACAAGCCAACAGAACACAAGTCCTGTCTCCCTACGACTACACAGAGCTCACAGCAACCTCGGAGCGTGCACATTGCAGACTGCACACACAGCCGGAGCACGCCCCACAACGCACCGCTGCGAAATGGCAACCGCAACACACCTACCCAACTACGCCGAACAGCTCAAGCTGTACAAAACCAACCTGTTCCATACATTGGGATGCGATCTCCTGTCCCTGCTGAACGTAAGTTACCGACTGACTTACCGCATCACATTGTTCAGCTGCGTCATGCCCGTCTTCTACTGTCGGAGGTGTCCCTACCAGCATCCCGTGGAGATATGCCTCTCCAACCCGGCATGTCTGAAGGCGGACCTGCTACCACTACTCCTCCCTCTGGACGCACACGACAGGGCCTGCTCTGCCTATGGGGGCATGGCGTATGTGGCCAACATCGCACCCGCACTGAAATGGGACCACTGTGCCTCCACACGACGGATCATCGAGAACAGCTACATCGAATGTCACCCAGCATGCCCCATCATGGTCCTCCAAGGGACAACTTACGAACAACACCTTGACAGCCACCATCCGCTACATTGGCTGGCAAACATGTACACCACCAATGACATGGAAGCTCTGCTGGACGGCATCGCATACCTGACAACCTGTAAATTCGTCGGACCACAACGCAGGTTCCCCGATTGACCTATGATGTCCAACCCCGCACCCATGCTTAGCTTCCGCACGGACTGGCCAGTCACCACCACAACAGCCATACCAAACGACCGGCAACTGTAACCACACCATCAACGACATCGCCATGACATCGGATATGACCGGGACATGCACACTGTTCCCCATCACATCCAGGAACACCGCATGCATCGTGGGAGGCAGTGGCATGGGCTCTGTGTATCGCACCCACATGGACGGAACTGCACGAACAACCAGGACACGACATGGATCCAGCGCACATGGACACACACACCGCTCAGTGGACATGAATAGGTCGCCTGGAGTCTGTGGGTGCTGCACCCCTCCCACCCCGCCCCGGGAATCCCATACCAGGACCTTTGCATGGACGACAAGTGCATACAACAACAACACGACCCCAGTGACTGTGACATGTCCAGTAACCACCACAGTGCAACAACAAGTGGCACGCCGCTGCATGCACGCAAGCACATGCCCTGATGTCATCTCACATGCACGCGTGCATGAGGAACAACCGCAGCAAACCTGTCACATGGAACTGAGATGGACTGTGCCCATGATGCCAAGCGGTCTGGTAGGCTACATGTATACCGTCTGTGTCAAAGTCCGCAGCTCCGCAGCAATACGTAAATGTACATTAGCACAGCCTTGGCCAAGCAGATGTCACTCTGAAGCCCACATCCCACATGCAACAGCAATCACATGTAACCCCACACCCTATCCCATTTGCAATCATGCTCAGTATATCCTCAACATGTATTCCGCTGCCAGTAGTGTCCACTATACTGCATCACAGAGGACAGAAGACTCAATATAATGTTTGAAACCAAAACTGTCTCCGCTGACTCATTTCACAAGTACGAATGAGAGAGGATGAGAGTATGTGAAGTACACGGCAGTCGTGACATGACCATGTAGTCCACTGGTATTGGATGTCAAGGCAAATGAGTAGCACTACTGTGGAAGACACACATGTGTCGTGTGAAGTCGTATGGACGCAGTGCTCAGGTGGGTGGGTGCGACGGGTAGATGCGCACATGCCAAGTTGGAGCACGCCGTGTTGGGAGGGGTCATGAACAGTACACCACCGCTTCCCTGGGCATTGTGAGAGGACACCTGTCGGGGGGAGTGAACACGTGTGTGCACAGCAGCCGGGCACACGTACAAAGCGGTACCAGGCGCACCTCAGCCCACCCTCTGTGGACAAGCTGGATCCTGTTGTGCGCCCGCCATGCCCCTTGACAAGGCACACACAGCCCCAGTCGACCAGGTGTAACCCCAACATAGTCAATCCGCACAGGCGATACAGGGCACGGGATGGCAGTGGAGCATGGTGTGTGAGAGGTCTCCTCGCGCTCCTCCTGGTCATATCACGCAGGCAATAGAACCTCAACGTCTAGCATGGCACAAGTCAAATGGAAGTGTAGGGGGACGCACCACAGCACGAGCAGCACTGACGTCACGGGAGGTGGCTCGCACCATCCCATCCATTGCCCATCATACCAACCACGCCACATGCCATTGCGACTAAGTGCAAGCGCGTGCGCCACCACCCCCGAGCCCTCCCCAGAGAGGCCAAAGAGTGAATGTGTGGGCCATCAGCCACAGACGGACGCGGCCTGGCCGCAAGGTCAGCCACAGCCACTGGGTGTCGCAGGTGGCGGATCCGGAAGGCGAAGACTGTGATGCATAGTCCATGCAGGCCGGGTCTCCATTTGGGGCACCACACAGGTGGACGGCGTCCCGCAACACATCATACCCTGAGACAGCCCACTCGTGCAACTGGACCCACACATACACTCCTTGCCCTCTCTGGTGCGAGCTTGGGGCTGCCTGTGCAAGCGCTAGCCTCGCAGGTGAGCATGCATATTGGGGGAGCGAGGGGAGGACATGAGGGCTGGGGCGAAGATGACTGTATCACTGTCAGTTAGTACAAGGGATGACCCAGATGTGGAAAGGAAGAGACGTGTCCCGTGTGTACTGCAACTAGTCGCCAATCCAACTACCCCCCATGTCCGGAATGTAAGCCCGCACCTAGGCCCGCCCATCCGCCACATCGAACATACCACCAGCACGACAACCTTCCCATTCGAAACACTGACTGGGGGTGGCGACCAGTGTACAATCATGTGTAGCCTACCCACGCGTACATGTGGGCCCTCCATGATCCATGTCACCTGCGGCAAAGTCATGACATGCGCAATGAGGGAAGTGAGGAGAGCTGTCCGCCCCACGCGCAGAAGGTGCATCAGCTCCACAGACCCAGCAGCGAGTCCAGCAGGGGTCACATGTGCAGGGGCAGCTGTGCCTGGTGTGAAGGCACATGCATATAGACAGCACATCGACCAATGTGTAGTCTGCCCACATCTACAGTCCATCATCATGCGGACATAGGAATTGAACACAGGGCAACACATCTTAGTTGGTGCACCCACCGTGACCAACAATGCGCAATCATCGACGTACCCGCCCTGTGCATGGCCCCCCACCCAACGGAGGCACATCCAGTGCCACCATCCCACACACACAAGCCTTCCACGGAACATGCTGTGTCCAATGGTCAGTACAGAGTCAGCGCCCATCTGGTGGATCCTGAACAGGAGACACATGCACACACATGCCAGCTCCCACTATGTACGTCTGCCACCTGGCACGTGCAATGTAACCTCTCACCTGTGACGTGTGACTGCAAGCACACAGCCGTCTTGGCATGGGGCTGTCAATGTGGACACCTGTCAATGTTTCGGGAGGTGTGATCCGTACAGTGCTGTACATAGGGTGCAGTGCTGACACCTACTACTGTCTCATATCCCCTCGTGCCACAGGTCCCACTTGTTTTGGCCGCTCAGCCTGTGCCCACATCGTCGTCAGTCGTGTGCCATACTCATCCAGCCGCGGAAGCAGTTCCATGCTCAGCAGACATTCATGTTGCCGTGGCGTTGCCGCTTGACGGATATGCAGTCAGTCCCCATCAGCACGCCCCGCAAGTGATTGGGGCCTAGATCCCCATGTGCATGCACATGGCAGTGGTTTGTATCACTAGCCATTGCCATTGTTGGGAGACCTGTGTAAGTGTATTGTGGCCGTGCCGTCCCAGCTTGACAGCTGGGCTGTGGCTCATGTGCTTGCTCAGTCATGTCAGTGATGTGTATGCGAAATTGCTATGTGTCGTGTTGCTTTGACATGTGTCCTCTGCCATTGTCCCTAGGCGGAGACCGAACATTGACCGCCCATACCAATTGCTGGCGGACATGGACGATACAGAGGTTATTAGGAAGTTTCGGCTGGACAGACCAACCCTGCATCGACTGTGTGCCATGTTAGAACCCCATCTCCGTCCCCGCAGGGTGTATCCGACTGCTGTCACCCCCACGGCTAAGGTGATGGCCGCCATGCATTTCTTCGCCACTGGGTCATTCCAGCACACAGTGGGCATTGGAGGAGGGATGTCCCAGCCCATGTTCAGCAAGGTGCTGAGGGATGTACTGGCAGCCATGATGCTGTACCGAAACAGGTACATCCGCTTCCCCAGGGCTCGTGAATTGGCGGCAGTGAAGGGTGCATTCTATGCCCTTGGCAGAATCCCACACGTCGTTGGAGCCATTGACTGCACACATGTTGGCCTTGTTCCACCACAGGCCACTGAGCACCTGTACCGCAACAGGAAGCACACGCACTCCCTGAATGTGCAAGTGGTGTGCCTTGCGGACATGGTGATCACCCACGTGTGTGCAAAGTTCCCAGGCTCGGCCCATGACGCACACATAATGCGCAACAGCATCTTGCCACGACTGATGTCCAATCTGCAACAGGATCGTGGCTGTATTGTCGGTGAGTATGTGGAGTGGTGTAGCGTGCTGGTTGTGCGATGCTGTCCCCTGTCCAGTTGGAATAGCAACGGTTCTCTGTGTCCCTCACACCCAGGTGACTCTGCGTACCCGAATGGGGCATGGCTGCTCAGTCCATTGAGGAATCCTCGCACCCCAGCAGACGATCGCTACAATGAGGCACATGGGAGTACCAGACGTGTGGTCGAGCGTACCTTTGGCCTCCTCAAGTCCAGGTTCAGGTGCCTGGACCGCACCGAGGGTGCACTGGCGTACTCCCCACAGAAGGTGTGCCAGATAATGGTGGCGTGCTGCATGCTGCACAATCTGGCCATTCGGAAGCAGATCCCCCTCATCGTGGATGACGGAGATCAACCAGGGCCCCAGCCCGCAGACCAGGACAGCTCGAGTGAGGAGGACAGCGGAGAGGAGGAAGCTGGTAATGTGCGGCAGCAGCTCATCGCCCGCTACTTCACTTGACGGTGAGTGTCCATGTACGACGGCTGATGTGGCTGTATCTGTGCAGGTGTGTGTGTGCTGTGTCAGGGTGGCCGTTTGTTCACTGCGTGCTGTGTGTCAACGCTCCATGGCCAGGGTAGTATGCCACTGTTGGTGGATGTGGCATTGTGCCCTATTGCTCTGTGCGATGTGTGTACATTGCTTGTAGTTGTTGACATGTACTGTGTGATGGGTGTGTGACACACTCATTGAATGTGCTCCTGTTCTGTCTCCCACCCCTAGGTCCCTACAGGCCCTCCGGATTCAATTGCCATGCCACGCATCAGGTGCC